>CM016722.1:16001142-16523697 GCA_005771605.1 Scutellaria baicalensis | reverse complement strand
TGTAAAACAACCTTAAATACTAGTCGACTATTCGGGATGATTTTGCCTATTGTTCCACATTTCTAGGACAATGTTCTCTCTTTCATCACTCCACTCTTGGGATGACTCTACATGTTCAACGTACTCCACGTCAACGGGCGGTTCAAAGTCGGGGTCAGGGAAAAGGTCTGGCACCTCATTTTCCAACGGATCAATAGTTGCATGAGTGCGAATGAAGTTGTGAAGAAGAAAAGTTGCTAAGATGATGTGGTTTTGCGTTTTGATTGGGTAGAAAGAGTGGCTTCTAAGAATTCCCCAACGAGCTTTCAATACCCCGAATGCCCACTCGATAACATTTCGGGCCCTAGCATGCATCAAGTTAAACAACTGATGAGGTGTTTCAGGTTGTTGGGCTGCGTGATGCCATTCCTGGAGATGATATCTAACAGCCCGATAAGGTGCTAGAAATCCATTTCCGTTCGTGTACCCTCCGTCACACAAGTAGTAGTTCCCTGTCAACACATTGTGCGTCGTTATGAATTTCATGACACTGCTTAAAAGGAGACTTATCTATCTTGCAATTATGCTAAGTAACAAGCTCATACTAGGTAAGAAACAATAATTTTACCTATGGGGACTTTTAATCCATGGGGACGTGTAATGGCATCACGCAGAACACGACCATCGGCGACCAAACCCTCCCATCCAGTCAATACATAGACGAAATTCATGTTCCTATCGCACACAGCTAACACATTGACAGAGACAAAGCCCTTGCGGTTCCTATATCTCGGTTTTTCACCAAGAGGTACCTTCACAGGGATGTAAGTGTCATCTAGTGCACCAAGACAGCCCTACAAAGTGGAAGAAAAACTGAATTCCCTAAACAAAAAGATTTTTCGTGAGAACACAAGTACACGGCTAGGTACCTTAAAATACTTCCAACGATCGGTCTGCTCATCAGCATCAATGGGTTTCGGTTGGACAAGAAGAACAGTGTGTAGGGAAAGTAGACATTTGAGGACAGAATTGAAATGTTTACTTATTGTGTGGCCACTTCTCATAAAGTCATCCTTAACAACTCGGTTCTTTTTGTGGTGAGAAAGGATTGAAAGAAAAATGGCGACTTGCTCAGGAATTGGTACATGGATCGTGGACTCAAGACCCCCTAAGTGCTCCAATAGGAAACAAAGGCGGCTAAAAGTGTCACGAGACATACGGAGGTGATTGATGCAAGTAGAATCACTCAAAAGGGTAAGGTCACGAATGTGCTCTAATTGCCGAGTTATTTTGAATTTCACATTGTACATTTTCCTAACACGATTACGAAGTTGGGTAGAAGAATTTCGACGTCGTCTATGGATATGCACAAATATGATGAGGGTACACAAGAATTTGAATGAAGCATTCATTGCTTGAACAGCACGACACATAAGCTCGAGGTCTGAGATTTCATCCATCGTAGTTGATATCTACCAAATACAGGAAGAACATATTGCACAAATCTCAGGGTTGATATCATTAACAAGCTAAGAAGTTTTAAGGACATGTTTAAGGAAATTATATTTATTTCTTTTAATTGGTAATTGGAGGAAGACTGAATTTCCACTAAAAGTTCACTGAAATTCGATGTGTTCATATGGTACAAAGGAATTTTATTGATCTTACAGAAAACCAGTTTCCACACTTGTATTTGACCACATACACCAAGCAACAAGAAAGCATTTACATAAGGAATGGGGATAATGTGAGCACCAACACGTAGTCGAATATCAAAAATTGTAGTGTACGTTGAAGTATGCGCCCAAGAGCATTATTCAATGTACCAATTAAAAAAGTTACCAACATCTATAAATAGACACTTGGGAGTGGTAGACATGGCCTTTGGTAGGTATAAGACAGGTTGTAAAGCTAGTGTTGGTACGTCTGGTCCATTTAAACTAGCCTAACATAGAATGTACGAGCAAATGCATGCAATTTTCCCAAGTGGCCGAATTTTCACAAGTTCAAAAATGTGTTTTCAGAGTAAAGCATGAGCAACGCATTTGCACTTGGCATGATATTATAAAACGGTCATACAACTTCATCCTGAACAAACAGACAATGAATGCAAAATTTAATTATTCCATAAAGGTTCAAGTACTTTTTTTTTTTACCATCCAGTGAGGATCTCCTAAGATCTAGCATAGTGTTACGTATTCAAATATCCCTTAAACGTTTGCATACAGTACATTCGATCCTAAAGACTACAGCAAGCAAACCCAAACCTAATCAACTAAAATGCTCATCATATATGCTTCTGTAAAGTGTTACTTATGATGCAAAACTTTTGCATTAGAAGGAGATGTTAGCATGAAACCTGGTATAGCAAGTATTGGAACCGTAATGTCGATGAGAATTCAGCTCTAACGTGCCAATTCACCTGTCAACAACCGGGAATGGATCAAAGTACTCTCAATAGAAGGCCACAAGCTGCAGGAGGTTAATGTGGCTTCATATATATAAATGGGTCAAAATGTAAATCAATGAGTTGATGATATATATATATATATATACATATATATGAGTGGCAAACAAGAATCTCCTGCCTATGCACTTCATTTCTAGAACAGATCACTAAAACAACTATTTTCTTTTTCACAGCCACATTTCATTTCCACCAAAAAAGATACAAGATAGAAATAATCAAGAAAAGCGCCCACACCAATTAATCCTATCCTCACCATAAATTCTAAACTGTAGTCGATCAAATCCAGCATCATGAATTAACCTTATCTTCTCATGGTGGATCACCTCAAAATCCACCATACAAAAAAATAATATATATATATGAAATATAAACAGATGACTTCAGGGACTACATAGAATCAGCATCTTTGTTCGAAACAGTATTAATGAACACACTATGTGCATTTAAAAAATAAAAAAAACAAGAACACATGAAATCAATCAACCATCTAAACATATCTCAAAAACATTCATCCACTGCTATGTTTATAATTTGTCTAAAGGAGGGTCAGTACTCTTTCTCTTTGGGGGCTGTGAGAATGGTGTTAATTTCTTGCCTAGTTATATATATATATATATATATATATATATATATATATATTCGTTTATATATATACATATACATATATATACAGACATACATATACAAATGAGCACACAGAAACATGGTGGTGTTGATGAGGATATATATGTGGTCGCATTTCTGTAAAGAAGATGTGGAGGTGTTGCAACGACGATTTACCTAAACAATATGGAGGTGGGGACTTGCTTCCGGAGGCGCGCTGTCTGAGCTTCTCTCTCGCCGGCCCGCCGCACGTTGCTGGAGAATCGACGAACGCCTCCGCTGGTTCAAAGTTTTGGGGACGAAGATGGTTGAGGGTTAGGGTGTTGTGTAAACATGTATATGTCATGGCAAAGAAGATGAAGATGTGGAGGTTTCGAGTGACGATTTACCTTCACAAGATGGATGTCAGGACTGGAGTAAGGAGGCGCCGCCGTCTGAGCTTCTCTCTCGCCGGCCCGCCGCACGTTGCTAGAGAATCGACGAACGCCGCCGCTGGTTCAAAGTTTTGGGGACGAAGATGGTTGAGGGTTAGGTTAGGGTGTTGTGTAAACATGTATATGTCGTGGCAGAGAAGATGAAGATGTGGAGGTTTCGAGTGACGATTTACCTTCACAAGATGGATGTCGGGACTGGAGTAAGGAGGCGCCGCCGTTTTACCTTCTCACTCGCCGGCCCGCCGCACTTTGGTGGTGAATCGATTTCGGCCGCCGCGGGTCCACTAATTTGGGGAAGAAGATGGGTGAGGGTTAGGGTTTCCTTAAACATGTATATATGTGGTGGCATTTCTGTAATTCATCGAAGTAAAAGGGCAAAACCGAACTTTTGAAATGAATAGTAAGGGTAATACAGTATTTTCACCCCTTCTACTGTTGGGCTAGGACAAAACCCACCAAAATAGGTGGGTTTATTATCGCACATATAACACAGCCTAATCACACTTTTTATCCGGCCCAATCCCGCATTTTTAATTTAAACCCGGGCTTCAATCCATTAAAGTGAACATAGGTTTGGGTTGTTTTATAAACCTAAACTAACCCAAACCCCCAAAGTAAACACCCCCTTAGTAAATGACCCAATTACTTATAATAAATATTATAACAAAATAATTATAACTCAATTTATTATCATATATATTTAAATTAGTTTTTCATTTACTTGATATTTTCTAAAAATTAATCATAAACAAATAAAATTTAATTCAAAAAAATAATTGTTTCACTTAATTCACCATATATATCATTTATAGTTTAATTAGAAATTTTTTGTTCAAGTTTAATAAAAAAAAAAAAAGATTTCAACTTAACTTAGTCTACAACAACGCTATTATCAAGCTAGATTTTGAAGTCTAGGGTTTCGATTGGGAGGGATATATCTAGTGTAAATTTGGGGATTTTGAATTTGGGGATATAATATCTCTAAGTCTTTTTTTACATGTATTTACATTTACATATAATAGTAATAATTAAAAAAATCAAGTTAATTTAGTCTACGACAACGCTATTATGAGGTTAAGACAACGCTATAAAGTTACTTGTTGTCTTAGGGATCAATGACTACGCTTCAATGACAACCTCATATCGTAACCGTTGTCTTAGGGATCAACGACTACATATCTACGACAACCTCATATCATAAGCGTTGTCTTAGGGTTCTTTTTTACCTAAGACTACACCTCTACGACAACCTCAAGTCACCTCTGTTGTCTTAGGGCTAAATTTTACCCTACGACTACGGCTCTACGACAACGCCAAGAAAAAACTGTTGTCTATGAGCGCATATTTGCACTCTACGACAACAGTTTTATCTACGACAACGCCAATTTTAGCTATGACTACGGTTTTTTAAAAAAACCGTTGTCTTAGGGGTGTAGTCTATGAGAGAATTTCTTGTAGTGGTTGTATGTATTTAAATGTTGTAACCTGAGTAGTACCTTCTTGTTGTATGCAGCATAGTTCCCTCTTAGCTTGTGTGTTTGTTTCTTTGCTGCATTATTGCATTTTAACGGTGCTGTAAACAGTGTTCCCCCTTACTCCAATGCATCTTCTTGTTGTAAACTGTCCAAGAACACGTTACTGCAAGCTCTCTACAACTCTCTCAGACTTGTAGCACTTTCTTGTTGTATCTTTGCTCCTGCAATCTTTATTGCAACTTGATGATTCCGAGCTCATTCCTTAAGGTTGAAAATCTTCCTTCATTGAGAGGTTTGGTGAAGATATCAATCAGTTGTGGATCAATATGGATCTTTTCAAGTACAACATCCTTCTTTTCAACATGATCTCTGATGAAGTGATGTCTAATGTCAATGTGCTTGGTTCTTGAGTGGAAAATAGGATTATGTGTTATTGGTATAGGCACTTGTGTTATCATACATAATTGGAGTTTCTTTTTCTTTAATGTCATAGTCTTTGAGTTGTTGATGTATCCATAGGATTTGAGCACAACAATTTCCTGCAACAACATACTTAGCTTCTGCAGTGGATGTAGCAATAGAACTTTCCTTCCTGCAGAACCAAGAGACAAGTCTATTGCCTAAGAACTGGCAAGTTCCACTTGTGTTTTTCCTGTCCACCCTGCAACCAGCAAAGTCAGAATCTGAATAGTCTTTTAAGCTGAATCCTTCTTCTTTTGGATACCATAGACCGACATCCTGAGTGTCTTTGAAATATTTGATGATCCTTTTAGTTGCAGCAAGATGAGATTCTTTAGAACATGATTGGAATCTTGCGTAAATTCCCACTAGAAACATGATGTCTTGCCTACTTGCTGTAAGATAGAGTAGTGATCCAATGATCCTTCTGTACTTGATGACATCGACATCTTTTCTAGCTTCATCTTTGTCTAAGCTCATGGATGTGCTCATAGGTATGCCTACAGAGGCTCCACCTTCTATACTAAACTTCTTAATGAGCTCTTTTGTGTACATAGCTTAATTAATGAAAATTCCTGCATCCATTTGTTTTACTTGCAATCCCAAAAAGAAGCTTAACTCTCCCATCATGCGCATCTCAAATTTCTTCTGCATGAGGCAATGAAAACTTCTCACATAGTTGTTTGTTTGTTGACCCGAATATGATATCATCAACATAGATCTGGACTAGCAAGATGCTATCACCATCATGTATTCTGAAGAGTGTTTTATCCACTGTCCACTTTTTGAAACCATTTTCAAGGAGATACTGGGACAGGATATCATACCAAGCTCTAGGGGCTTGTTTAAGTCCATACAATGCTTTCTGCAACCTGTAGACTTTACTTGACAATGAATCATCTTCAAATCCTGGAGGTTGCTCAACATACACTTCTTCCACAAGAAGTCCATTCAGAAATGCACTTTTCACATCCATTAGATAGACAATGAAGTTCATGTGAGCAGCATATGCGATGAAGATTCTTATAGCTTCAAGGCGTATGACGGGGGACAAATGTCTCATCAAAATCAATGTCTTCTTCTTGACAATATCCTTTTGCAACCAGTCTTGTTTTGTTTCTCACAACTAACCCAAATTCATCTAGCTTGTTTTTGAATACCCATTTCGTTCCGATGACTCCTTGGTGCGAAGATCTGGGCACAAGCTTCCATACTTGATTTCTTTCGAATCCGTTTGATTCTTCCTGCATTGCTTGGATCCACTTGCTGTCTTCAAGAGCTTCTTCTATGGTTTAGGGCTCGATTTGAGAAATGAAGCATGGAAACAGTACTTTGTGAGGAATTGTTCTTCTCGTCCTTACATTGACTCTGGGATCACCAATGATAAGATCTTTTGGGTGATTCCTTAGCTATGTTCTTTCTGGATCTGTGTATTCTTATCTTTCTTCTGCATCTTCAGGTTGTAGTGCTATAGAATCCTCTTCTATGGGATATTCTGCATCCTGTTCGGCTGTAAGTTGTTCATCTGTATGCTGCTCTGCTGCATCTTGGTTTGCTGAGACCTGTCTTGTAGCATCTGAAGTTGATGCATCCAAGTTCCTTTCTTTGTCAAATCTTTCAGAGAGTATGGGAAGATGAGAACTCTCAATGTAGGAAACTTGTGTCTTAGTATTGATCTTTGTTGACTCTTTCTTCAGATTTTCTAGCTCAGCAGCATCACAGTGTGGTCATCAAAGACCACATGTACAAATTCTTCAACCATGAGAGTTCTTTTGTTAAAGACTCAAAAGGCTTTACTCATTGAAAAGTATTCGAGGAATACAACTTCATCTGTCTTAGTATCGAATGCTTTGAGATGTTCTTTTCCATTGTTTAGTACATAGCATCTATACTCAAAGATATGAAAGTATGATACATTTCGAGAGTATCCATACCAAATTTCATAAGGTGTTTTATCTTAGTCCTTGTTAATTAGCATCGATTCTAGCGTGAAGCATGCAGTTTTGGTAGCTTCAGCCTAAAATCTTTTAGGCATGACAGCTTCTGCAAGCATCCTTTGCAGCTTCTTTGAGGGTTCTATTCTTTCTTTCAGCTACACCATTTTGTTGAGTAGTTCTTGCAGCAAAATACTCATACTGAATTCCCTTCTCCAGACAGTATTTCTCAATGAACTTGTTAGTAAATTTTATACCTCTGTCAGTCCTGATCTTCACAATCTTGGTGTTCTTTTCATTCTAAATTCTGGAAGCTTTTATTGTGTCTCTGACTTCTTTGCTAGGAATATAGTTCGAGAGAACCTTGAGTAATCACCAATGATTACAAGGGAGTATTTCTTACCACTCAGACTTGTATGATCAATGGATCTAAAGAGATCCATGTATAGCAGATCCAAGATTTTGAACGGTGATCGCTGCAACTTCTCCTTAAAGAATACTTTGATCTGCTTTCCCTTCTGACACGCTCTACATATGCTCTCTTTCTTATATGCAATGTCAGGTAAACCTCTTACAAGTCCTTTCCTGGCTAACTTGTTGATTGTCTTGAAATTCAGATGGCTCATCCTCTTATGTCATAACCAACTTTCTTTTGGTGTGCTTTTCGCAATGAAATAGATCGGCGCTGTTGATGAGCTCCAGTCCACAAGATATACATTCTCTTTCCTTGTTCCTGCAAGCTTTACTTCTTTGCTTGCTGCATCTTTGATTAGGCACTAGTTTTGGAAAAACTCCACCATATGCCCTTTGTCAGAAAATTGACTAATGCTTAGCAAGTTGTATTTTAACCCTTTCACATATGACACATCATTGATTTGTACATCTCCTCTGATCAATCTTTCAATACCCAAGGTATTTCCTTTTAAGTTATCCCCAAACACCACCCTTGGTCCTTTGCATTCCTTAAAGTTACTTAGAGAGGATTTGTCGCCAGTCATGTATCTTGAGAAGCCACTGTCAATGTAGAATGGATCTTCGCTGCTACCTGGTGACTGTACCTGCAAGATGATCATTCAGGTTTAGGTACTCATACATGTACGGGTCATAAGGGGTTAGACTTAGAGTCTTTCTTTACAGTGTCAGTCTCAGTTTTGCCTTTTTTTCTAGGGAATAGGGATGTATCTATAAAATCTCAATCTCTTTATCAGACTTCTCTTCCTCGTTCCCTTTTGCTATGCTGCAACTTCGTTGTTTGCTATAACCGACTTTCACCAGCAGCAACTTTGTTCTGTTGTATGTTGCAGCTTTCAACACTTTGTTCATTTGAGGTTGCAGCAGCTTGTTTGGGCTCAACATTTTCAACAGCCAGATCCTCCAGCTTTTCTTTGAGAAAAAAAAAAACTTCCCCTTTGATAAATTTCGGATCTCCACTTTATTTTTCTTTGCGGGGCTTATCAATCTTGTTTTATCCTATCCAGGGTCTTGCTTATAGAGTCATTTGTTGATTTATGAAATCTCTTGATTTCTCATAAGCTCGACTAAACAGGTTTATAGTGGACTTGAGCTTGACCACTTCAATTTCAAACTTTCTTACTTTGTTTTTGAGTTTAGCACATTCCTTGTTTTTGCTATCACTCATTTCTTCCAAGATTTCCTTCTCATACTTTCATTCTGCAAGCTTGTTGCTCTCTAATTTCAGCATCTCGTTTTCATTTTTCAGCGCCTCATTCTCAGAGTTAACTTTCCCAAAATCGCTAAAGAGCTGTCTTACAAAGTTATCCTCCTAATAGCATCAGACTTAGTAGAGACAAGTTTAAAAATTACATTTTCTTTTACATCCTCCTCAGTTTGGCCATCAGGCAAATCATCGTTTTGTCTTCTGAGGTGGATTCATCTGAGTCTGATTTAGATGAGGATTCTTCTTGGACCTCAGTGGATGTGCTCGTTCCTTTAACTTTTTCCGCTTATACCAGCAATGCTCTCAGATTTTGTCTTTCGATCTTTGTTTTTTCTTATTTTTGGCTCTTATCTCAGGCGGATATCTGTGGATAATAGGATGAGGACAGTTCCGAGCATAGTGTTCAAGCTTTCTACAGTTATAGCACAAGTCCCTTGACTCTATTGTATCCTGGGTCTGCTGTGCTTGCTGTTGTGGCTACTGCTGCAAGTTCATCCTTCGAGGAAAATTTCCCCCTGTCTTGTTGTTTTTCCTAATGAACTTGGAGAATTTCTTTAGTAGCAGCGCTATATCGTCCTCTACAACTGCAGCAAATTCTGTTGTAACTATCGGTTTGGTTGCACCAAGATTCTCTTTTGTGTTCCTTGCAGCAAGTGTAGTGACTTTACTGTTACCTTTGTCATGTTCATTTTTCCTTTTGTTGATATCGAATGCAAAGGCCTTGAGATCTGAAAATAGATCGAAGGTACTCATAGGCTTCAAATACATGAAGACATGCATAGTAGTGGTTTTGCTATCGCACTCTGCTGGGAGTGCTCTGAGAACTTTTATGTTCTTATCTTTTTGTGAGTAATTTTTTCCCAGAGATTCGAGCTCATTCACTATTCCTGTAAACCTTAGGTCAAGTTGTTCCAATGTTTCATTATCTTTCATTTCGAATAGCTCGAACTTCTGTGTAGCCGTCAAGATCTTGTTGTCTTTTGTAAGCTCTGTTCCCTCACAGATTTGCTCCAACTTGTCCAAAATCTCTTTCGTGGTTTTGCATGTGTTCACTTTGCTGAATGTTTCTTTGTCTAGGGTGAGAAACAGCGCGTTCTTTGTTATATTATCCAAGTTGGACCTCTTTCTATCTTCAGCAGTCGATTATTATCTGGGCTTTTCAATATACGGTTGTATCCTGGGTGGCTCAATTTCTGTTACTTCACCTTCATCGTCATCCTTGTCTTTGTCTTTCCCTCCTTCCTTCTCCACAATCTCTTATCTCCTTTCCCTGGTAAACACCGGGTTTCGCTTTGTAATGGTGGGAGGCCCTTCCATGATAATGTACCTATTGGATATATTTGTAGAATGTTTTGATGAGACAAATCCTTAAAAGTAATTTTATTATACATAACCAATCTTAGGATATGTTACTGCAATAGAGTTACTGCAGAAGATTAAAAGAAATAGAGAAAGTGTCAATGGAAGGATACTGAAGAGAATGGTTAAAAAGAATCGAATGAACTAATAAGGATACTATTGACTTTATGGAGCTATTGGAAGGGACCTCGCCAAAGCAGAATACAGCGGGACAAGAAGCTACTTGAAAGACCATGCCGAAAGCATACTCCATAGGCAGCATGCTACAGAAGCCTCGAGCCTCCTGAAGGAACAAGCCAGAAGAGGAAGCTCCAAAGTGAAGCTAGAGGAGGAAGTTGCAAAGCAGGCATGGGGAGAAAAGTCAAAGTTACCGGTAGACACAAGAAGTTACCGGTAGAGAGAAAAGAGAAGAGGAGCCAACCAGAAGAAGACACGTGGAAAGTGAAAAGTTAACGTGTGTCAGAAGTGCGACGCAGAAATGATGGAAGTATGTCTACCTTCAACGGGCAGATTTCAAACCCTATAAAGAGGAGGACTGAAGACTGAAAGTGTGTGCGAGAGAAGCGCAAAAGCGCAAGAGAGAAGAAGTGAGCACCTCAGAATATCCAAGCTCACAGAGAGAAGTGCAAAAGAAGAGAGAAGAGCTTAAAAGAGAGAAGCGCAGAAAGAGAGGGAAGCCTTAGAGAAGAGAGTGTTCAAAATGAGCAGATGAAAAGAAGAAAAGCTCGAACACTCCACACCCCAAGAAGACGCACACCCAGTCTACCAGTCAGCAGCAAGCTTCAGCAGAATCAGTCTGCAAACGGAGGCCAAGCTTGTTGCACCCAGTTGAAGAAGAAGGAGATAAACGTCTTTAAAAGGTTGTCTCGGAGTACTCAGTGCGAAGAGTAATGTCCTACTGAGTTTACCACTTTCTAGGAGAGAAAGTGAGGACCCTAGGTAGGTAGTGTAGGATCATGTGTGGTTCAAGGGAAAGTAGGCAAGCATCTGTGTGAAGGCTTGCTATTTATTCGTTAAGGGTGGGTTGTAATAGATAGGTCTATGTAAATCAACCAGCTTAACAAATGTTCCCTCCTTAGAGGAGGAAGAGAGGACGTAGAAGGATTACTCCACCTTCGAACCTCTATACATCTTTGCGTCTTTATCTGCTTACTGCACTTCATGCATACATGCATTCTCTCTGATAAGCTGCACATCTTTTACTCGGCTCAGTATTAAGCTTCCGCAAACCACTCTAATCAGTAACCTCCCAAAAGGTTACTGATATTACAAGTGAGCCGAAAGAGTTATAAGAAAAGTTTGAAAAGAATGTAGGCTTATTCATCCCCCCCCCTAAGCCTACCTACAGCAGTTTGGGACAAACAAGTGGTATCAGAGCAGGTTGGATTGTCCACCAGTTGATCTAACTGATACCAACAAGTGGTATCAATGGTCAATCACCGGTGGATTATTCATCCTTGCTCAATGGTCAATCTAATACAAACAAGTGGTATTAGAGCAGATGGATGAACAAAAGATCTAATCGATCTATTCAGATCTCATCTATGAAAAAGCCTCTCTCTCAAAAATCTCTCTCTCTCTCTCTCTCTCTCTCTCTCTCTCTCTCTCTCTCCCCCTCACATCAGAGATCATTTCAATGCCTTTTGTTCTAAAAGGATGTGATTGATGTGAAGACAACAAACAACTAAAAGATGTAGAAAATCAAGTTGTGTTGTGAAGAAAAGTTGTTTCTGAGAGGGAACAGCAAGCTACCGAAGGAAGGATTGTGAAGAAGGAAGCCATGCACAAGGAGTGACGTCCTTACCTATCACGGGAAAGACCAACATGGAGCTGATCAACAAAGAAGACATGTTGCTGAGCATACAGAAGGAAGCTGACATCAACAATCAAACAACTATGGAAGAAAAAGCTGAGGATCAAACAAAGGAGTAAAAAGAAGAAGCTCAATCCAGTCTCCAGACAGAATGAAAGAGGACCTACTCTTTCAAAAGAACAATAATGACCAGGTACCTCGTTCTAATTCTCTACTCTTTAATTTTGGTCATAATCATATTTATTCTGTTAAGAAATTTAAGTGACTATATCTAAGATAATGAACTTTAAATTGTTGTCACTTGTTTCTAAAAATGAGAAGAAAGTCTGCATGATCTTTTCATATTATAATGTTTCACCTTCTCATGCAAGCTTCAAAGTAACCTGAAATAGTACTGATAGTGACCTCATATCTTAAAAGAGAAGACCATAAAGTAAGGGGGAACTTATAGTACAATCAAGGTGCATATAAGTGCTACTCATATATTAATGGGGTAATTCAAATTCAGTTTTGATTAAATACTTTTATAGTATATTACCTATATTTTATACTCCCTCCGTCCCACTTAAAATTGTCTACTTTCCATTTTTGTTTATCACACCTAAAACTGTCAGCCCAAAAATAGCAAAAAAAAAAAATTTACTCTCTTACCCCTCCATTTCTTTCATTTTACAACTTTTGCACTCAAATTATACCTTTAAATTATAAGATTGCCACTCAAAAATATTAAAATAACACATCCAATCAAAGTCAATAACTTTTTTTTAGGATTCGTGCCGGTCAAAGTAGACACATTTAACCAGGACGGAGGTAATAATATATTACTACATGATATTGATTTTATATTATATAAAAACAATTTTACAGTTTTCACTTATAAAATTTATACTCATTTATGCATCACGCAAGAACTATATTAGTATTTATTATAAGAGAACCCAAGGTTGACACATATCAAGTTGTGTTTTCAGTCCTTTCTAATCTAAATTAAATTATCCATAATTATTGTTTATAACAGTAGGGTTAATTACAAAATCTAAATTATACCCCTTTTTACACTTAACTATCTAAAGTTTTTTGTTGCAATTAGTCATCAAACCTTTGTATGAGTTGCAAATGATCATCCATGATCATCGGAAAATAATTTTCCGTGCAAAATTAATTCATATGCGAGACACATCCTCCATTTAGTACGATATATTTATCATTATATATTTTTAATTAGAAAAATAAATTAGATTAATTTCTAAAACATAAATTAACATTTGTTTGGATACAAACTACAAGGAGGCTCCGGAGCCCAAATTTAATAATAAATAAAAGGAGTTCATTCAAATATCGTAGCATCAGCAGCAATAACTTTTTTTAATTAGCAATCATTCTAGCACTCAATCAAAGCAATATGATTACAAAGTCTTTCACATGGCTATATCGATATATTATCAAACTTGAAATTTTTGACAAATGAATAAATAATATGTTGGTCCCAAGTAGCAATAGGTTTAAAGGAGATGAATAAACCTACTCAAATCTTTTAAAACTTTTACTCCGAAAGCTTGAGTTCACGGGTGAGCTTTCTTGCCTCACAGCTTGCTTCTCAGAAGCAGCTTACTTGAACTACAGAATTTTAGATGCAGTGGAAAAACCTTAAAGCAATGCCTTTAAAAGCTATTTTAATGCAGAATGACAAGTATATAGATGCAACTAGGGGTGGGGAAAAATATCGAAATGTCGAAATACCGAGGTTATCGTACCGAAAAACTACCGAAAATATTGAAAATTTCGGCGTACCGAAAATTTCGGTACGTATGATACCATACCGATATTTTCGGTACGGTATCGGTATAATTTTCCAAAGTTTTCGGTATTTCGGTATATACCGAAATACCAAAAATAATACAATAATTAAAATATATATTAATTTCATATTAATAAATTAATAAATATAATATTTTTCATTCGATATACCGGTATAACAAAGTTTCGGTATGTAATTTTCATTTCGATATAACGGTATTTTTGGTATTTTGAAGTTTCGGTATATATTTTCATTTCGTTATGACTGTATTTTCGATATATCGTAAAATTTCGGTATACTGGTATGAAACGGTTTGACTACCTATGATACCGAAATTTCGGTATACCGAATTTTTCGGTACGGTAACAGTATTGAATTTAAGAATATCGAATTTTTCGGTATGGTATCGGTATGAGATTTTCGGTACGGTTATACCGTACCAACCCATCCCTAGATGCAATAGGATAAGGTAAGATAGAGTAAGCAGATATGAGAGACAAACTATGTATAGTGGTTCGAGGGTAGAGAAATCCCTCTATGTCCACTTTACTCCTTCTCAAGAGGAGAAAATTTGTTAATGGAGTTTGATTTACACAGCCTAACTATTACAAACAATACAACAAATAATAGACAACCTTTACACAGGTTGCTGCTCTATCCGACCAAAACCCACACAGGATCGACTTAGCCCACACGAGACTCTTACTCTTTCTTCAAGAGTGAAAAACACTAGCATGTTCTTAACCTTCCACTATGTACTCCTAAGATAATTTAAGATAAAAAGATATAAGTTTCTTCAATGTTTCTGCAGCTAGCTTCTCTGAGGGTATGAGCTTTGTAGCTTGGTTTCTAGCTTGATGTACTTAGATTGAGTGACTGAATTGAGAGCTTTTAGATAATATGATAGTAAGCTTGTATGATATTCGTTTGTTCAGTCTTTCAGTACTTAGTTCAGTTCTCACTCAATCTCTATTCATAGAGCTTAGAAATATGTCCGTTGAAGTATGGCAGTTCCAGAATTTAATGCACTGATCTTTCTGGTACAGATTTGTTCTTCATAGTACTTAGCATTTAATGCGCCGTGCAGCAGGTCTGTCCTTCGTCAGTCGGCTTGTCGATTTCTGATTGGCTCTCGATGGAATGTCTCTACTGGTAACGGAGTATGTTCCAAATCAGGTGACTCTTCTTAGGACATGTTGTTGTAATTCCTGTTGTTGGAAGTGACTTTGTCGGGCGAGTTTCTTGCTTTTGATGGTTGCTCCTACTTCCTTCAGATACCTTGCTTCCTGTTGAAGCGAGCTTACTGCTTGTTATAGCGTTCTTCCTGCTTGTTGTAGCGACCTTGCTTCCTGTTGAAGCGAGCTTACTACTTGCTCTAGCGTTCTTCTTACGTGTTGTAGCAACCTTCTGATACTTAATAAATATTACAATTTAAGTCTATGTACAAGGTTGTTTCTCTCTTGAAGTTTGCTACTAAAGTGTTTGTCTCATCACACTACAAGAAAAATACACATAAACAACGCCCCTAAGACAACGATTTTTTGAAAAAACCATTGTCGTAGCTAAATTTACCGTTGTCGTAGACAAAACCGTTGTCTTAGGTCAAAAAATTCACTCATAGACAACGGCAGTTTTTTGGCGTTGTCGTAGAGGCGTAGTCGTAGGGTAAAATTCAGCCCTAAGACAACGCTGGTGACGTGACGTTGTCGTAGTGGCGTAGTCTTAGGTACAAAATGAAGCCTATGACAACGCTTATGATATGAGGTTGTCGTAGATATGTAGTCGTTGATTCCTAAGACAACAGATACTATTTGATGTTGTCGTTGATGCGTAGTAATATATACCTAAGACAACGGCTACTTTATAACGTTGTCATAACTGTTAAAAGCGTTGTCGTAGACCAAAAAATTTGATTTTTGTTTATTAATATTACTAAATATAAATACATATATGTAAAAAAAATTACTTAGATCTATTACCCAAGTGAAAATCCCCAATTTTACCCAATTTTACCCTAATCCCCAATTGGTCAACCCTAATCAACAGCAGTCGCCGCCCCTTTCCCACGCCGCCAGCAGCTGCGTCGCCGTGGTCTTGCAACCATTACAGTGAGCTCTTGCCTAGTCTCCCTCCACCCACTGCCTTGTCTCAGGCGAGCACCGATCGACGCCACTGCCGCCTCGCCGAACGCCACCACTCCGCGGCCACCTCGCTGCGCGCACCCAAGTTTCCGGCAGCCGCCTCTCCTCTCATCCCCTCTAGCCGCTCGCACCCAGCCGCTCGCACCCAGCCGCCGCCCAGTGTGCAACCTCGCCGCACACCCATCCTCGCAGCACCGCCTCCACCGACGCCGTCCCTAGCTATTTCCATTCACAGTCGAGCACTGGTACATCCCATTGACAAACACTAGTACACTACACACCCATCCCCATTCTCTGTTCTTTTGTGAAATATTTTTCTGAATTTTTTTGGATTATTATTTACACAGATATCATCTACACATTTATGTCTAGATTTTGTATTCATGCCATTGTTTTAAGGATCTGCAGTTCATAGTTTTTATTGCAGTTTACCAACATGTGAATATCATCAATTTTGCTATTATTTATTGCGTCAGAACCATGGAAGGCAACTGAACTGGAGAGATTCATTAGTGGTGAAATTTATATTAAGAAAACAGAAAATGGAATGTTCATATGGTTCTCATGAGTCTGAGTGACAGTTTAGTGCAGACTGGAAAGAGTAATCGTTACAACTGAACCTGGTAAAGGTTGGAACGGTGTGCATGCTAATGAATTTCTGAATTTATGATATGAAATCTTTGAGGGTAAATCAATAGAACTCGTTTGATATGTACTGAATAGTCAATCTGGCAGTTGGGTGGTTTGTTCATAATCTGAATAAAGATGTATTGTTGTGCCAACTTAGATCATCCTTCTACAAACCAAGAAAGAACTGAACCAAGAAACTGGCTATAAACTGTACAACTCATGATGAACTTATACTATGAGATGTTGTAGATGTACAATCATGTGTTGCCTTAATTTATTGCGATTATGTTCTTTTGGTAGTTGGGAATTTTTTTGCTATGTTGACTAGTATCCATGCCATAATCTTGTGTATCATATGAAAGTTATAAAATAAATGTGGATTGTGAATTTTTTTCATGTACAGGCACTTATATGAGAAGATTAGGAGCTTAAGTGGGCTGAACAGATTTAAATTTGTTGATCCATGGAATATTGGTCATGTTCTATACACGAAAAGGGATAACAAAACACTTCATGATGCAATGGAACAAAGAGCACGTGATTTGGCAAATGGACTGGATGGTACCTTGATCGATCAGATTGTGTTAGTTCCATGTAATGTGGGGTAAGTATGAATTTGAAATCATTTGGATTAACTTGATCATTGATTTTGCTTTAACATTAGATACATACATTACAATTGTGCTTGTGTGTATATATGTAGTGCTCATTGGATCCTTACTGTTATTGATCCTCACAAGGAGGAAGTTGGAATGTTGGACCCTCTTTATAGTGGTATTCATGATGGAGTTTGGAAACAAGTTGTTGAGTTGTAAGTTTTGTAATGTTTGTTACTATTATCATATCTATCTTTTCATACAGTTCTTTAATTTATACACGATTGTTGTTAAATTATACTACTTATATCACTTCTGAAGGGCCTTGAAGATATTTAGTGCAGTCAAAACGAGCAAAGGGAGGAAGAAACCTACGTGGACAATAATAAAGGTATGTAATCACTTTATCTCATGTTGCTTTGAAGGAAAACCATAATGATTGGATTCAAATACATGTAGGCTCCTAAACAACCTGACGCATTCCAATGTGGTTTTTATGTGATGAAATACATGAAGCAAATAGTTGAGAGTGATCCCTTTGAGAAGATTAGTTCGATGCGGTCATTGGTAAGATTATAAAATTTCTTATATGTTAATCTTGAACGTTTTATTAGAAAAATATTCATTCAATGTACATATAATGTATATTTTCTGTTTAACAGTTCATTGAAGAGAAATACACTGAAGGGGATATCAATGAAGTGCGTAAGGAGTAGGCGGAACGTGTTTAAGAGCATATTTATGAATATTAGGTAATGGGAGACTTAGTTGATAAGAGGATTGAATCATATACTCATTTGTCATTGGATCTCTTTGTGGGAGGAATGTACGTTACTTGTTTTGATGAACTTATGATAAACTTGTGGGTGATAACTTGTCTATTTTGACGTTAAATTTTTGTTATGAATTCTTAGATGATGAATATTTGTTGTATGAAGTATTAGATGAATTTGGTATGACTATTTTGAGTTGAATGTCTTATTCTATATATTTGAATTTTTATTAGATTATATAACTTGTAAAAGACATCGCTAAAATAAATTACGACAACAGTTTTCAAACTGTTGTCGTAAGGGTCTACAACAACGGTAAAATTAACCTACAACAACGGTATAAAACCGTTGTCATAAGTATCTACGACAACGGTTAAAATAAAGAAAAAGTGACCTACCACAACGGTGGGACAACGGTTAAAAACCGTTGTCGTATATACCTATAACAACGCCGAAAACCGTTGTCAAAGCATTGTCTTTCTTAGCAATGACAACGCTTTGACAACGATTTTTTTCAGTTGTCATAGGTATATACGACAACGGTCAAAAACCGTTGTCAAAGCGTTGTCGTAAGTAGAGAAGACAACGCTTCTTTAGAGCAACATACCTACGACAACGGTGAAAAACCGTTGTCTATGAGCATCCGCACCGTTGTGGTAGGTATATAAGACAACGGTTAAAAATTGTTGTCTATGAGCGAAATTTGCTGACCCCCTAAGACAAACCATGGCTACGACAACGCCGCTTTCAGGCCTACGACAACGGTTTTTAACCGTTGTCTATGTGCGAAATTCTTGTAGTGTCAAAATTAAAATAAATCATGACATAATATTTTTGGAAATCATAGTCTAATTTATAACCATCAAATGAGATGACAAAGTTACCGAAAAAGAGTACCATAAAAGAGTAGTGTCTACCTTGAAAAACCTATTAAGGATTCCATCTCTGTCGTCAAAAAAAATTATTACTGCTCATACTACAATTTTTGAATGAAATCCTTTTATGTATTGTCAAATTTGGGCTCTAAAACCTTCTTTAAGCTTGTATCCAAATAAATTTTAATTTTTGTTTTAGAAATTAATGTAATTTATTTTTTAATTAAAATCTAAAATGACAAAGTACACTCGTAAATAGAGGTTGTGTCTCGCACATCCAGAAAATGATTTTCTGATGATCTTGGATGGTCATCTGCAACTCATACAAGAGTAAGTCTCTTGTGAATCAGGTGCATGGATCTTAGATCCATGCACCCGGGTCGGATCCGGGTCAGGGGGGACCGCACTATTTCTTTTTTTTTTTCGCTCATGATTTTTGAAAAAAATCACATACTGATAGTATATGTTAGACATACATTTATGTTATGTTAGACATACCTTTAGCTATGTTAAACATACCAGTTCTGCCCAGATTCCATGCCTTGTCTTTTTTTGGCTTGATTTTTGAATTTTGGCATATACCACTACGTTATGTTAGACATACATTTACGTTGTGTTAGACATACATTTATGTATACTTAAATATACCTTTGTATATGTTAGACATACCTTTATATATAGTTAAGCATACCTTTATATATGTTAGACATACCTTTGTATATAGTTAGACCTACTTATACATGGTTTGTCTAACTATACACAAAGGTTGGTTTAACTATACACAAAGGTTGGTCTATTGGAGTGAATTTTGGGTGAGCTTCAGCACAAGTTTTTGCCCTCATACAAAGGTTAGATGGCTAATTACAACAAAAGTTTAGATAGTTAAGTGCAAATAAGGGTATAGTTTGATGATTATTTGTGATTAACCGTTCATAATCAAAATTAAATTTCTATTTCCTGAACATAGTTTATGTTTTTTGAGTTTTGGGCTTGGGCCTGGCTTAGTTCAACTGAAAAATATAGTTAGGTTTGGGCTAGTTCTACACTAATACGAAATGGGCTTTTGTTTTCTTAGGCCTTTTTTCTTTAGGCTATGAGCTGTGAGGTACCTGTTTTGATTTGGACTATAAATCATTTTTAATATCTGATTTATTGAACCTTAAATATACACTACTAATTATTTGAGTGGTAAAAAAACTAGAAGGCTACAAATATATATATATATATATATATATATATATATACACACACATACATACAAGTATTTACAAAAAAAAAAAAAGGAGGCTCCTACGAAGGAAAACAAACTTATATACATACAACTCGAAAATAATTTAATAAATACTTGGAAAAAAATCATTTAAAAAACATTATAAACAACTATATATAACATGCTTTTATGCTAGAGTGGCATTTTTGTAAAATTATCTCACAAATCTAATTATTTGAGTAAAACATATATTATGTATGAGATGATTTCAAGGATTTTGTTATGTGAGACAAGTAGATGGGGTAGGGCTACAAGAAAATATGTCATACTTTTGTGTGTATTAGATAATAATTTTGAATTATAAGATACATGGGGCAAGTTGACAGGTTCGACCTATAAAAAATATGTAATATTTTTGTATGTATTAGGTAATTTTACTTTGTATATAAGGTAATATTTTTATTATAGGATATATGAGACGAGTTAGGTTGACTCGGGACATAAAAATCATGCAGATAGATCCCAATAACGATGTCGCATGCTCATACCCTCACGCATGAGTCGTTCTAAAATGTAATATTTTTAATTGTGTTAGGTAATAATTTTACATATATCAAATAATATTTTTGAATTATCTACGTGTGACCAAAAATGGTCTAATTCGGAATGTTAGTTATAATTTGTGTCATTATGTTATTTATTTACATTGTGTTGTATGACTAGATTATTTTCTTTAGTATATTAATATGTATTTGTGATGAATTTTATAATATAATTTTGTTATTTTTAATAAGATTTATAGTTCATAGATATTTTTTTATAATTGAAACCAATTAAGTTAATTTTTTTATGAACTAAAATAATTAAATATTTGATATTAAATAAAATTTGAAAAATAAAAATTAAGAATATTGTAAGAGAATATTCCAATTTGAGTTTAAAGGGTTGGAGATAGTGGCAAATTTGATGACAAATTTGGTGGCAAAATCAAGATTTGTGTTTGGATTTGAGTAAAATGGTTGGAGATGGTCTAAGTGAGTCACTTTAAAGTCTATTAAACCTGTATTTTGTCTCATCAAAATCTATGTATAATTTTCAACAAAGATTTTTACATATTACACGCAATGATTATGTCATGAATTGTATACATAAAGACACGATGATGGGAATAAGATTATTTGATAGGACTTGGGATTATTTAATCACGAACTGTTGCTTGCATAATTGAAGCAGAATAATAATCGAGACGTCAGATTTTCTTATTCAATACTTTCACAAAGTTGACCTCTAAACACTATTGCATTATTTTGACTAGTTTTTTAATAGATATATTCATAATTGAGTGCTTTATATTTTCTTTCAAAAATAGTTCACATATCGCGACAAACAACATTCAAATCAAATTGACTTGATTGAAGTCGATCGACAAATTTAATATTTCAACGGTTAACACTAAAAATTCAAATTAAATTTTGAGTCAAAACTTGTGTGTTATCGTCTCCAATATCTAATTATGTGATATTAATTGGCTATTGGTCCATAATTTGTATGTATCTTTTAAAATGAGTTTGATTTGAGGTATTAACACTCCACATAATAAAATAATATTTTTTAAACTGTTTCATGTCAACTCTTGTGCCATATATTTCAGTAACTCATAATTCAATTTCAAGATGTTTTTGGACAAATAATGTTCAAAAATTTCCTAAGATACGTTGACTCGAAGAGTTAATTTCCTGTGCAATTGGTGCACATATAATTCGGGTCGGGTTCTGGTTGACCCGGATTTGCGTACTTTTTTTTTAATTATATTTTTTCCTTCAAAAGGTTATCTTTATGTTTTATGAGTGTGACCTATATGTTATATAAGTGTGACATTTATGTAAAAATGTAATGACCTTTATATATTCTAACTTAGAAAAAATGAAGAATTTTAGCAAAATTTGTACATATTTTCCTTTATGTAATGTTAGTTGCACCTATCTTCATCCTAAAAACGCACTGAATTTTGAAAATTTCCATTTTTTTCAAAATTATGGATCATAAAAGGTCATAATATTTGTAGATAAATGTCACAAGAATTGTACATAAAGGTCACAACGATACAACAAAAAGGTCTCAATCTGAAGCGAAAAAACCTGAAAATCTTCATTTTTTCCTAAGTTACTGAACATAAAGGTCATACCATTTATATATAAAGGTCACACTTATATAACAAAAAAGTCACATCCTTACAACATAAAGGTAACAGCCTGAAGCGAAAAACAAAAAAGGAAAACCCAGGTGCACGGATCCGGGTCGAATCGCCCCAATTGTATCAATCCAGATCCGTGCACCTAATGCACAGAAGCATTTGCCTAACACGAATTAAGTACCAATGGGAAAAGAAGGTCTTGCTAAAAACGAATTAGGGTTCTAGCCAACTTTGTAATTTGGAGAAAAAAAATTAAATAATATAAAATGTCCCTTCAAAAAATAATCCTAAGTAATTGCTAGCTAACTTTTTCACGAGCATTATTTGTTAGGTTACATTATACGGGTAATTCTATAGTACACTAGGTGTATTAATACATCAAACTATCCACTTATTTTCAGTCATCAGATCTGATATCATTAAGGTCAAGGTCAACTATGATCTCAGATCTAATGACTGAAAATGATGGAGAGTTTGGTGTATTAATACACCCGGTGTACTACAGAAGGACCCTACATTATACATCCCTTTGTTCTTTTCTTCCTATCATTA
Organism: Scutellaria baicalensis; assembly: GCA_005771605.1. Classification (NCBI taxonomy): domain Eukaryota; kingdom Viridiplantae; phylum Streptophyta; class Magnoliopsida; order Lamiales; family Lamiaceae; genus Scutellaria; species Scutellaria baicalensis. The sequence goes on along the minus strand of CM016722.1, from coordinate 16,500,724 downwards.
CATTCTTATCTTGCTTTTATTTGCTTCTATATGTTTCTATCGTTTTTTTCAATATTCCAGTGATCATTCAATTTTAACTTAATTTATCAAGGTTGATTTGTTTATGTAAAAAAAAAAAATGATTAATTTGTATTATATGTAGTGAATTAGTTTTAAATTCGAATTCTCTGACATGCATAAGATAATTACATCACGAGTAATGAGCATGTGTCAAAAAAAATAAAAATTATGGAAATATCATGGTTTGAACTCTTAATATGTCACCGTTGGAGTGTAATTATCTTATCCATTAATTATATGAAAATCAAAATTAATTGAAATGCAGGAGAAATAGATAAATGTGAGATAGAAAAGAAACAAACGAATCATAGAAACATCTCTCAAATTTGTTCTTTTTATTTAATCATAACTATCATAAGTATCGTATTATTTATATATTTTAAAATGAAAATGTTTGATATAAATTTATGGATATGAGTTTGGTAAGACCGTCTCACACAAGTTTTTGTGTTTTGTTATAATACACACACAAATATATATATATATATATATATAGAGAGAGAGAGAGAGAGAGAGAGAGAGAGAGAGAGAGAGAGTCTCATTTGCACCAAGTGCATATACAATTAGGATCGGCTTCGGGTCGATCGGATCCACTCTTTTTTTTTTAATTTTATTTTTTTCACTTCAGACTGATATCTTTATGTTATATGAGTGTGACCTTTATATATAAATGTAGTGACTTTTATATATAAATCCGCTGAAAATTTTCATTTTTTCCCAATTTATGGATCATAAAGGACATGAAATATGTACATAAAGGTCACAAGAATATAACACAAATGTCTCAATCTGAAGCGAAAAAGCCTGAAAATCTTCATTTTTTCCTAAGTTACTGAACATAAATGTCACACTTATATAATATAAAGGTCACATTTTTACAATATAAATGTAACAACCTGAAGTGGAAAAAAAAAAAAAAAAAGAGGAAAACTCAGATGCGCGGATACGGGTCATCTCTTGTGTACTAGGAGCACAGATCTGAGATTTGTGCACCCGGGCTGCGCGCGGGCCGGCCTAGCCCGCGCCTCTTTACTTTTTCGCAAGTTTTGGTTGTGACCTTCATGTTATATTAGTGTTACCTTCATGTTATGTTAATGTTACCTTCATGTTATGTTAATGTTACCTTCGTGTTAAGTTAGTGTGACCTTCATTTCCAGATTTCATACACATAGTTCAAAACCATTGAACTAAAATAATAGGTCAGACTAACATAACATGAAGGTCACACTAACATAACATGAGATAAAAAAACAATGTTAATCATACATTCATGTTATGTTAGACTGACCTTCATGTTATGTTAGTGTTACCTTTAATTATAACTTCATGTTATGTATTTTCCTAATTTCAATATTTTCTTTTCCTAATTATGACGGAAATTGTTTCAAATTTCAATATTGTCTTTTCCTAATTAAGATTAAATATATTATTATGAAAAGGTTTGTCTATAATACAAAAAGATATTATTAATCGTGATAAGAACAAGTAGGGGCCAAAAAAAAGATCTTTAAAAGATCCGTACAATCGAGTTGTCCGTGTCATAGTTACCATTGGTGGAGATAAATATTATTATTAAAAGTGATCCAATTGTAGTTCATCGTTATTTTTCTCTAGTTTACTTATTGTACCTAATTTCAGAAATTTAACCACACATGATAGTGGGACCCCTTCTTTCTAAATGTACTGAGATCTGGTTAATATATATTCAGAGCTGTTGATGGGCTGAGCCACAGTGCATATTCCATCATTATGCGAAAGAACGAGTGTCTTTAAGATATATATACTTTTAATTATTTATAATATATATATCCTAATAAAATACACATTTATATATCAAGTATGAAAATTTTAAAAATAATTGCAAGAGGATAAAATCAAGAGAAAGTCTGATGTGAGACCGTCTCATGGATCATTTATGTCAGACGTGTGAATCCACAACTTATATTGCACAATTCATATGTAACTATGGAAATGAGATAGATTAGTGGATAAAAAAAATCAATTTTATAAAAATTAGCTGTAAAATCATCTCAAGTAAGTTTTTGTGTAAAATCAATTAGAATGACGCAATGCCAAATGAGGATTGATGAAGGTTTGATGAGCATTTTAAATTCTGTGAATAATGATCATCTTTTTTCCGAGTTGGGCAAATGTGGAATCCATATAACAACTTGTGCTATCCCATCCAATCACACTTAAATAAATTATTTAGATGACATTATATATTACGTATTTAATTTACAAAATTTAAACTTTACAAAAGATGGTCACGTTGCATATTGAATTTTCATTTCACAAGCAAACCTAATTGACCTACCCCATCCACTACCATGAACAAGAATTTCTCCCTTTTTTTTGTCCCAAATATAGATATGAATGACAAAAGAGATGATTGTAAATATTTTTAGGTCTACAGTGTTATTAGTTGTTTCGATCTTTAACTATATTATTTAGGTATTTTGATGATTTACATGATATAGTACTTTATGAGGATTGAATTGTTATTCTCATATTAGTTAAATGTAAGTTTGGAATTAGATTATAAAATAATAGAATAGATGGGTTAATTACATGAGAAATCATCACATTTAACTCATTTTCAATTATAACACGACAATTCAACTATAACATTACCAAAATCACTACCTTCAAGTTTGTTACACTTTGTCAATTAATTGATACATGATCCGGCCATTCGACTTTCAATTACTAATATGAAGTCCCAAATTTGGAAAATAACATTGTCATCTATGAATGTAACTATCTGAATTGTCTAAGGAAATAAAATTTCACCTCATGATCTCACATGATCACTATAAAATGACTATCTTTGTGTAATGGATCGTTGTTATATATATATATATATATATATATATATATATATGATGTGTATAGACATTTCATTTGTTAAGATAATTAGAAGACACGTTGATTGATCAATTAAAGAGATGTTTTTCAAAATTTAAAAAACTCCACGTCAACAATTAGAATCTAAATAACCTAATCAAATACAAAATGTATATGTTAATGTTGTGATTTGTAATGTTAGGATCAAAAAGTCGTATCCTTATAGAAAAAACAAAGATTTAGGAATTAATGATTTATCATGTAATTTACTTTATTTTATATTTTATTTTATACTATCAACTAAACATAGTTACACCTCATATTTTTATATTTATTATCCCTACAATATATATACATATATATCATATAAACAGTCTTGTTATCATACCCACTGTGGGCACATTAATACATACCCACCGTTAACATATGAGATATCCAACATATTAATTAAATTTATTTTTCATATAGGGATGCGATCATTACATGTCAGCTGTGGACATATTTAGAATTGTCCATCCTGAACATTTTACAATTTTCCATTATTTATATATTTTCAATTCCTATATTAATCCTAATAATATTGTTGTGCAAATAATTAAATTAATGCTAGTTTTTTATGTTCCCGAAAGTCTTTTCAAACTTTTTTTTATCTCTTTATTTTCAAATTAAGTTAATAAATCCAGTAATTAAACGATTAATGAAAGTAGAGTTTTGTATAATGCCAAAAACAAGTAGTTCACTCCAACTAGAATAAAGCAAAGTAGCAAACACAAACATACAAAAACCTCAATCAAATTAAAGAGCTTATCAATCGGTGTGGATAATTACATAAAAATAAAGCATTAGTCTTAGTCACAACTTGTTACAACTTTCATGCATGCATCTATATATCTATATATTTAATTATATTTATTGATCATTACTACTTTAGATAAAGTAGTTATATACATTATTAGAAAAGGATCTAATTAACATGATCTAAAGACGGAAATTGCATATATACGATATCACATTAAATCTCTTACCTATATAACATTTATATTTTCTAGAAAAACTTGTGTGAGACGGTCTCATAAATAGTTTTCGTACGTATGAAACTTTTTAACCCATAAGTCAAAACAATTTTGATTAATTTGTATGTGAATTGTGAAGTACGTTTTGTGGTATTTGACTCGCCTCGCATAACATGATAGATGATGAAACAGTTTCACATATGACTCACCGATCAATAGTAAAAGCCCCTTGCAAGATTGGTACAAAGTTTAGTTAATTAATTATTATTATAAGCTTGTTGGTTTAGTCGATTATGTGTAGTATGAGATGATGCTTTATGGAGTATAAATAGAGTATACTAGTTAATATATGATAATGATTTATTAACATATGAACAAGACATTTGAGAAGCCTACATCTTTTTCGTAGCTATTTAATTGCTCTTTTAGACTCAAAAAAGGAAAACAAACGCCCTTTTGGTTTTGGTGCTTCTCTGTGTCCTTATATATAATAGTCTTTATGTAATAAATTTCACAATAAAGGTGATTTTAGATATTTTTCTATGAATATATCTCACATAAATCTAATGTTATAAAATAAATAAAAAAATTAATGTTTTATTTAAAATAAGAGGTTAATTAATAATATAAATCAAGCATTAAAAAAATATATGCCAAGCACATTCTTGTCGGCCTCTATAATGTTTTAATTTATTTAATTTTCGAAGAAAAAGGTGAGGCTTAATACACGATCTTCAAGCCACTAGAAAAGCAGAATACGAATATCCTTTTTAGTGTTTAATATAAACAATTCCTTTTTTTTTAATCTAATAATGGGTAACCAAAAAATTTAGAAAAAAGGATTAGATCATTAAATTACTAAGATTCAAGTTTGGATCTCGTTATCATCAAAGTATTATTTCGTGTCAAATTCGAATTTGTTATTTGGTTTACACGTTTCTTTAAAATTTCGTCACGAAGCTAAATTCATTAGTTATGTATCATGATAATTCGACTTTTAACTTGATTCCACGTATTGGTATGTCATGCATCATTCTAAAGAGAGTATCTATCTTCTAAATCAGGTGTATGGATTGGATTTGGGACGTTTGATCCATTTTTTTTCTTCGCGCTTTGTTGGTCCCAAAACTGTTGTAGGTAGGCTTAAAGGGGGGTGAATAAGCCAACCTTCTTTTCAAACTTTTTAGCTTCTATCTCTATCGGCTCATTTCTAATATCAGTAACCTATTGGGAGGTTACTGATCAGAGTGGTTTGCGTAAGCTTATTACAGAGCCGAGTAGAAGATGTGCAACTTATCAGAGAGTATGCATGTAGTGTAGTAAGCAGATAAAGACGCAAGGATGTATAGAGGTTCGAAGGTGGAGTAATCCTTCTACGTCCTCTCTTCCTTCACTCAGGAGGGACCATTTGTTAAGCTAGTTGATTTACATAGACCTATCTATTACAACCCTCAGTTAACAAATAAGTAGCAAACCTTCACACAGATGCTTGCCTACTTTCCCTTGACCCACACAGGATCCTACACTACCCACCCAGGGTGCTCACTTTCTCTCCTAGAAAGTGGTAAACTCAGCAGGACATTACTTCTCGTACTGAGTACTCCGAGAAAACCTTTTAGAGAGGTTTATCTCCTTCTTCTTCAACTGGGTGCAACAAACTTGGCCTCCATTTGCAGACTGATCTGCTGAAACTTGCTGCTCGACTGGTAGACTAAGTGTGCGTCTTCATTTGGGGTGTAGAGTGTTCGAGCCCTTCTTCTTTTCATCTGCTCTATTTGAACACTCTTTTCTCTAAGACTTTCCCCTCTTTCTGCGCTTCTCTCTTTTAAGTTTTCTCTCTGATTAGCTCTTCTCTCTTTCTTTATGCGCGTTCTCTCTGTGTCCTTGGATATTCTAATGTGCTCACCTATTCTCTTTTCACACACTTTTCAGTCTTCAGTCTTTCCTCTTTATAGGTTGTGGAATATGTCCATTGAAGGTTGACAGATTTCCATCATTGATACGCCGCACTCCTGACACACGCCAGCTTTTCGCTTTCCACGTGTCTTCTTCTGATTGACTCCTCTTCTCTTCTCTCTACTGGTAACTTCTTGTGTCTACTGGTAATTTTCATTTTTCTCCCCATGCCTGCCTTGCAACTTCCTCCTCTCGCTACAATTTGGAGCTTCCTCTTTTAGCTTGCTCCTTCAGGTGGCTCGAGGCTTCTGTAGCATGCTGTCTTTGCAGTATGCTTTCGGCATGGTCTTCCAGGTAGCTTCCTATCCCGCTGTATTCTTCTTTGGCGAGGTCCCTTCCAGTAGCTCCCTGAAGTAAATAGTATCCTTATCAGTTCACCAGATTCTTTTTAACCATTCTCTTCAGCATCCTTCCTTTTAACACTTTCTCTATTTCTTTTAATCTTCTGCAGTAACTCTATTGCAGTAACCTATCCTAAGATTGATTATGCATATTTAGAGTTACTTAAGGATTTGTCTCATTAAAACATTCTACAAATGTATCCAATAATTTCCCCCTTTTTTATGATGACAAAACCTTTACAGAAGATCAAAAGAATATAACCTCTCAAGCACAGAAAGCATACATAAAATATGGCAATATAGAGCATACTACTTTCATATACAAATCACATATAAATCTAAAAGAAAGGGCACACGGAATGAGTTTTTTGAAGAACAGAAGACATTTTATTTAGATAAAACATGTACATTACAATGCAGTAAGCAGAGTACAATAAACATCCTATCTAGACTCATTCTTCTATTCTTCTTGCTCTTTCCTTTCTTTATTTTCCCTACTTGTTTGCTGGTGGCTCCTTTCTTTTTCTGCTTTCCTTTCCCCTCACTTGATGCAGTCACCTGCTCCCAGTAGTTTATTCTCTTCGGCTTTAGGGGAGAGTTGTTGGGAGGTGTGAGAGGCGATGCGAGAGAGAGAAGGAATTCGTGTGGAGGAAAATGTGTAAAGAAGCAGAGAAGTTCAGACGCCAGTAGCTTGCTGCCACCTTTCCTTCTCCTTCAATCTCCACTCATCCCTCCAACTATCATTCATTCTAGTTCTTTTGCATCTCAAAAGAGAATTCACCTCATAGAAGGGGTGAAATCTCTTTTTCTCCACCTCTAGAAGTCTTTTGATCTTCCATGACCCTTCGCAGTTTCTTCCCCCTTTTTGACATCATCAATGAGATGACACTTTGGGGGTGCTGGAGAGGGGTCCCTAGCTCTATCCCCCTGTCTTGAAGAGAAGAACTTGAGTGCAAGTTCTTGACAGGTGAGGTGGGAGTTGAAAGCTAGAAGATCAACTCTCCTGAGAAAGGTATGCTTAGCGAGTGTCAAACGTGAAGGGTGATTGTATAAGATTTGCAGAGAATGTGTCTTTTGGAAGGGGTGAAGAAAAATGTTTCTAACAATCGGGTTCCATTATGCTTAGGGATGAGAGAGAGAGAGAGAGAGAGGATATCTATTATTCTTCATGAAGAATAAGAGTGCATGTATTTATAGGATTAGAGATACTCCCTGTTGCAGTTGGATCTTCCAAGATCTCATTAATTGCTCTGCCGGTTTCTAATAAAGGTGTTGACAGTTTCCACAATTTTATGTCTTTTCTCCTTTGTGTGAGATAACGTGGTCAACTGCTGGATCTCCACCTTTAGATTCTTCTGATCGCACGGCTGAAATTCTTCTAGGGTTTCGAAAAAGGTAGTCTATTTCTGGAAAGGTGATCCACTTTTTATGCTTGCACGTTACCGAGAAAATTTTCAGTAACTGCTCTATCTTGTAACCTCCAAGTGATCCCCTTTATCCAGTGACTTGATGATAAATTCTGATGTCAAGTAACCTAGTATCCAGTTCATTGATGTCTAGCATCCTGATACCCAGTGACCTGGTGTTCAGCGATCTAGTGTCCAGCATCCTGGTATTTAGCGTCCTGGTGCCCAGCGACCTAGTGTTCAGCGATCTAGTATCCATCCCTTGGTATCTAGCATCCTGATATCTAGCGTCCTGCCATCCAACGACCTAATTTCCAGTTAGTCTTATATCTAGCATCCTGATGTCTAGCATCCTGCTATCCAGCGACCTAGTATCCAATGTCCTGGTGTCTAGCGTTCTTTCGTTAGAATTTATCTTTTTCTTTGAGTCTTTTTGCTTTTTCTATTGACTTAATGACAAGTGCTCTAATTTCTAGTAGCTTAGCATCTAGTAGCTCGGTGTCTAGTGTTTTGGTGTACAACATCCTGTTATCCCATGACCTAGTATCCAGCAATCAGATGTTCAGCATCCTATAATCAGAGTTTGTCATTTTGTCATTGATTCCCCCTAAATTCAGTAGCCCTTTGTCAGAGGTACCTGCAAAACAAATATGCTTGTATAGGTACTCAAACAGTGTGAGTCCTTCTGAGTTAATGTTTCTTTCAGGAGTTTAGACTTTCTTTACAGCCCATGATTGCTGTAAAGAGAGTTTTGGTTCCTTTAAGACTTTTAAAGAGCAGAAAGTGATAGTGTGTGCAGGTGTTTTCTTATTGTATCTCCTTTTAGAGTATGATCTCTTAAATATGGAAGTGATAAACTGAGATAACAGTAAGGTAGACAAAATTCTTTTGATTTTGGAGTTGCTGTTCTGCTTGATTCCTTATGGAATGTCAGTTTGTTGTAGACTTATTATAACATGCCCATGTTTGGGTTATTCCAAGGATTTTAACTTTTTTGCCTTCAAAGTTTCCTTGATTTGTACTGGAAATTCCCCCTTACTTTATGGTCTTCTCTTTTAAGATGTGGGGTTATTAACAATACTATTTCAGGTTACTTTGAGCTTTTCATGAGGGCGTGAAGCATTATAATATGGAAATAAATATGCAAGCTTCCTTCTCATGTAAGAAATAACCAAGATCGAATTTTAAAGAAGTAAGATTAGAACGAGGTACTTGATCGTTGTTATTTCTTTAAAGAGTGGGTCCTCTTTTCTTCTTTGCTTCCTTGCTTGACATTCTCATCATTTTCTCCATGGTTGCTTGCTTGTCCTTTGCTGTAGTCTTGAAGCTTTAGTGTGATTTGTACCTCCTAGCTCAGCTTCCTATTAGCTTTCCTCTTTATGCTTAGCAGCATGTCTTCTTTGTTGATCAACTCCATGTTGGTCTTCTTCATGATGAGTAGGGACTTTACTCCTTGTGTTCAGCTTCCTTCTTCGTAGTCCTTCCTTTGGTAGCTTGCTATTCCCCCTTAAGAACAACTTTTCTTCACAAACCAGCTTGATTTTTTACATCTTTTAGTTGTTGTTGTCTTCACATCAATCATATCCTTTTAGATTAAAAGACATTGAAATGATCTCTGATGTGAGTGTGAGAAAGAGAGAGAGAGAGAGAGAGAGAGAGAGATATTTGAGAGAGAGAGGCTTTTTCACAGATGGGATCTGGATAGATCGATTAGATCTTTTGTTTCATCCATCTGTTCTGATACCACTTGTTGGTATCAGATTGACCATTGAGCAAGGATGAATAATCCACCGGCTTTGATACCACTTGTTGGTATCAGATAGATCAACTGATGGATGGTCCAACCTGCTCTGATATCACTTGTTGGTCCCAAAACTACTGTAGGTAGGCTTGGGGGGGGGGGGAGGGTGAATAAGCCTACCTTCTTTTCAAACTTTTTAGCTTCTATCTCTATCGGCTCATTTCTAATATCAGTAACCTATTGGGAGGTTACTGATCAGAGTGGTTTGCGTAAGCTTATTACAGAGCCGAGTAGAAGATGTGCAACTTATCAGAGAGTATGCATGTAGTGTAGTAAGCAGATAAAGACGCAAGGATGTATAGAGGTTCGAAGGTGGAGTAATCCTTCTACGTCCTCTCTTCCTTCACTCAGGAGGGAACATTTGTTAAGCTAGTTGATTTACATAGACCTATCTATTACAACCCTCACTTAACAAATAAGTAGCAAACCTTCACACAGATGCTTGCCTACTTTCCCTTCACCCACACAGGATCCTACACTACCCACCCAGGATACTCACTTTCTCTCCTAGAAAGTGGTAAAGTCAGGAAGACATTACTCCTCGCACTGAGTACTCCGAGACAACCTTTTAGAGAGGTTTATCTTTTTCTTCTTCAACTGGGTGCAGCAAGCTTGGCCTCCGTTTGCAGACTGATCTGCTGAAGCTTGCTGCTCGACTGGTAGACTAAGTGTGCGTCTTCATTTAAGGTGTAGAGTGTTCGAGCTCTTCTTCTTTTCATCTGCTCTATTTGAACACTCTTTTCTCTAAAACTTCCCCCTGTTTCTGCGCTTCTCTCTTTTAAGCCTTCTCTCTGATTAGCTCTTCTCTCTTTCTTTATGCGCGTTCTCTCTGTGAACTTGGATATTCTAATGTGCTCACCTCTTCTCTCTTCATACATTTTTCAGTCTTCAGTATTTCCTCTTTATAGGTTGTGAAATCTACCCGTTGAAGGTTGACAGATTTCCATCATTGATGCGCCGCACTCCTGACACATGCCAGCTTTTCACTTTCCATGTGTCTTCTTCTGATTGACTCTTCTTCTTTTCTCTCTACCGGTAACTTCTTGTGTCTACCGGTAACTTTGACTTTTCTCCCCATGCTTGCCTTGCAGCTTCCTCCTCTCGCTTCACTCTGGAGCTTCCTCTTTTGGCTTGCTCCTTCAGGTGGCTCGAGGCTTCTGTAGCATGCTGCCTTTACAGTATGCTTTCGGCATGGTCTTCCAGGTAGCTTCCTGTCCCGCTGTATTCTTCTTTGGCGAGGTCCCTTCCAGTAGCTCCCTGAAGTCAATAGTATCCTTATCAGTTCACTAGATTGTTTTTAACCATTATCTTCAGCATCCTTCCTTTTAACAATTTCTCTATTTCTTTTAATCTTCTGCAGTAACTCTATTCGAGTAACCTATCCCAAGATTGGGTATGCATATTTAGAGTTACTTAATGATTTGATTCATCAAAACATTCTACAAATGTATCCAATATGCTTGTTTCTTATAATTTGGTCATAACATTTAGGTTATGTTAGAGATATTTTTATATTATGTTAGAGATACATTGTTATGTTAGAGATACATTTATGTCCAAATTTTATAACTTTAACTTTAAAAAAAAAATCCTAACTTCGGCACATTATGTACACATACATTTACGTTATGTTAGAGATACTTTTATGTTATGTTAGTCATACATTTATGTTATGTTAGACATTCCTTATACAATATATAAATGTATAACTAACATACTAAAAGGTATGTTTAAATATAATAACTAAATGAATGTCTAACATTGCTAAAAGGTATGAAGGTATAGTTGAAAATTATAAGGGGTTATTCTGTACATTAGTTTAGGGTACATTAGGACTACTATCAAGCATATCCACCAGTTTGGAATACAGGTCAGAAAATCGGTGTTAACCTTCTGCTCATGTGCAGCCCGGGTCTAAGCCCATTGGTTTAAGGTGCTCTGTGGCCTTGTTTATAAACCGACCAATATTGGTGGGTTTATACAAGCCCAACAATGTTTAACATTGCATTCCCGAAACTAACCTCAGTTTTCATTTTTATTTTTTTTTTACAGAAATTGTCCAATATAAAAGGACTGAAAACACTAGATTGAGCAATCCATTCGAAATGAGACCACCCCACATCCACCCCCACTAAGCATCGCCGTTGTTATGCACCGGTGACCGAAGTTCGACATCCTCCCACAACTTTTATATCATCTTTCTCCATCAGTAAATAGCAATGGTAGTGGATTAGGGCTCCGTGGAAGAAGATCTCTTAAGGGAATTTAACCAAACACCTTACAAACAACAAGATTTAACCCAAAACTAAAACTCACAAGAAAACCCCAATTCACCAATATCCAAGAATCAATATAGGAAAGAGCAAAATCAATACAACACGTAAAGTGGTTCGGCTTATCAACAACCTACATCCATGGGGTAACTCTCAGAACTTTATTGCTCAAAGATCAAAACCCAAATTACAATGTACAATCCACACAATGCAGATCCTAACAATGATAAACCCTATCTGTTTACTCTCAACTTTCTGTCTCTATATCACAATAATATCTCTCATATCTATACTACAAGAAACACTAGTATTTATAAAGTACAATGCAAAAAACCCTATCTAAAATGATCCAGAAATGACTTCAAGAAATCACTCTGAAATCAGCTGCTTCGAGCCCCTATTTTGCTCCCTGTAACCAACAACTAACATTAACTAACTCCGGCTCCAGGTGTTACCAGGAGATTGGCTGAAATCCGACTAACCGTTGAAGAAGAAACACACACATGACTCTATAAGTGAACTTGCGCTTTAAACCCTTGAGAAGAAGCATAAAACGTGTCCCCACTTTAATAAGTGAAAACTCGTTTTTTACTCTTCGGCCACTTGAAGAATCGTACAAGCACTTTTACTGCAAAATGCATCTTTCCATGACTTAGCCAAAAGAACCTGGAGAATTCACCATACCTTTTGCCATAGTTTCATGCATGAACAAATACAGCCACAATCTTTCACAAGATCGAAACGGTGATTTTCAAGTGATAGCAGTGGATTATCCCCGTACCCTGACATTGTTTCGCCCTGAGGGTGCTTGGATTTGACGTCGTGGTCTGCTTAGTGGGTTGCCACTTGTGTCCCAACCGGATCGCTGACAGCAGCCACCTACGGATTCTCCATCCATCATCCTTGCACATTTTGGTATCAAAGAGAAAACAGGTTGTGTTCCTTGTAATATGTAGCTTATCTACACCTTTCAAAAAAATCATGGTGATACATTAAGGATGAAAATTATTTACGTTTTGCCTGTGGTAACCATTTGTCTATGACTTGTATTTTTTAGGATTTTTAAAAATGCATGTCTTGTTCTATACTTGATACTTCAATCAATCTGATTTGGACAAATGTTTTGTATCTGATTGTGTCATTTCGATGTTGTTTGTTTATCGATCACTATATTATACATGATTTCTTAGTGCACATTTTGTAGCTTAAACCTCGAAGATTTTCAGACCTCCTCCATTTGAATGTTATGATATTGTCCATATTTTAGGTTTACATAAATGACATGTTAACATTTTGTATGAGAAATTTGTACTGAGCAGTTCTTTGCTTCTGTATTTATACTGCCAGATTGAAGTCATAGCAGTAATTGTTCACTTTCTGTTCCATTTTTACACAGATCATACTCACCCTCTGTGTGGCTGCAGATTGTGATTCAATTTAGTAGCTACTTTACATTTCTTACTATTTTTTCAAGGTCCCTACTTCAAGGTTTCCTGCTAAACTCCTCAGTAATGATCTGAATCTATTTTTCTCATTATCTTCAAATGCAATCGCAGGTGTGCTTCAAAGATGCTGAAGCGTAACACAATCCAATCAGACTTGATGTACCAATTTTTCCAATTAATGTGCTACAATGTTAACTTGTCAAAGACAGCATGATCATAAGCAATGTGGTTACACCGTTAAGCTCGTGAAAGGAAATTAGAAACGGGTGATGTAATTGTTTTGAGAGTTAACTAAGTAATTAGTTTTTTGAGAACATTATGAACTATTTATTCCTAAACATGATTTCCGCTATGTGCAAATGTAAGAGACTTATGATTCCGTAGGAAGAACGTCTACATATGTTGTTAAAAATTCGATTCCCATCATAATAAACGTCCCCCAAAGCATACACAATTGTGTCCCAACCAAAGATTAATTGACTTATCACTAATGAAAACACTATTAAAGATAGCAATAAGATTATGATAATGTACAAGAAATTGATTGCATAATTAAGGGTGACAAGTACAAATCAAAGTATTGTTACGACCCGATTGTAATTACAACTTACAAATACCATTGACTCCAACGTCACTTCGGAGGGTAATAGACATAAGAAATAATAGGGACACAGTGATGAACAAAAATGATAGGACGGTAATAGAGATCTTGTATTTTTTCTCATTTTGTTTACTTGTGACAAGTTCAAGCTTCATACGACTCATCTATCCAGTATCTCAATCGCAATTTCCCTAGCACGACCTTCAAGTGACGGCTCTAACCAAATGAAAGTGCCACATGCATCCTTCTAATAAGACAAACCGAATATGTCTTAGAAAATAATGTATGCCATCATATGAAAGTGTGAAATATAATATAAATACATATTTAATTAATTAAATAGCTCAACACTTGATTTTCATTACTATCGTACCCCTCGAAAAGGACAACTCATGAAGCGTCGCATAGGATTGTTCTTTGTTTTGGATGTTTGCATTTGCATTGGAATCATATGCTTGCAACGAATCAGCACATCAAGCCGATCTCTATTGTGGATTGACCCATCTTACGAGTGGTTATTATAACTACACGACATGTGCACTACAAGAAAAAATACTTATAAAATGATATAAGACAGTGGGAAAATAAAACAAGTGGTAAGAATTACGTTTTGACTGATAGCTGCCATGGAAAGGGATCGTCCCCTCAAACAACATGCATTCAACAAACCTTAGAACAAGTCAAGTGGGCCACAGTAGTGTTGAATAGCAAGTTTCATACATTGAAACATCATTGCGTTCTCACAAACAATGTTCTAAGCATAACAAGAATTGAAATTTCAAATCTGGAAATGGAAACTAAACTACTGCTTATTTCCAACACAATATGTCAGGGTTTTCAAACAACGTTTATCTGCCCATTTTCTGATGTCTGTGGATTCAACAAAAAGGTAGGAGATGAGTACACATTGTTGAAAACCGACCCTTATACCCTTACACCATCTTTGCTAAGCCCAAAAGGTAGAAATTATTCAGAAATCAACCTTCTATGATCCCACTAATTTCAGATCCCCACCTCTAAACGTCGTAAAAGCGGTTCCATTATTTTCGTATTTTGGGACAATCGTTGGAAATTCAAGCAAGTTGAAGGAACAAAGTCCATAAAACACTACATTTGCTGTTCTGAGCAGGGACCTTGCCTTAGCTCGTCACAGTTTGGTGTGCACACCAGCCCAACGCCATTGTTTATTGATCCGATCTTTGTCGACACCGTGTTAGCTTCTCCATTCTGAGCTGGAACAGGGTGAAGTATAAAATCCGTTGACATTTTTCAAATTGGAATAGAAATGAAGAGGAGTAAGGTATATTTTAGCAAGAAGGGGTTTTTTGGTATTTGTCACAATTTGCCCATATTAACATTTATACCAAACAACAAATTTCAAACACACTATAATTTTATAAACCTCAATCATTCATACCAAACACAAAATGCAACACAAACTCATGTAAAGAAACACACATGCCAAACACCCGTAAAGGTATATTTTTTCAGCAATGAACAGTAAATGAATCCCAAAGTTTATAAACCGTACAAACCCGTCTGACGTACCAAATGACCCCTAAGGGTATGAAATCAGGATACCAGTGTATCACTAATATAACATAAATGTATGTCTAACATAATATAAATGTATCTCTAACATAACGTAAATGTATGTCACCTGGAGCGAAGTTGAAAATTTTAAGGGTATGAAATCATGATACAAAGGTATCACTAACATAACATAAATGTATTTCTAATATGACGTAAATGTATGTCACCTGGAGTGAATTTGGGTGTATTTGAGTGCATCCACTCAGGCACGTGTGAGCGCGTGAGACGTGCATGGGAGCGAGTCTTTGAGTCGCGTGGATGTGTCAACCCGGGTGCATGGATCCCAAATCATGCACCCGACTCACATAACTATTTGTGCATTCCAAAACTTTAAATTTTTACAATTTGTATCCTATGTATTAAATAAATCTTTTGTTGTTTACTTTGTTATTTGATTTTATGGATTTTATTGATACATGCCCCGAAAGATAATATATCTATCAATTGGGGTTATGACAGATAAATCTTATCAATTCAGGGTTTGAAAGATTAAAAACTATCAATTTAAGATATCAGAATGAAACACCGTTAACATATTCTTTCACGACATTATCTTTTTCTTTGTCTTAGCTGATGTGGTTCTTAACTTACTGATCGATGGTCTATTTCTAGCCTATGCCGCAAGTGTACGGTATCAACTATAGATAGGGCGAGCAAGGTCGATCCCACAGAGACTAGTGAATTAGAACAATGTAACTACCTAATTAATTTACCCAATTTTATCTAGGTGACCGAATTGAGAGAATTTAATCTAATTAACCTATGTCTAGAAACAAATAAATGAAATAAAAATATCAAACAAGAAAATATCAAGAAAATAAAGATTCAAACAAGGATCCTAAGACAACGATTTCATTCTACTTCAATCAAGTTTACTAATCTAGCAAAAATCAACCTCAAATCCAATTATTTTATGTGAGCAATCACGATTGTAGATTAACCTCATTCTCGAGCAACTTAACCCGTGGATCGATTATTAATGTCTGTATCTCTACCTCGCAGTTAATAATCAACTCCTAAAAGCTCCTAATATCGTATTCTCACCCCAATTATTTACCAATCTCTCAATCCAGACAATTTAATTGAGTCATGCATTCCCAAATCTATAATCAAATATCATCTCTCGATCTCAATCTAATTAATTAGAGCATGCATAAATTTGATCAGGATTCACACATGGAATAAGCACAAGGAAGCATGAATAAAATATCATGGATTAGAGGAAAGATTAAAACTAGATATTTAACAAGAAATCCATAGAACTACTCTCGTGTCCTAAGATCACGAGACCCCTAGCCAAAAATCATGTTCGTAAAGCAAAATAAATTACAAAACGACATGATCAAAACTAGAAATAAAATCAAAGAAAAGCTTATTGAATTTGTGATTGTTGGTTGCCCCTCTTGACTCTTGAATCTTCAATTCATTTCTTTCTTCCTTACTCTCAAGATGTGGATGAATGCTCCTTTTTTGGATGTGTATGGATCTTTTTATATTTTCCCAAATATTCTTTTTCTCAAGTCCTAATTTGTATCTAAGTAGGTAAAAATCAGACTTGGAGCAAGTTGTATCCAAATAGGAGTCCAAACAGGCCTAAAAACCCGAAACTAGACCACCGACCCGGCCAAGTGACCCCCGGGTGGCCCAAACTCCCAGATTTCAGCCTCGATTCGGCCCTCTTACGCTCATAATTGGGCTTCGACTTCTTCATGAAAGTTGTATCCCTTTAAGTTAGCTATCCGTTTCCATTAATTTCAGTCTAATATCAGTTTTGTACACCAAGTTATACCCAATTTACTCAAGCCCTATCAAGAAAAAAATCAGGACATTCTTGCACAACTTTCAACTTCTTGTAATATTCTGCTCTCTTGAAGGCAGAATTGATGAAACCTTCCAACATGAAAGTTGTAGAACTCCCTCTTAGATTTCTAACAAGACAAGAAACATTGAATTTGGACTTCTAGAGCTCGAGATACGAGTTTTCCCCCATAACTGCGCTTTATCGACTCCAACTTAGCGTTAAATTTCATTGGACTTTCATTTTGTGCTAAAACCTATCAAATTCCTTTTAAATCAAGAAAAAACGTGAAATCTTAAAAAGATAATGAAATCTAAATAAAATCTCACTATTGCATGCTTTTCAACACAAAATGATATGAAATTTAGCGCCAAAATGCATCAAATAACGAAGTTATCACTTACCTAGATATCACATCCCACATAGATAAAAATAAGAAAAATAAATATTTATTTTTTATTAATTATTATATTCGATAAAATATCTAATTAAACACAAAATTGACTGGTTTTTTTATATACTTCCAATTCACATTTTAATTACTACCATAGGATCTTTGATGGATAATATGTACCATAGGATCTTTGATGGATTTGAGAACCAAGCATTCATGGTTTTCACTTATTTGATAGTGTGATTTGATAGTTTTATTGCTATTTTTATTCGATTCAATGATATTATGTGATATTGTATCAATATATATATATATATACACATATATACACACACATTTTGTGATATTGATTTTTGTCCCAATAATATCTATCAATTACCCGCAATTAATATTGATATATTGCGATATTAATTTTTGTTTAATAATATATATCGATAAATAACAATATGATAATATTGATATATTTACATTTCTTTCGTTATTGATTTATGCACAATAATATATATATATATATAGAGAGAGAGAGAGAGAGAGAGAGTCTATAATTAATATCAATATTTTACAACAATAACTTGACAATAATTATTTTTATTGAAAATATATATCGAAAAATTTAAATATATATAATTGTAATTAAATTGAAATGTGTATTGAAAGTATATAAAAACCAGTCAATTTTGTATTTAATTAGATATTTTATCACATATAATATTTAATAAAAGATATGAATATTCGTTTTTCTTATTTTTTATTTACATGGGATGTGATGTCCAGGTAAGCATAATTTGAGAGCCACATCAGCTAAAAGAGAGAAAAAAAAAAAGAGATAACGCGCTGAATATGTTAAGGGCGTTTCATTCTGCACAAAAACTCATGTGAGACGGTCTCACGGATAGTTTCCGTGAGACGGATCCTTATGATCCATGAATTGAACACATATCCTCATATTTCTATATGAATTGCTAGGTGTGGGTTATGGGTTGACACGTCTCACGAAAAAAGATCAATGAGACGGTCTCACACAAGACCTACTCTTCATTTTGATATCTGAAATTGATGATTTCCAATCTTTCAAACTCTGGATTGATAAAATTCATCTATCATAGCCGACATTGATAGATAGGTTATCTTTCGGGGTTTAGATAGATAAAATCATGTTATTTTATAAGTGTACATGCATAAAATACTTTCATATTTTTAAAATATGAGATATTTTGGACAACACCTATATACCTCGTGGTATGCATCTTAGATTCATGCCCCCAACCCGACCTAACACGTGGTGTTCGATATATACTCTTTAGGTATCATGAGTATACTTTTAAGGTATTATTGTGGTGTTAGATATATACTCTTTAGGTATCATGAGTATACTTTTAAGGTATTATTGTGGTGTTAGACATATCTTTAGGCATCATGAGTATACTTTTAAGGTATTACTTTTCATGTTAAGACGTGGTATTAGATATATACTCTTCAGGTATTACGTGTATATTCTTAAGGTATTACTTTCCATGTTCAATGATATAGTGACATATATTAGATATATACTCTACAGGTATCATGTGTACACCCTTAAGGTATTACTTGTCTATTCACTAAAGGTATCGATTTTTTATTCTATAGGTATTACATGTTTACTCTTAAGGTATCACATGTATACTTTTAAGGTAGTAGTTTACTTTTCTCTATAAATTTCAAATCTTAAAATTACAAATGCAAAATTTCATCTTCTTCTTCGAATTTTTCTGCAATTGATCTTATATGACTGCAATAATTTCTTTTAAATATCTTAAAACATTGTAATGGAACTGTGATTTGTAATCAACCATCTAAATCTACAAGAATGAAAAAAGAAGAAGAAGAAGAAGAAGAAGAAGAAGAAGAAGAAGAAGAAGAAATCATTAACATGGAATCATGATTTGAAGAAAAATACCACAAAATAAGAGCCCTAGGTTTGTAATTGTGTGGATCATATGAAGAAATTCAGAAACAAATATTCTAAGTTTCGAAAATTTTCATATTTGAGATGAAAAAATAAGAAAAAAAGAGAGAAAGAAGAAGAAGATGCGAAAAGAAGTAGAAGAAAAAGACTATATATATATATAGACACATATAGGAATGGGTTGGGGACACCAATGAGGATATGTCATATGTGCCCGGACACATGTGTCACTCATTTTGGTTTGAGTCCAAATGTGTTAGAATTTATCTCTCTCTATCTATCTATCTACTATCTATCTATCTATTATTATTATTATTATTATTATTATTATTATTATTATTATTATTATTATTATTATTATTACTACGGTTGTAATAACTTAATTTTTTTATTATGATATTCTCTATTATTTCTAAAATAATATCTACACGAAATGTGTTATTAAAATTAAATTCATAATAAAACAACAGTTTTATACCATCTCATCTTGTATACAAAAAGCAAAAGTTAACGAATTATTTATTTCAACAAAACACAAATTATTTATTTATGAATTATTGTAATTTTTCTTTTTTTTACGTCATCCAAATAAAACTATATTAATTGTCCTATTAAGTTTGAAAAGATAAAATTGTTTACATATATAATTATATATCATCTGAATCTGGCTCATTTTAAAAAAGGGGTGGTGACATCATTTTGTGACTTTAGAACTATTGATTTCAATTTTAATAGTGAAACAGTTAACCGTCATTGATTTATTGGCTCTTTTTTTTCCTGAAATCATTTTTTTAATTTTATTGGCCATTCCTTTTGGCGCCTTTGACCAAACAATACAATTTCATTAGCAATAAATTAGGAGATTAATAATTCAATATAAAAAAAATACTTCAATTCAAAAGTCAAATGTACAAGGCTGCATATGAGTCTCACGAATTCAATTAGATGAGATTAATCATCATCTATAAATTAAAAATTAATTTATGAAAATTAGATTGATACGTGGGTAGTGAGATTCATATATCATAAAATAATATTCACAAAATGATGAAATATAAATATTTAGATATGACAGAACCTTTCAAAACATATACATCTCCCCTATATAATGAATTTTGAAATTATAGTTAATTACATGTTTTATCTAATAAAGTATTTATATTGTGATGAGATGTGATATGTGATGGTAATTTGAAAATGTAGAACAAAAGTATGTTTCGAAGTAAAGGGTTTTGGCAGAAACTTATATACCCCTGGGACACATAGGAGCACAGATTTATGTGTTATATATGTGCTCTTCAGGTGTTATATATATACTCTATAGGTGTTATACATATACTCTACAAGTATCATATATATGCAAGAGTATACATGTGATACATGAAGAGTATACACATGATACCTGTAGAGTATGTATTTAACATTAGTATGATGATTAATTTGGGGGCACCGTACCCCCGGGACACACAAGTGTCACTCAAAGGTTTTTGTTTGATTTGTAGGAAGATATTTTAAGTATCATAACCCTGTACTCGATGAAAAATAATTATGAACAATACCAAATGATTTTTTTTTTTTTTTAATCTTTCTACATACCTATAATTCAATATTAGGCTTAACATTTTATACATTCATTAATGTACAAAAGCCCAAATTGTTATGACCACGACTTTTTTCATTTGATTTTTTCTGAAATATTACAAATATATATCAAACTAGCATAATTCATTAATTCCCGTGTGATACACGGTTATTTTAATATTAAATAAGAAATTTGAATTTTTTTATTTATAAATAAATTAAATTATTATTATTATTTATCTTTAATTCTTAATTTAATCAGTATGTAACTTAAATTTAATTGAGCAAATTTTTTTAATTATTATTTAATGTAATTGCAAAGATCAATTTTAATTAAAATGTTTGCCTAATATCATAATTTACAATTTTATTATCAAATCATAATTATTAGCATTTTGTTATTCAAATATTAGTATCTCATTACATGTTCTATTATAATTAATCATTAATATTAAAAGAATTAATTGAAATTAAATTATAATTAAACATGACTAATCAGAAAGCAATATGTTTCGCTCTTAGTTATTCCTTTACTATATATAAAAGATTAGTCTAAACCCATGTGATACACAATATATATCTTTTATAAAAAGATATTTAAAATTTTTAATATAAAAATATAATACATTTGAGTAATAAATAAGAATGTATCAAACATATATGCTGGTCAGATTAAAAAGAATTTTATCGAAAAATATTTTCATATTCACATGGCCTAGAAAATATCTGTATTGTCAATTTGTAGGTAATACATATATTTAGTAAAAATATTTATATTAAAATTAATGTAAAATTGAAATTCATAAACTACAATATATTTAGTGTGTTTTTATAAATTCGTATTAACATAAATTAGCATTTGAGTTTTTATTAATATTTTCTTTTATGTGTATTAGTATTAACATAAATTCATCAAAATTCTATTATAAATATGTATAATTAGCAATCAATAAAAAAAATTCTTGAAATTTATTGATGTTTGTTTTTCTTAAAATTCTATTAATATACGCACATAATCTAAAAAGTATTGGTAATATCAATTTATATACATAATATTCTTATTTATGATATATATGATTTTTTTAAAAAATTTTGATGAGTATAATTATTCTCATATAAATTTAATATGTACAATTAAACATCATACTGTTTTTTTTACTAAAGATAAAATTGTACATATACTTCAAATTGATTTTTTCTAATTTATTATTAAATATTTTAGGTTTTTTTTGTATTGTTTTTTTTTTTCCAATTTAAATTTTTTAATAATGCAAGTAAAAACACTGTGAAGTATGTAAGTCTAGTAATTTACTCCCTCCGTCCTAGCTCAACTTGCCTACTTGTCATTTCGGTTTGTCCCAACTCAACTTGTCAGCCCATAAATGACAACAAAAGTCAAATATGAATATCCTCATATATCACGTTACTACAAAAATATCACTCAATTATCTTATAAAACAATCTTAAAAAAACAAAAAAGTTACAAAAATCAAACATTAATATCATCATATTTCATATTTATTACAAAAATACCACTTAATTATCTTAAAAAACAATTAGTCAACTGTTTTTTCTTAATCTCCGTGCCGGTCAAAATAGGTAAGTTCGACCGGGACGGAGGTAGTATATTTTTAGATGGAGACAGTATATGACCTAATTTAGATCATAACTAGGCATATTTAATTTAATTTCCATTATTGTGTATTATTAAATCTTTGTTGACCACATTTCATTTAATATTTTTCATTTGTTTTGGCATCATGCTAAATCTACTGCACTGTGAGTGTGATTGTATGGAGATTGATATTATTATTTTTTTGTTAGATTATCACTTATACTCAATTTATTAATTTTAAAGGGTTTTATTAGACAACATACAAAACATAATATAAGTACAGTATCACTATTTTGAAGTATAAAAACTAGAGCTAACTATCGGAAAAGTTATTAAGGTTACTTAATTTGAAATTCTAACTACATTTTTTATATGAGCATATATAACATAAATTTTCGTTTTCTTTTTCAATTTTAACCAACTTGTAGTTTTCGGATATGGTTGGCCTAATGTCTTCAAGGATGTACTCTTTTATTTTGATGATGTCGGCTTTTAGCTCCAAACTTTCTAACAACAGTTTCTCCATAACAATTTTACATTTCAGCGTGTCGATGCAACCATATCTGAAAACTGATTATTGGTTAAAATAGTAAGAGATATGAAAATTCATATTATATTGCAAATATTTAAATTAAAATTTGGTAAAAAAAAAAACTATAAATTAAGTAAATGTCGTAATTTTTTTGAATTAACGCTAAAAAATATAATGGGATACACATCATAATACCATCAAATAATTAGAAACAGATTGGAACCGAAGAGATTTAATTGGACTCAACATATATAAATATTAGGAGCATGTGTAGATTGAAACACAAAATTAAATAAGTATGAAGAACAAATATATGATTTAGAAAGAAGCAAAAGTAATATGGACAAATAATATGAGGATTAGAGAGTGTTATCTATCTATCTATCTATCTATTGCCGCCCCCTCCATCTTTATGTCACATTGCATCTACTTAATATTATTTTTTGACTTTATAGCATTATCTTCTTCTTCTTTCACCCATTTTTTTTTACTATATAATGCTTATTGATAGCTATAACAAATAGGTGAGGTAACCAACTTTTTTTTAGCATAGTAACCAATTTGTAGTTGTATTTCTTAGAATCATATCACCATTTTTTTTATAGAAGAGTTCTTTATAATTGAGTATACGTGTATAACTAATTTTGTAAAATGATCCCACATATTAACTTTCATGAAATACAATCTATATGTAACCCATAAATTATAGTGAGGTGATGTTATATAAGTTATGGTTATAATATTTGCAAACTTTAAGCTCAATCGACAACTTAGACTCATCTTACTTTTTTCACAACTTAGATTGATCTTTTTTTGTGTGTGTGTGTGTGTTATTTTTCTTGTTTTGATAAGCAACTTAGAGAAACTAACGAACTCTGTACAAAACTCATACACTGAATTTTCGATTACACTTGATATTGTTATATATCCTATTTCAAAATAAACTCTACACATCATGTGTATGTAATTAAACACTAAATGTAATAGAAGACCGGTCTAGGAATAACCCATTTGCAAAAGTCACTTTTATGAAGGATATATGCATTCTTTTAACTTATAAGATGATGTTGCCTATTTCCATTATAGTCACTTTGTGATGATCTAATTATGCTATATGTGATGATATCTTTCTTGTATGGAGATGATTATGTCATTTATACATGCACCAACGTCTAAAATAGTGTGAGTTTGATCTTGATGTTTTAGAAGGCAAACCAACCACGTTTAACTACAAAAATATCAATGAAATGACTTAGTTGCCCTCCTAAACCACACATTTTTGCACTATAAATATCTTAATCTGGATCAGCAATCTTAATTATGTATTGGTTTGTGTTAAATTATCAGGCTATACCAAATCATGACAATATATCCTTGCATTACTAATTGATTGAAGATGATCAAGTAGTAACTTTCGAATATTATTTTATAGAATATGTCTATTATGAGATTGTCTCATCACGTGTAATTTATGTAAAATGTAGATCATATATATGAATCAATAAGACATGTCACCATTCAATATGATCTATGACTTAGAAATCATAAAAAGTTCAGTCTCACATAAAACCTACGATCTCACATGAGTTTTTATATTAGTTTTATGAGGTAGCGTTTTGTTAAATCATCTCGCTAATTTCAATTTCTGAGAATTATGAAGCTTTATTTTGAAGATTTTGATATATATATATATATATATATATATATATATAAATACACAAATGATCATGTGCAAATACACAAATGATCATGTGCACCAGGTGCACGGATCTAAATTGCGACCCGATCTGAATCCGCGCACCTGGGTCACCTGGGTTTTTTTTTTTTACTTCAGCCTGTTACCTTTATGTTGTAAGGATGTGACCTTTATGTTATATACGTGTGGCCTTTATATATAAATGTTATGACCTTTGTGTTCAGTAACTTAAGAAAAAATGAAGATTTTCAGGTTTTTTCATTTCAGATTGAGACCTTTATGTTGTATTGTTGTGACCTTTATGTACAAATATTATGACCTTTAGAGTGTAAAATTCTTCCTTTTTTTCTAAGTTAGAGTATATAAAAGTCATTACATTTATTCATAAAGGTCACACTTATATAATATAAAAGTCACACCCATACAACATAAATGTAACCGTTTGAAACGAAAAATTAAAATTAAAATTTTTTTTTAAAAAGTGTGCGGATCAGAATCAACCCGAACCCGACTCGAATTGTATGTGCACCAGTTGCACATGTGACTAACTCATATAAATAACTCATTTTAATTTAATAATAAGATGGGAATGGGATACTAGTTCACACATAATGTCACCCAAAATTTTGCTTTATACATTCTCTTCATAATGATCTTGTTGTTAGACAAGATTTTCTTTTTCTAAGTTGGTATATATTTGAAAACGAATGAGGAAATACTATAATCTTAAGTCCACCAATAATAAGTAAACCATGTGGAATGTCCTGTAAAGCAATTACTAATAATAATGCTATTTGTCTTACAAAATTAAAATGGTACTAATTAGTTTCAATTTATTTTCCAAGCCCAACCAAGGCTACTAGGACCTATCATAATCAATAACCAACTTGTGTGGCAATTAACACCTAAATAGAGTTGCATAATTGTATCAATTATTGCAAATCTTAAAACTCAGTTTTGGGGCATGAGAAACTCAAAAATCCTTTCAACCACATATTCAAGAATGCTTAACAAATTAGGGCAAAAATTGCATTTAAGGGTTTAACATGCATAAACAATACATTATAAGCTCATTTGATAACAATTGAATTATAGTTACACTCTAAAACTAGAACAAATTAGAGGTATATTTTGATAAATCTTAAAGGTATCAAATTCTCAGGGCTTTGTACAATCACATGGAGTAAAGGTACAGTAGGTGATTTGTTCTATGTTTAGTTACATATTATGGTGTGTATATATATATATATATATATGAGTTACTCTCTTGTGCACCAGTTGCACGGATCCGAGATCCGTGCAACTGGGCCGCGCGCGGGCCGCGTCCAGGTTAGGCTGGCCCGCTCAACCCGCACCTCTTTATTTTTTCGCGTGTTTTGGTCGTTACCTTCACGTTATGTTAGTGTTACATTCGTGTTACGTTAGAGTTACCTTCGCGTTATGTTAATGTGACTCCATCTCCAGATTTCATACCCTTAATTTAAAATAACTGAACTAAAATAATACGAAGGTAACACTAATATAACATGAAGATAATACTAACATAACATAAAAGTAACTTTAACATAACATGAAGGTAAAAAACGATGTTAATCATACCTTCATGTTATGTTAGAGTGACCCTCACGTTATGTTAGAGTATGACTACCTGGAGCGAATCTTGGTGGGTTTGAACACACCCACCAGGCGCGTGGGGGCGCATTAGGGCGCGTGAAAACGCGCATTAGAGGCGCGTGGGGCAGGTCGACCCGGGTGCATGGATCCTAGTTGCACAAAATATTTTACCTATATATATATAATATTTTTGATATGTAGATAATTGATACTCCACCTAAAAAAAGAAATTAATCTTAAAATCATTAAAAAAACATTGGTTTTTCTTGTTGTTTTGGGATGGAAGAAATTCATATATATGATACATATGAAATATTTTATATTATGTCTATATTTATTTTCGCTTGTAAAGATGACAATGTTATCCATATGTAATTGCCCTTTGTGTCATTATTTATTTATACTGAAAATTATCCTTCAAAATTTCCAGTCTTACCTTTATTCAGATTAGAAAATTAAATTAAGTTTCTGTAACTTTCCATTATTAAGTTGATAAGAAAATAATAAAAAAAGTATTGTCTAAGTAGTAAGTAAAACCATGAAATGGAATTCCTTTAATATTCCACCATTAAATTAATATAATGATTAAAAAACTTCAAAAAAAAATTATGATTAAGTTTTGTGTGAGACAATCTCACATATCATTTTATGAGGCGAGTCAATTCACAACCCACATTTCAAAATTCATATATGAATTCATGTATAATTTGTAGAAATGAGTAGGTAAATAAATATCATTTCACATAAACTATGTGTAAGATCATTTTTTATATATAAGTTTTTTAAATACTTTTAATCCAATTCACAATTTGCATATGATGTGCTGCCAATTTTACGGAATAATATTTGTGAGACAATCTGACAAAAAATTAGAGTCCCTAATTTTTTACTTCAACAACAGACCAATTATTATATTCATTCAATTTTATTTAGGAAAAAAAAAGTAAGAAAGGGGCAGATCTCTTATAAAATTACCTTTTTGCCCCTGTACTCTCCCCTAAGATCATTCTCTCTGTTCTCTGCACCAGTATATGTATATTCGATTATTCTCCTTCTAAACAAAAGATTACTAGAAATGAAAAACAAAACTGCTTTAATTTACTGTCCAATTTTCCAAGAACATATGTTTTAGCAACTCCATTTATTTAATTGTTTGTTTGCATGCTTTGGGCAAGCAGAAACAATTATTTATGCTTATTCACCACACCACTATCTTTGCTCACATCAATAACTCTCTTCTCCTTCTGCACTCTTTGTTTCTCTCACATTAAAATACTCTCTCTTCACAACACAATCTTACTGCCTTTCTCTCTCTCCGTTGTTTTCTTGCCACATTGTGAGAACCTTCTGTTTCTTGCTCCTCCTCCTTGTGTTGTGTCTCACTACCTAATCAAGATTTGCAGTTATACATACATCTCTACAAATCTTCATCTGGGCTTGTGAAAAAATCTGTCCTTTTCTTACAAGGGTCCTTTTCTCTATAATGTAATTGCAAAAGAGGATATTATCTTTGCTCCCTATTAATGCTAGTTTGCTTCCAACTGAACTAAATCACTTCTTTGGGTCTATAAATCATGGGCTCTCGCTAATTTCTTGGGTCACTTCTCCTTCTTGCTGTTTTGGTTATGCCATTTTCCTTTAAGTTATTTTGAAGGTTAGAATTCAGGTTTACTCAAATGGTGTCTCGCTAAATTGATTAGTTCTTGCTGTTTCCCCCCTTTTCTGTTGCAAAGTTTGGAGCTTTAGAGTGCTGTTTTTGGCATGTAATTTGTACCATGTAACTGACCTTGGAGCTTCATTTTGGTTGGTTTTTGGTTTTGTGCATTTTGGTTGGAAGTTGTTGATGATTAGAAAGGTTGTTGTTTAATGTAAGAAGGGTGTTTGATATGATGGATCTGAGCATTATTCTAGCCAACCGTTAGTTTAAGAACCCTGATGATTCATAGTATCTGCTCAATTTGCTAACCTGTTTTCTTGATCAGCAATGGTTTCAATTCGCTAGAATCATCTCTGTTCTTGATATAAACATGGAACACAAATAGGCTCAGTTCTCTATCTTCGATCTCACTTCATTCATTTCTGAACAATTCTTTTGTTTTTTTAGTAGAAACTGAGAAACTATTCTTTCCAAATTCTTTACCATGTAAAGTTTTTCGAATTCTTGATACGATTTTGTAGATGGACCTCTTAAAAGGTCTCAAGTATCCATAATGACTCAAAGATTTACTGACTTTCTGAATGATCAAGTAGCTTATGTTCTTCTGCCCACATATTTATTTATGCAAATCTAGTTATAGTGATATTGGCCTCTCGAGTACCCTCATAATTCTTGTGCAAGTTTAGTGTTACTTTGACTTCTCATTAGAAGATCCTTGTTTGCGAAAATTCTGATACTCCCATGGAGGAAACATTTGTTCCCTTTCGTGGGATTAAAAATGATCTCAAAGGAAGGATTCTTTGCTATAAGGAAGACTGGCGTGGTGGATTACGGGCAGGTATCAGGTTCGTGTCTTTTACCTTAATTGCCTCAAATGTAAATGCATATAGATGAGACCATGTCTTGTTTAACTTACATCATATTGAAATGTGGATTCATTCATGTTTTTGAGTGTCATGCTGAAGAGTTTGTGATGGTTTTTATATTACTGAATTTGCTTGAACATTATTTGATGACTATTTGAATAGATGGCTTATCAGTGTGATGCTCTTTTGTAGAATCTTGGCTCCAACAACATATATATTCTTTGCATCAGCAATTCCTGTTATATCTTTTGGGGAGCAACTGGAGAGAAACACTAGTAAGTGAGGCTTTCATTTGATTCTTCAGATTTCAACATGTCATTTTTTCATGCTGCTAAAAATTTATGTTTTTGTTTTTTACCAACAATTGTGTTCTACAGATGGAACTTTAACAGCAGTGCAGACACTTGCATCAACGGCGCTATGTGGTGTGATCCACTCGGTCATAGGTGGACAACCACTACTCATACTTGGGGTGGCTGAGCCCACTGTTTTGATGTACACTTTCATGTTTGATTTTGCAAAAGATCGAAAAGATTTGGGGCAGACGTTGTTCTTGGCCTGGACAGGATGGTATGAGTTTTCTGACCCGTGGAATATCAACTTTATTCGTCACTTTCTATTGAGAACTGAATTTGTCATTTTTTATGTAGGGTGTGTGTGTGGACAGCCCTTTTGCTTTTCTTGCTGGCTGTCTTGGGTGCATGCTCTATTATTAATCGGTTCACACGAATTGCTGGTGAACTCTTCGGTCTTTTAATAGCAATGCTCTTCATGCAGCAAGCAATTCGTGTGAGTGTCACTTTATCCTTCCCTCAAATGAATATTACTTGCTTTTACCATCTCCATCAGTTAGAATTTGTGGTTCATCTAGTTCAAATATGCTGCCCTTTATTGGCCAATCGAGCAACATAACTAAAAATTGTTAAATGTGCTTAGGGAATTGTGGAGGAGTTTGGCACTCCTAAGAGAGAAAATAATAAAGCAACTGCATTTTTACCTTTGTGGCGCTTCGGAAATGGAATGTTTGCTTTGGTACTGTCCTTTGGCCTTCTCCTTACTGCACTGGGTAGTCGTAAGGCTCGATCCTGGCGCTATGGAACAGGTGTGTACAGATGCATTTCTTGAATTACTTGTCATCATCATCAATATTGTTCCTCCATTATATTCCGAGAATGCTAACTCGTAAGCGTAACATAAAGGATGGCTTAGAGGATTTATTGCGGATTATGGTGTGCCATTGATGGTTGTTGTCTGGACTGGTGTATCTTATATACCAGTTAATGATGTTCCACAAGGAATACCTCGACGACTTTTTAGCCCAAATCCATGGTCTGCTGGTGCATACTCAAACTGGACTGTTGTCAAGGTGCATGTCTATCCTGTGTGAAAACATTATCCCATATTCCTCCTAGTCGGTGCGTTTTATTTCAATGTCTTATTTATGGACAGGATATGTTGAATGTGCCTATACTTTACATTATCGGGGCATTTATTCCTGCCACAATGATTGCTGTGCTCTACTACTTTGATCATAGTGTTGCATCCCAACTTGCTCAGCAGGACGAATTCAATCTGAAGAAACCGTCTTCTTATCACTACGACCTTCTTCTATTGGGATTTTTGGTATGTAGTTGATCCAGATTTCATATTTTTAAAATCTTCAAGGATTTGATTTGTAGTTGAGCTTTTCCATCTCGATATTGAATAGGTCATAATATGTGGTCTCATCGGCATTCCTCCTGCTAATGGAGTTATTCCACAGTCTCCAATGCACACGAAAAGTTTGGCCACTCTAAAACATCAGGTAAATTTCGTCAAGATTGAATCTTCATGATCCTTGTGTATCAAGATTCTTGAATTCTTTTTTATTGTGAAACAGCTTTTGAGGAATAAGCTTGTATCAACTGCTCGAGATAGCATTCACAAAAATGCCAACTTATCTCAGTTATATAGAAGTATGCAAGAGGCTTACACCGAGATGCAGACTCCACTTGTGTATCAAACTCCAGCTACTCTGGTATGCTTGCTTCAACACTCGTATTTTTGGCTTTTTATAAGTAAATTCAAGTGCATGTCCTTCATCTATTGGTTTAAACATATAGGGACTAAAGGAGCTGAAAGATTCCACGATTCAACGAGCCTCTAGCAGCGGCTACATGGATGCACCCGTTGATGCTACCATTTTTGATGTGGATAAGGATGTAGACGATCTTCTACCAGTCGAAGTTAAAGAACAACGTCTCAGCAATCTGCTTCAATCCTTAATGGTTGGAACTTGTGTTGCTGCTATGCCCCTTTTGAAGAAGATTCCCACTTCAGTTCTCTGGGGCTACTTTGCTTTCATGGCAATCGAAAGCTTGCCAGGAAACCAGTTCTGGGAGAGAATATTATTGCTCTTTACAGTTCCAAACCGAAGATACATGTATGTAAAAGACTTCCATTTTTTTGTTTTTTTGACTTATTTCAGAATCTTTTCTTGACCCTGAAACCGATGCAGGGTTCTAGAAGAGTATCACGCAACTTTTGTGGAGACGGTGCCTTTCAAGACAATTGCGCTCTTCACGTTGTTTCAGACATGTTACTTGCTTTTGTGCTTTGGCATAACATGGATCCCAATAGCTGGTGTCCTTTTCCCTTTGCTGATAATGCTTCTCGTCCCGGTTCGACAATATCTGCTTCCCAAGTTTTTCAAAGGAGCTCATCTTCAAGACTTGGATGCTGCTGAGTATGAAGAAGCCCCTGCCATTACTTACAACCTATCCTTTGATGTAAGTCCCATTTAAAGAAAACCACGAATTTTTGTAGGCATCATTCATGTGATGATGTTCTTATCATCTTTATGCATTCAGGATCAAGGTAATCAGCCACAGGCTCCAAATCTTGATAATGGTGAAGTTCTAGATGAAATGATCACGAGAAGCCGTGGTGAAATACGACATGGTCGCAGCCCAAAAGTGACGAGCTCGACTCCATCACCACGAGAGGCAATGAAGTCCGTTTACAGTCCGAGATTTACTCAGAGGGTGCAAAGCCCTCGTTTGCATGAAATAAGAACGGAAACAAGGCCCGGTAAAGGAGTGGAAATCAAGCAAACCCCGAGTCCTCGTCCATCTATACTCAGTCAAACCATTCGTGGTTCTCCGTCTTCTTGATCTAGCTAGCTTCTTTCTTAGTCGTCGTGTTACTACTGTGAATGGTGCTCGAGAGGTCCTAAGTATTATTTAGGTATTTGGTTGTTCTAACTTTTCTAAACTGTAAAACCTGAATCTCATTGGCAGAAGACAACTAATGATAATGGGGAGACATTGATTCAAACACAATGTCTTTACTTCTTCCTTTCTCTTACATCACACTTCGATGACCTGAGATTACATGAATCTATGTAAATTTTGCATTTCTCACATTTTAGTCTGATTAAGCTTGAGTGTGCCAATTGTTTTGGGCTGCAAACGAGTCGAGTTTGAATGAACGAGGTTGTTCAAGTTCTTTTGTTTATTTTAAGAGAATTATTTGTTTTCACTTATTTAAGAACTAACATGTTCACAAACGTTGGTGAAAGACTCACAAACATGTTCATGGACATTCATTTGAAATTAAATGAATGATAAAATAAATTTGAATATGAAAATAGATGGCATTGAAACCAAAATAGACGTAATTGAGTAGTGAATAATAAGTAGATTAATACATAACTAATAAATAATGATGCATCATAAATGAACTTATCAAACATATATATTTGCTAAAACTAATAAACGAACACCAACCGAGTTTGATCATAACTAATTCGTCAAAGGTTCTGCTCGTTTACAACCCTAATTAATGTATTCTTGCTCATCCTAAAGACAGCGGCTCTTAGATCCTACATCGAGTATATTACACCAGATTTATAATATCAATCTATAATTTAGACACAATATATCACACATGTATGTGTTGAATTAATATATAAGGGATACTACACCCGCATAATACGTGAATGTACGTAAGAATAAACACTACGCATATAAGGTCCAAGGCACTAAATTCATCCTTCAAACTCAAGCCCTTTTCTCAGCTATGCATCAACAATTTTTGTGAGGTTTTTCTCCAAAAAATCATGGATAAAAGAGCAATATATTCTTGAATGGGAACAAAGCACATGTTCAATTAAAAGAAGAGTGATTATTAGATAGTTAGCAATATTCATAATTAGGACAACTAAGCCAAAAAGAAACAAAAGGAAGTGAGAGAGAGACCTCAATAATAGAGGGGAAAAGCAACAAATTGCTGGTCTTTTCTCTTGTAAGTTGTAATCTTGAGCCAACTATTTGGTACTCATTTTCAGCAATTCTGCAAATACATGATTTAAATACTTTTTTCTTTGCCCGTCTTATTTCATGTTGTCAACATTTCTAAGATAAGCACAAAATGTGAGGTTGATTCCACCCAATAGAAAGTAGAATAAGTATTCAAAATAACCCAATGCTATCCATTCCAATCTTTATTACTTACATTCATTGCTGGGTATTTTGGAAAAAAATTTAGTGGGTTTGAGTGAATCCTGACTTTAAAATTCTGAATTTTGTAATAACTGTGAATAGTGAAAATGTATGTTTGTTTGAGAATTAATTAGTAGGGTAGAATTTATATTGTAGATGTCAAATCAATGCTGGAAAATGTTTATTAATCATGTAATAATTTATTGTAAAATGTTTGATTGATGTGATATTTTATTGTAAAAAAATGTATTTAGTAATATGATTGAATGATTAAATATAGGTAGTAATGATTTCATTTGGATTTTGGGATTCAAGTTTAAATTTGAAAACAAACATATTTTCGGATTTTGAAATTCAAAATCTTTCCGTTCCAAACCTAGCCCGAAGGTTCACATTACATGATATGATTATTTTTCAAACATATCATGACTTGTATTATGTTTCAATTTCATGTGCCATTCATCATGTGACATTTATATAAGAGATAATTTCAAATTTTGTTTTTATATGTAGGACATTTTACATTTTTTGACAATAAAATATTCGTTTTTCAATTTTGATCCTCTATGTTTTAAATTTTTTCAATTTCAGTCATTTTTTAGTTTGAACTTTAAAAATTGTTGACATGTCAGTCGGAAAATCTGATATGGAAGTTGGAAAATCTGATGTGACATCCAAAATTCCGATTGCCACATCAACAAATTTTGAAAATTTTGACCCATAAATGACTGAAATTGGGAAAATGTAAGATATAAAATACCAAAATAAAAAACACGGATGCTTGATTGTCAAAGAAATGGAAAATATTTTACTTACAAAACTAAAACTGAAATCCATCCTTTATATAATTTATCATGAGTGACACTTGTGTCCCTCGGGGGCACGGTGCCCCCAAATTAATCATTATATAGTGTTAAATATATATTCTATAGGTATCATATGTATACTCTTCAGGTATCACATGTATACTCTTATATACATATGATACCTGTAGAGTATATGTATAACACCAAGAAATGTAACACCTATAGAGTATATATATATATAACACCTAAAGAGCATGTATATAATATCTAGATTCATGCCCCTATGTGCCTTAGGGATATATATAAATTTTTGCCATTTATCATTGTTGTACTTTGTATGTGATGCATATATTGAAGAAAGAAAATAAAAAATTGGAACACATTATAAGATGTATGATTAGGAAGAGATAATGTGTCAATGATGAAAATCTATAAAGAAAAATGACAACATGGAGTATAGGCTTCAACTAATAGGTTAGGGAACACAAGTTAGTGGATTGTATACACAAAGAACACAATGTAACCCATCCCATCCCCAAAGGAAAAGAACAAAATAGAGAAAAGGAATAGCATAGGTGCCCTTAAAAGAAATAATGAACCAACTATTATTGATTGTCCTTTGTGTAGAAGTTTTCTAACATTTTCTTACCATTATTTTGATGAGCTAACAAACTTTTAAAGTGATCCATATCTCCCCTTTGGAGCCCATGGTTTCATGGAAATGTCCCCCAAAAATAGATTTAGTTAATTTATTTTAATTAATATGATTAGGTGGATGAGATAATGAATCCAATGGAATAAATCAACCTATTCCAAGGGCCAAGGGACATAGATGATCAGTGTGTTCGAATTTGAATCATATAAGGTTTTTAATTTTTATTATTTCATCCCTTCCACTCCCAAGATCATAAAAAAAAGACAAAAAAAAAAAAAAAAAAATCCATTAGACTACCTTTATCAAACATGCCATTATAATTTTAGGCAATATATCCCATTCTTAACCTCTTTCGTTAGAAAAGTCACTCTTCTATTTTCATATAAGAAGATAGTGTTTAAATGGGGCGAATTACCAAATAAAGTAAATTTTAGTATTATAAAAGTTAATAAGGAAAATCAAATGAGAATTTTGTATGCGTATACATGAGTGAAAATGAATGATTTTGTAATAAATTTACTATATAGTCATTTTGAAGTTGGTGTGGATTATCATTCTAATTGTGGATTTGTTATGTTGAAGTGTTTTCTTCTTATATGATTGTACTCTTATTATCCACTAATAATTCAATTAGAAAATGAAAAATAACGGGTTAAATTCAATTTTAGTCTATTTAAAAAGTCACTGTCCAATTTTCGTCCACCATGGAAGCGGTTTTCAATTTTATTCCAATTAAGCCAAAAATCGTCACTATTTGGTCCATTTTTGTCACTATTTCGTCCGCCATGGAAGCGGTTTTCAATTTTCAATTTTAATCCAATTAAGCCAAAAATGGACCAAATAGTGACAATTTTTTGCTTAATTGGACTAAAATTGAAAACCGCTTTCATGATGGACGAAAATTGGACAGTGGCTTTTTAAATGGACTAAAATTGAATTTTTCCCCAAAAATAACATGAGTGATCAATTGTTGAACGGTTCTTTAGCCATATAAGAACTAATGTGCGCCTACAAATTCTTAATAATCATATCATATATTTCACTTTCAAAAAGTAAAAACCTAATAGCCATGACCAATTAATGTAGTAAAAAATACTTGTGTAAGAGAGTTTTACAGATAATTTGTGTGAGATGAATCCTTCCCAATTTAACAATAACTACCCAATATTGAGGGGATCCTTTCCCCAAACCCATTCGTGTTTCCGTGGGTCTTACTGTAACTGGTTTGTCTGGAAATATATAGACCTATATTTTTCCACCATGGCATGCATTTCGTTTTTACGCACTTACCCAATCCATTTCCATAAATTTATATATGAATTGTGAAGTGTTGGTTGCGGTTTAACAAGTCAAACACACGGATCTAGGATTCATGCATCCAGGTCGACCAGGTTCAAGTGTCCAAAAAAGTGCTTCCAAACGCCTTTCACGTGCCTCCACATGCTTGGTATCCATGCTCAAACCCATTCAATTATGTTGACGTTGGAATTTGTATGGAACAAAATCTCTCGGTCCAACACCAAATAAATAAGAAACAACTCGAATTAAAGAGAGAATACTGGGCCCGGAGCTTACCCGGGCAAGATTGCTCTAGGCTGGGTCTGACCGACCTGTGGGTAGGTCGGCAGAGAGCCTATATTAATAATGTGAGAGGTAAATCTCTCGTGTTTGAGTGCAATATGAACAAAAATAACTAGGATTCAGATCTCGTAAAGACCCAAATCGCCATAGATTTCCTAAAGAGAGAAAATCTCTTCGTAGTGAGAGAGAGTCTCAACTTGTTATAAGTGAGTCTCAAAATCCCATCCGGAGTCCTCTCCTTTGTTTCAAGAGATCCATGGGGGTATACCCTAGGGAATCAAGAAAGAGATCCCTTGATTCTAGGATTATACATGGTAAGAAATCAGATTGTTTCCTTGTAAAGGATATCTTCTATGCGTTGCCTTGTGCGAGCTCTTTTGGTCGAGTTGCTTGATGTCGTGCTTCGTTCAGATCTATTTGTACAACGCTTCCAGTTTAGCTGAGCTACCAGTGATACCTCGTTTGGGCATCCTGATCGGTCCGACTTTGTCTTTAGCTCGGCTCGATAAGTTGTTGATCCGAATAATATTTTAGGGTGTAACAAATTCGCTCCAGAACCGTTATGTTATGTTAAGACATATCTTTGTGTACTAATTTCATACCCTTATAATTTTTTACTTTACCTTCATCCCTTTTAGTAATATTAGACATACATTTTAGTTATGTAAGAAGAAAGTATTTTAGATTTTAATGAGACAAAACTTGTTGTAAGATGTTAGGATTTTAGAGTACCCCATTCTTTTCAATAAGTAGTGTACTTAGTGAATGTGAAATCTTCTAATGCAACTATCGCTGCACGCTGCAAGCAACAAGATCGAAAGAAATTTGCTTACATCACGCCTTACTTAGAAGAATTTTCAGAAGAAAGTATGTTGCATGATGTAAGCGGGATACTGTGAGTTTTAGATGCAACACCTAGCTTAATGCAGCAAAACCAAGAAGTTGCAGCAACTGAAGTTAAACATGTAGAAGATCATTCAAGGATCAACCAAAAGGTTGCTGCATGTCAAAGAATACGAGGAATCATCAAACTTTAGTTGTCACTGCAGTTCAATCAGGTTGTTAAGCATATCAACAAAACATATGAGGTACGGAGGCCAATGAGAAGCCGCCATTTGCTCTTGGACTGACTGCAAAAGCTGCAATAGAAGGACAACCGCAATTAATGAACCGCAACATGAAGAAAACGACTTAGCATACAAAGATGCAGGTGCACATTAATGGGCTGTACCTCAAGATCAAAGAGGATCAAAAAGTCGAACAAGGAGATTAAAGCAAGGATGATTTGAAGATCAATATCATTAAATGAAGATCAAGATTTGTGCGACAAAGAAGAGGACCAAGATGAAGACACATGGAATGTGCTTCCTCCAATGAGCACATTCTTCCACCTATCGTGAAGCTAAACACCAAAACTGAAAACCGATTCTCACATTCATACACTTTGAGAGCTTATAAAAAACAGAGAGCTTACAAAACTTTCAGTGTTTTCAGTTCACTCAACCTAAAGCAAGTCATCAACACATGAAGATCTTTTGAAGACTTGTTATCGCCACAATTGGAGAATTTCTTTTATTCTTTAACAGTTGTAGCTATGTGCTTGGGTTGTTTTGGGTGTCCATAATAGAGAGGAAGAATTTCTTGCTATGTCTTATTAGTCCTTGATAAAGGATAATACCCTGTGTAGGTTTCCTGTCTGACTGCTGTGTAAGAAGAAGAAGCTTTAGATTTTGATGAGACAAAACCGCTGTAACCTTACCACATTTATTGTAAACTAGCAGTATACCCGCGCGATGCGCAATTTATTATTTATTATGACAAATACGATTATTAATAATATAATAAATTTATTAAATTAAAATATTATTCATGAGATCTTATTATTTTGAGATTTATAAAGAATCTGTATTTTTTTAATGATGATGATGATGATGACGATGACAACAATAACAACGGCAATAACAAAAAAAAAAAAAATAATAATTTTGTGTTTGTGTGCTTTAATTATAAGTGATTAATTATATTTGTTAATATATATGTTCTATTCATATTTTTGTTCCTTTATATCTTAGAATTATATTTAATAATTTGTAAATAATTTTCTACATTTTTTTTAGATAGATTTATCTTACAAACACTGTATTTATTCAAAAACTTAGTTTATATTTAAAAATTTAGGGTTTGAATTCATTTCACATTTAAAACAATATTATTTTTTAGAATTTTGAAACCATTTTAAAATATTTTTTCTTATAGTTATATCTTACACAATTAGTATTGAATATATGTTTGAATTTATTTTTAAATGTTATTTGTGGATTTTTTTTAGATTAACCTCACAACATTATTAGATTATTATTAGTTTTACTTTCAAATTTAATTATTATTTTCAATAATTTTATAATAGCTTTTAAACTTTTAAACATTTTACAACCCTTCATAAAATGAAATTTAGCTTTTAGACCTATTTTTCACATTTATATATTAAAATTATAGAATAATTTTCAAATATTTAAATTTTTGACAATGTTTAAATTTTATTATTTTCAGATTTTTTAATTATATCATTAAAACATAATCATATAACAATATCATCCAAAATAATTTCATCTATTTCATTTTACCCCTATATTAAATTAAAAGACTACTTATTATATTTAAAATATATATGAAGCTTGTTTTATAAGATTCTCAAAAGTTTTTTAGTTTTTTTTTTCCACAATTTTTCTATTGGTCAATGGCAAATCAGTAATTATGTTCAATTTTACAATTGAGTGGCAAATCAGTAAATATGTCAAACTTTCTCTGTTTTAAATATAGTATAGATTTCCACTGTAATCCAATAAGTAGCAAAAACTCTACTATGAAGTCTTCTACTGAAACTAATCGCAACAATATCGGAAGAAGTTTACCTACAACAAGCCACACTTAGAAGAAATTCGAGAGGAAACGTTTTTACTGCATGTTGCACGCCGGAGGCTGCAACCTACAAGGCGCAGTTTCTCTGGATGCAACACTCACCAATAAGTTGCAGCAACTGAAGCAGTCTTGCAAGTGGATCAACATCGAAGTCATCAACATCCACTGCATGCTGAAAGAATACGAGGATACATCAATCTCAGTTGTCACTGCAGTGCACAACATACCGTTATAAAAGGACAAATTCAAGGACGACGAGCAAATGGAGAGCTGCCACCTGGCCTGAGCAACTGCCAGTAAACCGTAACAAAAGACAACCGTATTTAATGATGCTGGAGCTTAAAGAGGAGCATATCTTTACCTTTTCAGGTGCACATTAAAGACTGATCCATATGAAGAATCAAAGGAGATCAAGAGAAGAAATACTAGCCATCCAGATCAACTTGAAGGACACGTTTGAATAGGATGAATGGATCAACAGATAGGATAAAACAACATGAAGATAAGAGCTAAAATGAGGACATGTGGAATATGCACACTTCAACTGGTGCATTCCACCATCTATAAAAAGGGAGAGTGGAACTGAAGAACACAAGACTGAAAATCCAAGAATCACATATTGATATTCAAACTTACATCGATCATCAAAGCAAAAAGATAACAAGTATTTTCAATCCCACTCAACCTAAAAGCAAGCATTCCACCATTGAAGATATTTTGGAGTGTTCTTGTTTCACCACAGTTGGAGAAATCTTTTATTTAACCATTCTATAGTTGTGTGCTTAGGTTGTTTTATTTTTGGTGTCCAAAATTGATAGGAGCTATTCATTGCTATGTGTTTTGATCCTTGAGAAGGATAACATCCTGTGTGGATCCTGTTTATTTGCTGAAACCTTGAGAGAGAGTAAAAAACTTAGTAGGTTGTGCCTATCCTTAGGTTGATTATAGTTAGGAAAAGAGTCCTGTAAATTTATATTGATCTTCCTAGTGGATATCCTCCTTGTGAAGGAGAAGAGATGACGTAGAAGGATTACACCACCTTCGAACCTCTATAAAAACAATATGTTTATTTACTGCTTTCAGCATTCATACCCTTATATCTGCTGCATGCATATTCATGGTTTTATTGTTGTGCTTATCTGTGATCTAATCTGTTAACTTTCTAGTTAAGAGGTTAATATTCTTGCTAAACTCTCTATTTCTTTCACAATTCCGCTGTGCATAAAAACTCTAAGTGTTAGGCTACAGTGACAAATTTACTACAAGTTGAATGCATAACTGTCAAACTGCTACAATGTCTTAGGTACCTTAGAGGCTTTCATGAGAAAGTGAAGCATTTTATATGAAAATAAACATGCATGCTTCCTTCTCAATTTAAAATCAAGTAACACCATTTTAAAGTCCATTATCTTAGTGTATAGTCACTTGAGTTCCTTAATAGGATAAACATGATTAAGACCAGAATTAAAGAGTGTAGAACTGGAATGGGTACCTGGTCATTGTTGTTCCTTTAAAAGAGTAGGTCCTCTTTCATTCTTGTTTCTGTCTGGAAATTGGAGTGAGCTTCTCTTCTTACTTCTTTGCTTGACATCCTCAGCATCTTCCTCCATGGTTGCTTGTTTGTCCATTGCAACATTTCTTCTTTGTTGATCAGCTCCACGTTGGTCTGCTCCATGATGAGTAGAGACTTTGCTCCTTGTGTATGACTTCCTTTTTCACAGTCCTTCCTTCGGTAGCTTGCTGTTCCCCCTCAAGAACAACTTTTCTTCACAACCCAACTTGATTTTCTACATCTT
This sequence comes from Scutellaria baicalensis, assembly GCA_005771605.1. Taxonomy (NCBI): domain Eukaryota; kingdom Viridiplantae; phylum Streptophyta; class Magnoliopsida; order Lamiales; family Lamiaceae; genus Scutellaria; species Scutellaria baicalensis. Next base: position 16,459,452 of record CM016722.1, on the reverse strand, counting down.
TTAGCTGTTTGTTGTCTTCACATCAATCATATCCTTTTAAAAAGGCAATGAGGTGATCTTTGATGTGAGGGTGAGATATATATATATATCCATATATATATATATTAGAGAGAGAGAGAGAGAGCCTTTTTCACAGATGGGATCTGGATAGATAGATTAGATATTTTGTTTTATCCATCTGCTCTGATACCACTTGTTGGTATCAGATGGACCATTGAGCAATGATGAATAATCCACCTGCTCTGATACCACTTTTTGGTATCAGATATATTATCTGGTGGATTCTTTAGTCCAACCTGCTCTAATACCACTTGTTGGTCCCAAAACTGCTGTAGGTAGGCTTAGAGGGGGGAGGGGGTGAATAAGTCTACCTTCTTTTCAAACTTTTCTTCTATCTCTATCGGTTCATTTCTAATATCAGTAACCTTTTGGGAGGTTACTGATCAGAGTGGTTTGCGGAAGCTTTTTACAAAGCCGAGTAGAAGATGTGCAACTTATCAGAGAGAATACATGTAATGCAGTAAGCAGATAAAGATGCAAGCATGCATAGAGGTTCGAAGGTGGAGTAATCCTTCTACGTCCTCTCTTCCTCCTCTCAGGAGGGAACCTTTGTTAAATTGGTTGATTTACATAGACCTATCTATTACAACCCACCCTTAACAAATAAGTAGCAAGCCTTCACACAGATGCTTGCCTACTTTCCCCTGATACACACAGGATCCTACACTACCCACCCAGGATCCTCACTTTCTCTCCTAGAAAGTGGTAAACTCAGTAGGACTTTACTCCTCGTACTGAGTACTCCGAGACAACCTTTTAGAGAGGTTTATCTTCTTCTTCTTCAACTGGGTGCAGCAAGCTTGGCCTCCGTTTGCAGACTGAAATGCTGAAGCTTGCTGCTGGACTGGTAGACTGAGTGTGCGTCTTCTTGGGGTGTAGAGTGTTCGAGCTCTTCTTCTTTTCTTCTGCTCTATTTGAACACTCTTTTCTTCTCTAAAAACATCCCTCTCTTTCTGCACTTCTCTCTTTTAAGCCTTCTCTCTGATTAACTCTTCTCTCTTCTTTTGTGCTTATCTCTGCGAGCTTGGATATTCTAATGTGCTCGCTTTCTTCTCTCTTGCTCCTTTGCGCTCTCTCATACGCACCCCCCTTTCTTCAGTTTTCAGTCCTCCTCTTTATAGGTTGTGAAATCTACCCGTTGAAGTTTGACAGATTTCCATCATTGATGCACCGCACTCCTGACACACGCCAGCTTTTCACTTTCCACGTGTCTTCTTCTGATTGACTCCTCTTCTCTTCTCTCTACCGGTAACTTTGATTTTTCTCCCCATGGCTGCTTTACAGCTTCCTCCTCTCGCTTTACTCTGGAGCTTCCTCTTCTGGCTTGCTACTTCAGGTGGCTCGAGGCGTCTGTAGCATGCTGCTCCTACAGTATACTTTCGGCATGGTTTTCTCAGGCAGCTTCCTGTCTCGCTGTATTCTTCTTTGGCGAGGTTCCTTCCAGTAGTTCCCTGAAGTCCATAGTATCCTTATCAGTTCACCAGATTCTTTTTAATCATTCTCTTCAGTATCCTTCTTTTTAACACTTTCTCTATTTCTTTTAATCTTTTGCAGTAACTCTATTGCAGTAACCTATCCTAAGGTTGGTTATGCATATTTAGAGTTACTTAAGGATTTGTCTCATCAAAACATTCTACAAATGTATCCAACACTTTCTTCTTCAGAAAGCGATCAACTTAATAGGATTCTAACCCTAACTAAGCACTCTGAGACAGTCCTTAAAAGGTTTGTCTTCTTCTTCAACTGGATGTAATAAGCTTTGGCTTCTTTTGCAGGTTACTCTGCTGTAGCTTGCTGCAGGATTGAGTGCCTGAATATTCTAGCGTTTCTGGGGTTTAGAGTGCTTGAGCTTTATACTCTTCTTTTGATCTTTTATACACTCTTTTCTCTCTTCTTCTTTTTCTTTATTCCCCACTTTGGTCTCTTTTCTTTTATATGTTCTTCCCCCTCTTTTCTGCGCTATCTCTTGCGCTCTGCTCTTCTATTCTCTTATTTTTCTCTTCTCTACTCTACATCTTCAGTCTTCAGTCTTCTTCTATTTATAGATTAGGAAATCTGCCAGTTGAAGGTGGGTAGGTTTCCATCATTAAATGCAATGTACTCCTTCTGGTACACGCCAGCTTTTCGCTTTCCATGTGTCTTCATCTGATTGGCTCCATTCCTCTTCTCTCTACCGGTAACTTTTAACTTCCTTCCCATGCTTGGTTTGTAGCTCCCTTCCCAGCCTTGCTCTGTCAAGTAGCTTGAGGCTTCTGTAGCTTGCTGCTTTGCAGTATGCTTTGGCATGGTCTCTTTCAGGTGGCTTCCTGTCAGGTTGCTTGAGTCTTCAGTAGCTTGCTACTTTGCAGTATGCTTTGGTATGATCTCTTCCAGCTAGCTTACTGTAATAAGCAGTTTCATTTTTAGTTTACCAGATTCCTTTCACTATTCTCTGCAGTATCCTTCCTTTGAAGCTTTCTCTGTCGTATCTTTCTGCAGTAACCTCGTTGAGTAACCTTACAAGATAGGTTATGCTTATAGATTGAGGGTTACTATCTCTTATGGTTTTGTCTCATCAAAACATACTTAAATATGTTCTAACTGAAAAGCCTCCCTGTCTGGAAGTAGATCCGAATACAGGAGTGCTAGGTACTGCAGATCTGGGAGGATTAGACCTTGATGGAAGAATCTCTCATGTTGTGGGCTGGAACTCGGGATGTCAAGATGCTGCTTGACTATATCCCTCATGCAGACACACAGGAAAGGATTGCTGCAACCAAGCTTATTTTTCCACAATCACGGTGAGGAAGGGGCACAAATAATCCATGCCTGGAGAGGTAGATGAAACAACAGAGATTGCCCTGACGGCTGTTGTAGAGGCCAATTCGTCTATGGGCGAGGCAATTCCAAAGGATGCAACACTTAAGCCGGAAGATGACAGTGATGCGCTGCAGTTGCACGAATCCTTGGAACTCAGCCATGAAGGAAGCAGAACTGAGACCCCCGTCGAGTCACTGCAACTTGACGATTCCATGAGGAAAGCTGGGAACTCTCCAACCTTTGATACAGTGATATGTAGTCTACCTCCGATCATAGCATTACAACAGATCAGCAAGGAGGAGTAGCAGATAAACTACGAGGATTCACCAAAGTATCAGGAAGATACTGCACAAGAAAAGGAGCCATCAGACATTATTAGGTCTGTACTGGAAGGTCTTCTCGATGCTGAAATCACCGATGATGCAAAGACGGAGAAAGTTGAGGAGGCAGGTCTCCCGGTACTGACAGAAGTTGCAATACCGTCTGTTACAGGATAGCTTGATGCAGTAGAGTCACCTGATGCAGCAAAGGACACAGAGGTTGAGCAGACTTCTTTTCTGGGTCATGCTGCAAGAGACCAGTCCAATGATGATGCCGATCAGGAAAGCCTTAATGATCAAAGCTGCAAGCACGAAAATGAGGAGCTAGCAGCTACAGAAGAAAAGGGGGAGTGCAACAAGCAAAGATATGGCCTTGCTACAGGAGGAGTTTAAGGCTGCAAGCAGGATGATGCAGTAGGGAAAACTGAAGAGACAAAACAACTATAGGAACCCAAAAAGGTTGATGCTGCTGCCTAGGATGAAGAAACCCTCCAAGACATCCTTGGCGACTGCTCGAACGGATATGATGGAGGGGCTGACAACTTCACAAATGACCTAGATAAAGAAGAGGAGCCCTCCACCTCTGGTGCTGTAGTCTACTTGTTGAAGGGAAAAACTGTGATGGATCCTGAAGCACTGCAGGCTTGGGAAGAATCCATCAGGATCTCGATGCAGCAACTAAAATAGGGGAATGAAGAGAACTTACAACTACTGCCAGCAACTTACAGCAACTGCTGAAACCTTGAGTACAACACTGCCCACTCTTTGACCCCTGAAGATTCTTTCAGCAAGATCCTAACTGCAATCGATAGTTTTGCCAATGTCCTAGAAGAACACAAGGTAACCACTCCTCAACCCAACGTCGATCTGCAGAAGGTAGTATACCAACTCGAGAAGGTGCCAAAGGCCCTAAAGGATGTGCTGAATGAAGAATGGATGAAACAGCATACCTTCAGGAGCACTAAGGACGGGAACACTACAACTTTCTACAGCGACACGAAGCAGTCTCTAAGCTCTGTCTCCGACACTCTTGTGGCTCATGGAGGTGCTGCAAGCAGAACTACTGGGGACGCTGCGTCCAAGGAGACTGGAGGAAAGGATGCAACTGGTTCTTCAGGAAGTAGGAAGAGAATCCGGAGCAGCAGAAGTAGAGGAGACTGACCGTCTTAAAAAAGGCACAAGATTTCTAAAAGAGCCTTGCTGAAGATGGAAGATGAGAAATTCTATGCTGCAAGGAATCCAGAAGCTAAGAAGAAGGCGGAGGAGGAACGATGGATCAGCAAACTTAGCATTGTGGGTGAGGAAAAATCTGAAGCAATGCAGCAGGTATGCAGTGCTGCAGAAGTTTCCACCACAAGAGATTCCAATGATGGATCAGTTCAACAAGTCTCCTCAAATCTCAATATTACTCGACCTCAAGCTAACAAAGGATATTGAGCTTTGGAACCTGGACCTCTTTGCGAGGACGACATTAGACAAAGACAAGAATCCAACCTTTTAGCAAATCGAGCTATACAAGATCTTAAGATTCTTGAGATACTTCAAGATACTCTGCAAAAGGGACCTTTTCAAAGGTTATCCTAATTGCTCTGAAGCAATGGTGGACTATGATCAACTGCTCAGGTCTGGACAACTGCCGCTGCAAAAGGAATTGTTGGAGGAGGTGAAGAAGGGAAAACAAAACCCTTCTGGGAGGACTTCTGGCTGCGATGGATAGATGATCCAAGAATGAAGACACAGTTTGAGAAGACCTACCAAGAGTTGATATTGAATTGGTGGAAGAAGCCAATGAAGTTTGAAGAGAAAAAAGAAGAGCCTGCTGCAACCTCGAGAAGATTGGAATTCACAGAATGAATGCAACAGACTCCATCTTTTTCAGTATCTTTAATTTATACACTATTTTTTCTTTTTTACCCAATAAGTGTTCATATCTTCAGAACACATTTTCTTTGTCTCTTTTGCTGATGCCTTTTAGATTCAGTTTTGATAGCAGAGAGTTCTAGAAAATATATATATATATATATATATATATATATATATATATAAATGGGAGCAAAAACAGAAGTCTCCAAAAAAATCAAAAAACAAATAGAAAAGGGAGCAAAAACTACATCTATATATATGAAAGAAACACCAAGAGTGTCACAAGACATTCATAGAAAGCTTGAACAATTAATTCTCACATTTAATGTTTTTTCTATTTATTTAAATAAATTGTCTTATTAATACAGATGTCTTTTAGATATATGTAAAGATTACTATATATATGTAAATATAAAAAAATATTGATAATTTTTTAAATATAAAGTACAAAAAAGAATTTATGCCATAATGAACTAATTTTATCAATGTCACAATTTATCATTTTATACGCATAAGGTTTAATCTTATTTATTGGAGATATATAATAATATTGAAATAATATGTTGGTCCCAAAATTGCTGTAGGTAGGCTTGAGGGGGGGGGGGGGTGAATAAGCATACCTTCTTTTCAAACTTTTCTTCTATCTCTATCGGCTCATTTCTAATATCAGTAACCTTTTGGGAGGTTACTGATCAGAGTGATTTGTGGAAACTTATTACAGAGCCGAGTAGAAGATGTGCAGCTTATCAGAGAGGTACATGTAATGCAGTAAGCAGATAAAGACACAAACATGTATAGAGGTTCGAAGGTGGAGTAATCCTTCTACGTCCTCTCTTTCTCCTCTCAGGAGGGAACCTTTGTTAAGCTGGTTGATTTACATAGACCTATCTATTACAACTCACCCTTAACAAGTAAGTAGCAAGCCTTCACACAGATGCTTGCCTACTTTCCATACTGACCCACACAGGATCCTACACTACCCACCCAAGGTCCTCACTTTCTCTCCTAGAAAGTGGTAAACTCAGTAGGACTTTACTTCTCGTACTGAGTACTCCGAGACAACCTTTTAGAGAGGTTTATCTTCTTCTTCTTCAACTGGGTGCAGCAAGCTTGGCCTCCGTTTGCAGACTGATCTGCTGAAGCTTGCTGCTGGACTGGTAGACTGAGTGTGCGTCTTCTTAGAGTGTTCGAGCTCTTCTTCTTTTCTTCTGCTCTATTTGAACACTCTTTTCTTCTCTAAAAACTTCCCCCTCTTTCCGCGCTTCTCTCTTTTAAGCTTTCTCTCTAATTAGCTCTTCTCTTTTCTTTTGTGTTTCTCTCTGCGAGCTTGGATATTCTGATGTGCTTGCTTTCTTCTCTCTTGCGCCCTTGCGCTCTCTCATACGCACCCCCTCTTCTTCAGTCTTCAGTCCTCCTCTTTATAGGTTGCGAAATCTTCCCGTTGAAGGTTGACAGATCTCCATCACTGATGCGCCGCACTCCTGACACACGCCAGCTTTTTACTCCTCGTCTCTTCTCTCTACCGGTAACTTTGACTTTTCTCCCCATGCCTGCTTTACAGCTTCCTCCTCTCGCTTCACTCTGGAGCTTTCTCTTCTGGCTTGCTCCTTCAGGTGGCTCGAGGCATCTGTAGCATGCTGCTCCTGCAGTATGCTTTCGGTAAGGTCTTCTCAGGCAGCTTCCTATCTTGCTGTATTTTTCTTGGACGAGGTCTCTTCGAGTAGCTCCCTGAAGTCAATAGTATCCTTATCAGTTAACTAGATTCTTTTGAACCATTCTCTTAAGTATCCTTCCTTTTAACGCTTTCCCTATTTCTTTTAATCTTCTGCAATAGCTCTGTTGCAGTAACCTATCCTAAGATTGGTTATGCATATTTAGAGTTACTTAAGGATTTGTCTCATCAAAACATTCTACAAATGTATCCAACAATTTCCCCCTTTTTGATGATGACAAAACCTTTACAGGAGATCAAAAGAATATAACCTCTCAAGCACAGAAAGCAGATGTAAAATATGGCAATATAGAGCATACTACTTTCATATACAAATCACATATAAGTCAAAAAGAAAGGACACAAGGAATCTGCTTTTTGAAGAATAGAAGACATTTTATTTAGATAAAACATGTACATTACAATACAGTAAGCAGAATACAATAAACATCCTATCTAGATTCATTCTTATTTTCTTCTTGCTCTTTCCTTTATTTCTTTTCCCTTCTCGCTTGCTGCTGGCTCCTTTCTCTTTCTACTTTCCTTCCCCTTCACTTGATGCAGTCACCTGCTCCTAGTAGTTTCTTCTCTTTGGCTAGAGGGGAGAGCTGTTGGGAGGTGTGAGAGACGATACGAGAGAAAGAGAAGGAATTCGTTTGGAGGAAAGTGTGTACAGAAGTAGAGAAGTTCGGACGTCAGTAGCCTGCTGCCGCCTTTCCTTCTCCTTCAATCTCCACTCATCCCTCCAACTATCCTTATATCAGGTTCTCTTGCATCTCAAAAGAGAATTCCCCTCATAGAAGAGGTGATATCTCTTTTTCTCCACCTCTGGAAGTCTTTTGATCTTCCATGACCCTTCGCAGTTTCTTCCCCCTTTTTGACATCATCAATGAGATGACGTCCTGGGGTGGCTGGAGATGGCTTCTTATCTCTATCCCCCCGCCTTGAAGAGAAGAACTTGAGTGCAAGTGTTGGTCCCAACTAACAATGAACACAACGATTTATAGAGGTTCGAAGGTGGAGTAATCATTCTACGTCCTCTCTTCTCCTACAAAAGGAGGGACCTTCGTTAGGTAAAAATGGTTGATTTACACAAGCCTCGCTTAGACAACCTAAACCTAATGAGGACTACTGCCAGTCTCTCCCACACAGGGTTACTGCGCAGTGACCAAACGTCCAGCCCACATAGGACTCTTGATCTTCTACTGAGAGCAAAACCTCTAGCCCACACAGGACTATTGCTCTTCAACCGAGAGCGAAAATACTTGAGCGAAAATACTTGATCAGGCACACCCTCTGATCAAACAACTCCTAACAGTCTACGAAAGATGGAAATCTTCAACAACACAGACAGCAAGCTTTAGAACGATGAGCTCTTTTTGCTGTAGGTAGCTTGCTGCTAGACTGGACTTGAAACTTCTAAAGATTAAGAGATTGTACGTTCGGGTTTCAAGCGCTCTTCAAGTTCCAGTCTTTTTCTATTTATAGGTGAGGGAAAAATCTGCCCGTTAGAGAGAGCTTCCTCCTTGCAGCATGTTCGAGGCAATGTAGCTTTTTCTTCTGATTAATCCATACGTAGTTGTTGTGATTATACGTCTCTGTTGCTGCAGTCGCCATACTTCAGTCTGACATTTCTTCAGACTTCCTTTTTGCTTTATTACGTGACATCTTCTGATTGGATAAGTTTATGGCTGTGCCTAACGTAAACCTTGTACACGTTCTTCAAGGTAACTGCTTCCGAGCAGTTTGCTGATCCTTCCTGGTTCAGCATCCTTGTGCAGTAAGCATTCAGTATCCTTTCCAAGCAGCCTGCTGCATTGATTTAAACTTTATTCAATCTTTAAGGTTTTCCTTATGCAACAAGGTCTTCAAGCTTTTAGTCTTGAGCATCAATCCTACTGATCCTATACTTAGTGATTTTTACATTGGAAACTAAATACATAGGATCCTAGGCCCTAATCTATTACATGTTTTGTCTTCATCAAAACCCTATACAATGTTCCTTACAATTTCCCCTTTTTGATGATGACAAAACTCCTTTAAGAGGATCACAAACTTTATCAGAAGAGAACATATGCTTACAATCAGATCAGCAGGTTGTATATGCATTTTTAAAAATATCAGATGAAGAGACTAAGCATAAGTTCACGAGCAGTGAGCTTTTCAAATCTGAATGATAGGGAGCTATCTTCATCTTTTCAACAAGGAGGCTCGATTCTCTTTGATGCAACTTCCCCCTTTTTGTTATCATCAAAATAATGTCTGACTCCAAACTTTATCATCCAATGCATACTAGTTAAAAGGTGAGTATGATCCTTTAAAATTTGTTTTTGTTCAAAATGGGAGTCGTCAATTTTCTTGTGGGAAGAAGATACAGATTTCTCATAAGATGTAACTCACTAGTGACCTCTTTTTCAGTTACTTGAAGATGAATTCTGTTCTTTTGTCAGAATTTGGCATTTTGTCACGAATTTCCCCCTAAATTCAATAGCCTTTTTGTCAGAGGTACCTGCAAAATAAGTTTTCTTGTATAGGTACTCACACAAGTATGAGTCCTTCAGGGTTAAATTACTTTCAGGAATTTAGACTTTCCTTACAGCCTATGGTTGCTGTAGTGAGAGTTTGATTCCTTCAAGACCTATAATTAAAGAGCAAAATGTTAGTGTGTGCAGGTGTTTTCTAACTGTATCTTTTTAGAGTGTAAACTCTTTCAGATATGGAAAAGATAAACAGAGATATCAGTAAGGTAGACAAAATTTCTTATTCTTTTGGAGTTGCTGTTCTGCTTGATTCCCTTAGGGAATGTCAGTTTGTTGCAGATACTTTCAGCATACCCGTATTTGGGTTTCTTCAGGGATTTGACTCTTTTTCCTCTGAGATACCTTGATTTTTACTAAAAGTTCCCCCTTACTTTATGATTCTCTCTTTTAAGATGTAAGGTCACTCTTAGTACTATTCTAGGTAGGCTTTAAGGTTTGTATAAAAAAGGTGAAGCGTTCTAATATGGAAATAGGCATGCAAGCTTCTTTTTTTTATTTTTTTATTTCAAAGACAAGTGACAATAGTTTTTAAGCCCATAATCTTGGTATATAGTCACTTGAGTTCCTCAACAAGATAAGCATGATAAAAACCAGAGTTAAAGAGTGCATAACTAGAATCGAGGTACTTGGTCATTGTTGTTCTTTTGACTAAAAGAGTAGGTCCTCTTTCATCCTTTGCTTTTGTCTGGAGGTTGGTCTGATTGATGGAGTAAGCTTCATCTTCTTCCTCCTTCTTCTGAACAACTTTTATTCACAACAAAGCTTGATTTTCTACATCCTTCATAGTTGTTTATTATCTTCACATCAATCATATCATTTTAAACAAAAGGCTGTGTGTTGATCTATGATGTGAAGGGGAGAGAGAGAGAGAGATTTTCTGGAGAGATTCTTCACAGATGGGATCTGGATAGATCGCTTAGATCTTTTGTTCATCCATCTGTTCTGATACCACTTATTGGTATCAGATTCACCATTGAGCTTGGATGAATAATCTACCTGCTCTGATACCACTTGTTGGTCCCAACTAACAATGAACACAGCAATTTATAGAGGTTCGAAGGTGGAGTAATCCATCTACGTCCTCTCTTCTCCCACAAAATGAGAGACCTTCGTTAGGTAAAAAGTGGTTGATTTACACAAGCCCTGCTTAGACAACCTAAACCTAACGAGAACTACTGCCAGTCTCTCCCACACAGGATTACTGCGCAGTGATCAAACCTCCAGCCCACACAGGACTCTTGCTCTTCTACTGAGAGCAAAACCTCTACCCACACAGGACTCTTGCTCTTCAACCGAGAGCGAAAATACTTGATCAGGCACACCCTATAACACCCAAAATAGATTTAATTATATATATATATATATATATATGAGTTTGTAACAAAAGAAAATTTATGTAATTATTCATTCAAAGCCCAAAATTCTTAATTTTTGGATCCAAATCATATTTTTTTTAAGCCCAATCTTGGCCCATATATTAGCAAATAATTTGAGAAGAAAAAATTGATATTTGCTTCTACTTTACAACTCATCACATAGATATATATATATATATACACGTGTGATATATATTTGGGATCAAATTGGACAAATATCTCATCTTTCCATTTCATCATCATCTTCTTCTTTGCTTTAGCTTCGACTTGCAGGAAAATTTGAGAAGAAGGGGTAAAAATTTATTTACAAATTGTTATTCTTGTTTGTATTTGTATCTATTGTTTTATGTATTTATATGTATCAATATATCTCTCCATCTCTCTCTCTCTCTCTCTCTCTCTCTCTCTCTCGTTCCACTCTCGGCTGCCGAAAGTCCAAGGGGGTGCCGCCGTGCAGGTGTTTGGGGCAGCGCCGTCGGCGGTGGTGCTGCGTGTGTGTGTGCGTGGTTGAGTGTGTGTGTGTGTGTGTTGTGTGTGTGAGTGTTTTCTTGCGTTGTTTGCGGCTGTGTCGGGGGGAGGCACCGCCGTGAGTGGCGGCGCCATGCAGGGGCTGGCCAGTCGCCGGCAGTGGGCTGGTGTGGCGGCAGGATTGGGGCAGGGGGAGCAGGGGAGGGGAAAGGGAAGGGGAAATGGGGAGGGATTAATTTGCAATTTGATTTCTTACAAGGACTATTTTGCAATAATGTTTCAAATGTTTGATTTATGTATTTTCAGCCCTAAATTTTATGAAATTTTGCATTTTTAATCATTGTATTATGCTTAAATTATAATTGAACATTAGAACTACACCGAAATTATATTACGAAACCAAAACTTAAACAGTAAATGTATTTAGATTATTATACCACGTTATAGACATAGATTTAATCCACGATTGATACGAACAACGAATTAAACCTCCCAAATAGAGAAATACCCTAATTCGTTCAAGTTATACCCTTAATTACGAACCTTCGATTAATATCGTATATTAGGAATTTAATATTTTAAGTATCATATAGATATTTGAGATAGAGTTAATTTGATAGATTATTTCATTTATAGATGATCAAGTTAAGTATTAAGATGAGCTTCTACATTATGTAGGAAATACGAAAGAAAGGCAAGATTAAGGAAGAGGACGACGAACCGCAATCGAACTTTTGATAATCAAGGTGGGGGTACATGCTTGTTGTTTACGGCTTTATTTCAATGAACATGATTAGCGATTATGTTATATGTGATTAAAGTAATTATGGTACCTTTATGGGATCTGAACGTTGACCTGCAGCGTTTATTTCCAATATAATGTGAATTATGTGTAATGTTAATGTTCTTCGTCATGGTGGAATTCCAATTCACGGCGGGTTAAATACCCGAAGGGTTTCAAATATGGTCCTTTCACGCTGGACTTAAAGGCTCCAGGTTTCATGGCGGGCTAGCTACCCGAGGGTTTCAATTATGGCCCATTTATGTTGGACATAAAAACTCCAAATCATGCCGGGCTTAAAAACCCGAGTAACGTTATGATGATTCAATGTGATTATGTGCAGTGAATAATTGATGATTGTAATGACGTGTTTATGTGTACCCCTATTTCACCCCACTGAGTGATTTTTCTTGCACTCACCCCTATATGCTTAAATGTTTTAGGATAGGGTACGCGGACGTGGAATGCCAGTAGCCGATATTATCAAGGTTATAGAAGTTTTTTATAAAGAGTTTTATTTTACAAATTCCAAATATGTTTAATTATGTAAATGATTTATTTCTATAACTCCGTTCATGGAATTAAAAGTGTGTTTGGAAAGAAACAAATTTCACGGTAATCGTTTCCGCTGCAATTTTTCCCAAAATTCGTGTTTCGAAATAACTTTTTATGGAATATTATTTCACAGATATTTCTGAATTTATTTATCTTAATTATTATATAAAAAGTTTATTTATTAGTAAGTAACGCCAAAGCAAGATTTTATGTTTTTAAGAAACGGGGTGTTACAGGTGGTATCAGAGCGGGTCTGTGATTCTGTAGACTCGCTAAAATATTTTATTTTCTAAAAGTCTTTGTTTAATTAAAATTTCAGGGAAGCAAAAAAAAAAACTTTTGTTTGATATAAAAAATTTTATTAGCTACCAGCATTCACGTCCCTGTCGCCCCGACTCCGGTAAGCTACGCTACGATATTTGAAGATTATGTGATCTTGAATTTATGTGAAGATGTAAGTTTTAAGAATTTATATAAATCTCAACGTCATGTGGAATGCTATATGACTATGGATTTGTTTCATATTGAACTTTTACATCATGTTATGATTATGAGGTTGTGAATATTTATCTTTGCAAATAACAAAAGTATGGGCTTCTAGACAAAGAATGATACTTACGAATGAACTTTTTGGTTGACGTGCTTCAATAAATTATGATCTTTTAATTGTTTGATGCTACTATTATCAACACACTGCTTACTGGACGCCGCCACTGAGCCGCTGACTGCAGCAGCATGAGCTCGTGTGCGTAAATGGCTGTTTGCAGGAGTTGGTGTAGTATTATGGGGGGTAGATTATGCAAGGATAACGAACGAATGATATAAAAACTTCAGATTTTATTGAAATGATGGAAACAAGATCGTTGTAACTGTTTTAGTATCACATAACACAAAATAAAGCTCTAATAAAATGCGATGATCGTTAAAATAACTTAGTCGCTAAGAAAGGATTTCACAAGCTTTGAGTTACAGGGAAAGAATGACACTGAAATTTATGCATAGATAGAATCTTTTAAGCTTACGTTCATAATAATACAGATTTTGGAAAAAAAAAATTATCAACGCTAGAGGAACAATCTTCCAACCTTGGAAGAAAATTTACGTCTGCAAACGTACTGAAATAAAATAAATTAAAAATACTTTATCCTAATAATTCCCTTTATGTAATTCGAACGTTTCACTCTAAGATTCAATCTTCCTAAAAATTATTTTCTCGATCCTACTCCAACTGGAAACTAATGATGAAATTTCATGAGCAAAATAAAGTATAATAAGACATAATCACAACCAGAAATAAAAAGTTAAAGAAAGACATAGTGAATTCCTGTTCGAATTTTATTTTCTTACCTCCGGAATCTTCAATCTCTTCCTTCCATGCTTACTCTTAAGATTCGTCCTCAGTATCTCACTACGTGTGTGTTCACAAACCTCTTAGCTCCGTACTTATATCCAGAAGGATTAGGATCGAACCTTAACAAGACTAAGTTTTGATCGGAGACATGTTCATACTACTAAGTAAAGTAGTTATAACTTAAGTGAAAATATTTTCTACCTCGAATTGAGGATCTGTTTGATCAGCTAAGAGGTGCGAGTGTATTCTCAAAGATCGATTTAAGATCTGGATATCATCAAGTGAAAATTAAGAAGGAAGATATATCTAAGACCGCTTTCCGAACAAGGTATGGTCACTACGAGTTTGTAGTGATGCCTTTTTGATTAAGCAATGCACCAGCAGTTTTCATGGAGGGTAATTCTATACACAACCCATCAATACTAAACACACCCCATCTATACACACATTCTTAAAATAATAAAAAAAAAGAATGTGTGTATAAATGGGGTGTGTTTAGAATTTGATGGGGTGTGTATAGAATTGCCCTTTCATGGATATGATGAATCGCGTCTTCCACCCGTATCTTGATCGTTTCGTGATAGTATTTATTGATGATATTTTGATCTACTCAGACAACCACACGCACCATGAAGAACATTTAAGAGTCGCATTAGGGATTTTGTTAAGGGAAAAATTATACGCAAAATTCAAGAAGTGCGAGTTCTGGTTAAACAGAGTATCTTTTCTTGGACACATCGTGTCTGAAAAGGGAATAGAAGTGGACCCTGCCAAGGTAAAAGCGGTTAGTAACTAGAAGGCACCGGTGAATGTAAATGAGGTGCGAAGTTTTCTCGGGTGGGCAGGATATTATAGGAGTTCATTGAAGGATTCTCCAAGATCGCTACTCCCATGACCCGTTTGACTCGGAAGGGATACGAAGTTCCAATGGACTGATCAGTGTGAGAAGAGTTTTCAAGAGTTAAAGAGAAGGCTAATCATTGCACCAATATTGGTAGTTCCGGATGGAACGAAAGGATTTGTAGTCTACAGTGATGCATCCAAACAAGGGTTAGGATGTGTTTTGATGCAACAAGGAAAGGTGATAGCTTATGCATCAAGACAATTAAGAATTCATGAGCAAAACTATCCAACTCATGAATTGGAGTTAGCTGCCGTAGTATACGCTCTCAAGATTTGGCGACACTATTTATATGGAGGGAAATGCTAGATTTACACTCATCATAAGAGCCTGAAGTATTTCTTTGAGCAAAAAGAACTAAATATGAGGCAACGGAGATGGTTGGAATTGGTAAAGGACTATGATTGTACAATCCTTTACCATCCGGGAAAGGCGAATGTCGTTGCCGATGCGCTTAGCAGAAAGAGATCTGGAGAGGTAATTTGTCAACTTACCAGTCAAGATACGTTGGCAAGAGAGATGGCTTGGTTAAGTTTGGAGATAGTGGTACCACCAAACAGTATCAATGCTAAGATTGCAGCGTTGACGGTACGACCCACTTTACGGGAACAGATAATAGAAGTCCAACAAGGTGACAAGTTCCTACAACGAATAAAGGAACGTCTGGAGAAAAGAGGAGTGGAAGGATTTATGAAGTCCACCGATGGAGCTATTACATTTAGAGGAAGACTTTGCGTGCCAAAGAACGATGAGTTGAGAAACAGAATTCTGGATGAATCACACTCCACTCAGTACACAGCACATCCTGGAGGCACGAAAATGTATCAAGATCTCAAGAAAATGTTCTGGTGGCGGAACATGAAAGACAACATTGGACTTTTTGTTAAAAGATGTCTCATCTGTCAGCAAGTAAAAGCAGAACATCAACGACCAGGAGGGATGCTGGTATCACTGGAAATACCAGAATGGAAATGGGAGCATATCACCATGAATTTTGTTATAGGATTACCCAGAACAAGACAAGGAAACCAGACAATATGGGTAATTGTTGATAGATTAACTAAATCCGCGCATTTCCTACCAATCAAGATGACTTTTGAGATAGAAAGGCTAGCACGAATCTATTTAAAGGAGATAGTCCGACTTCATGGAGTACCGATTTCTATCGTTTCCGATAGAGATCCTCGTTTTACATCTCGTTTTTAGTATAGCTTACAAAAGGAATTAGGGACCAAGCTATCCTTCAGTACAACTTTCCATCCACAGACAGATGGACAAACGGAGCGGACAATTCAAACTTTGGAAGATATGCTGAGAGCTTGCGCGCTAGATTTCCATGGGAGTTAGGAGGAACATCTGTTCCTGGTGGAATTCGCTTACAATAACAGCTATCAGTCCACCATAGGAATGACACATTATGAAGCATTGTATGGTAGGAAGTGCCGATCATCCATTTGTTGGAACGAAGTGGGCGAGAAGAAAGTGCTAGGGACGGAGTTAATGGACCAAATGATAGAAGTCATAAAAAGAATTCGAGCAAGGATAAAGACGGCACAAGATCGACAGAAGTCCTATGCCGATAAAAGAAGAAGAGAACTAAAGTTTGAAGTAGGTTAAAAAGTTTTTCTGAAAATGTCGCCTACTAAAGGAATCTATCGTTTTGAAAAGAGGGGTAAGTTAAAACAAATATATATAGGCCTGTATGAAATTCTTGAACGGATAGGCGAGGTAGCTTACCGACTTGCATTACCTCCAGATTTCACAGGCATTCACAACGTATTTCATGTATCTATGCTACGGAAATACGTATTTGATCCGAGTCATGTAATTCATCAAGAAAGTATTGGACTCGAGAAAGACATGTCTTATGAAGAGACTCCTGTTGCGATATTAGATAGAAAGGTGCTTAAACTTAGAACCAGGAATAAAGTTTTAATAAAGGTGCAATGGAGTCAACACAATCCCAATGAGGCCACGTGGGAGGATGAAAGAGAAATAGTTTCGAAATACCCGAATCTACCTTTCTTCATTACGTTTTAAATTTCGAGGACGAAATTTCTTTTAGGAGGGAAGAATATAACACCCAAAATAGATTTAATTATATATATATATATATATATATGAGTTTGTAACAAAAGAAAATTTATGTAATTATTCATTCAAAGCCCAAAATTCTTAAGCCCAAAATTCTTAATTTTTGGATCCAAATCATATATATATTTTTTAAGCCCAATCTTGGACTATATATTAGCAAATAATTTGAGAAGAAAAAATTGATATTTGCTTCTACTTTACAACTCATCACATATATATATATATATACACGTGTGATATATATTTGGGATCAAATTGGACAAATATCTCATCTTTCCATTTCATCTTCTTCTTCTTCTTTGCTTTAGCTTCGACTTGCAGGAAAATTTGAGAAGAAGGGGTAAAAATTTATTTACAAATTGTTATTCTTGTTTGTATTTGTATCTATTGTTTATAGAAGATTTTTATAAAGAGTTTTATTTTACAAATTCCAAATATGTTTAATTATGTAAATGATTTATTTCTATAACTCCGTTCATGGAATTAAAAGTGTGTTTGGAAAGAAACAATTTTCACGGTAATCGTTTCCGCTGCGATTTTTCCCAAAATTCGTGTTTCGAAATAATTTTTTATGGAATATTATTTCACAGATATTTCTGAATTTATTTATCTTAATTATTATATAAAAAGCTTATTTACTTAGTAAGTAACGCCAAAGCAAGATTTTATGTTTTTAAGAAACAGGGCGTTACACACCCTCTGATCAAGCAACTCCTAACAGTCTACGAAAGATGGAAATCTTCAACAACACAGGCAGAAAGCTTTAGAACGATGAGTTCTTTTAGCTGTAGGAAGCTTGCTGCTAGACTGGACTTGAAACTTCTAAAGATTAAGAGATTGTGCGTTCGGGTTTCAAGCGCTCTTCAAGTTCCAGTCTTCTTCTATTTATAGGTGAGGGAAAAATCTGCCCGTTAGAGAGAGCTTCTTCCTTGCAGCATGTTCAAGGCAATGTAGCTTTTTCTTCTGATTAATCTGTATGTAGTTGTTGTGATTGTACGTCTCTGTTGCTGCAGTCGCCATACTTCAGTCTGACATTTCTTCAGACTTCCTTTTTGCTTTATTACGTGGCATCTTCTGATTGGATGAGTTTGCGGCTGTGCCTAACGTAAACCTTGTACACATTCTTCAAGGTAACTACTTCCGAGCAGTTTGCTGATCTTTCCTGGTTCAGCAACCTTGTGCAGTGAACGTTCAATATCCTTTCCAAGCAGCCTGCTACAATGATTTATACTTTATTCAATCTTGAAGGTTTTCCTTATGCAACAAGGTCTTCAAGCTTTTAGTCTTGATCATCAATCCTCCTGATCCTATACTTAGTGATTTTTACATTGGAAACTAAATACATAGGATCCTAGGCCCTAATCTATTACATGTTTTGTCTTCATCAAAACCCTATACAATGTTCCTTACAGCAAGTTCTTGCAGGTAAGATAGGAGTTGATAGCTAGAAGATCAACTCTTCTGAGAAGGGTTTGCTTAGCGAGTTTCAAGCGTGAAAGGTGAATATACATGATTTGGGGTGTACTTGGTTGATTATTTACAGAGAATATGTCTTTTGGAAGGGGTAAGAGAAATGTTTTCAACAATCGGGTTCCATTATGAACTAAAGATGAGAGAAAGAGGATATATGTATGCTTAATGAAGAAAAAGGAGTACATGTATACATAGGGTTAGAGATACTCCTTGATGCAGTTAGATCTTCAAAGATCTCATTAACTGCTCCACCGGTTTCCAATAAAGGTGTTAACAGTTTCCACAGCTTTATGTCTTTTTTCCTTTGTGTGAGATGACGTGGTCAACTGCTGTATCTCCACATTTGGATTCTTCTGATCGCACGGCTGAAATTCTTCTAGGGTTCTGAAAAAGTAGTCTATTTCTGGAAAGGTGATCCACTTTTTATGCTCGCACATTACCAAGAAAATTTTCAGTAACTGCACTATCTTGTAACCTCCAAGTGATCCCCTTTTCCAGTGACATGTTGATAAGTTGTGATTTTTAGCAACCTAGTATCCAGTGTATTGGTGTCTAGCATCCTGATACCCAGCGACCTGGTGTTCAACGATCTAGTGTCCAGCATTCTGGTGTTTAGCGTCCTGGTGCCTAGCGACCTAGTGTTCAGCGATCTAGTATCCAGCCCTTGATATATAGCATCCTGATATCTAGCGTCCTGCCATCCAACAACTTAATTTCCAATTAGCCTGGTATCTAGCATCCTGATGTCCAGCATACTGCTATCCAGCGACCTAGTATCCAATGTCCTGGTGTCTAGCGTTCTTTCGTCAGAATTTATCTTTTTCCTTGATGAGTCCTTCTACCTTTTCTACTGACTTGATGACAAGTGATCTGATATCTAGTAGCTTAGCATCCAATAGCTCGATGTTTAGCGTCTTGGTGTACAACGTCCTATTATCCTATGACCTAGTATCCAGCAACAGGATGTTCAACATCCTATAATCAGAGTTTGTCATTTTGTCAATGGTTCCCCCAAAATACAGTAGCCCTTTGTTAGATGTTCCTACAAAATAAGTGTTGTTGTATAGGTGCTCACACAAGTATGAGTCCTTCTGGGTTAGATTTCTTTTAGAAGCTTAGACCTTCTTTACAGCCCATGGTTGCTGTAGAGAGAGTTTTGGCTTCTTCAAGATTTATAAATTAAGAACAAAATGATAGTGTGTGCAAGTGTTTTCTTTACTGAGTCTCTTCTTTCAGATAAGAAAATGATAAACAGATATAACAGTAAAGGATGACAATGATATGTAAAAAAATTGAAGTTGTTGTTCTGCTTGATGATCGATTTGTTGCAGACTTTTTACAGCATACCCATATCTGGGTTACTCCAAGGATTTTAACCTTTTTGCCTTTAAAGTTTCCTTGATTTGTACTGGAAGTTCCCCCTTACTTTATGGTCTTCTCTTTTAAGATGTGGGGTCACTAACAATACAATTTCAGGTTACTTTGAGGCTTGCATGAGAATGTGAAGCATTATAATATGGAAATAAACATGCAGACTTCCTTCTCATTTTAAAATCAAGTGACACCATTTTAAAGTCCATCATCATAGTATATAGTCACTTGAGTTTCTTAACAGGATAAATATGATTATGACCAGAATAAAATAGTGTAAAACAGGAACGAGATACCTGGTTACTATTGTTCTTTTAAAAGAGTAGGTCATCTTTCATTCCTTGCTTCTGTCTGGAGATTGATGGAGTGAGCTTCTTCTTCTTACTCCTTTGCTTGACATCCTCAACATTTTTCTCCATGGTTGCATGCTTGTCCTTTGCTGTAGTCTTGAAGCTTTAGTGTGATTTGTACCTCCTAGCTCAGTCTCGTGTCAGCTTTTCTTTTTATGCTTAGCAACATGTCTTCTTTGTTGATCAACTCCATGTTGGTCTACGTTGAGATGGGTACACACTTGCTTCTTTCTGTACAGCTGCTTCCTTTGCAGTCCTTTCGTCGAGTAGCTTGCTGTTCACCATCTTCCTTCTTCGGAACAGCTTTTCTTCGCAACACAACTTGATTTTCTTTATCTTTTAGTTGTTTGTTGTCTTCACATCAACCATATCCTTTTAGACCAAAAGGCAACGAAATGATCTCTGATGTAAGGGTGATATATATATATATTAGAGAGAGAGCCTTTTTCATAGATGGGATCAGGATAGATCGATTAGATCTTTTGTTTCATCCAGCTGCTTTGATACCACTTGTTGGTATCAGATTGACCATTGAGCAAGGATGAATAATCCACCTGCTCTGATACCACTTGTTGGTCTAAAAACTGCTGTAGGTAGGCTTAGAGGGGAGGATGAATAAGCCTACCTTCTTTTCAAACTTTTCTTCTATCTCTATCGGCTCATTTCTAATATCAGTAACCTTTTGGGAGGTTACTGATCAGAGTGCTACAAGATGTGCAGCTTATCAGAGAGAATACATGTAATGCATTAAGCAGATAAAGACACAAGCATGTATAGAGGTTCGAAGGTGGAGTAATCCTTCTACGTCCTCTCTTCCTCCTCTCAGGAGGGAACCTTTGTTAAGCTAGTTGATTTACATAGACCTATCTATTACAACCCACCCTAAACAAGTAAGTAGCAAGCCTTCACACAGATGCTTGCCTACTTTCCACACTGACCCACACAGGATCCAAATCTACCCACCCAGGGTCTTCACTTTCTCTCCTAGAAAGTCATAAACTCAGTAGGACTTTACTCATCGCACTCCAAGACAACCTTTTAGAAAGTACTCCAAGACAACCTATTAGAGAGGTTTATCTCCTTCTTCTTCAACTGGGTGTAGCAAGCTTGGTCTCCATTTGCAGACTGATCAGCTGAAACTTGCTGCTGGATTGGTAGACTAGGTGTGCGTCTTCTTCGGGTGTAGAGTGTTTGAGCTCTTCTTCTTTTCTTCTGCTCTATTTGAACACTCTTTTCTTCTCTAAAAACTTCCCCCTTTTTTCGCGCTTCTCTCTTTTAAGCCTTCTCTCTGATTAGCTCTTCTCTCTTCTTTTGCGCTTCTCTCTGCGAGCTTGGATATTCTGATGTGCTCGCTTTCTTCTCTCTTGCACCCTTGCGCTCTCTTATACGCACCCCCTCTTCTTCAGTCTTCAGTCCTCCTCTTTATAAATTGTGAAATCTTCCCGTTGAAGGTTGACAAATTTCCATCATTGATGCGTCACACTCCTGACACATGCCAGCTTTTCACTTTCCACTTGTCTTTTTCTGATTGACTCCTCTTCTCTTCTCTCTACCGGTAACTTCTTGTGTCTACTGGTAACTTTGACTTTTCTCCCCATGCTTGCTTTGCAGCTTCCTCCTCTCGCTTCACTCTGGAGCTTCCTCTTCTGGCTTGCTCCTTCAGGTGGCTCGAGGTATCTGTAGCATGCTGCTCCTACAGTATGCTTTCAACATGGTCTTTTCAGGCAGCTTCCTGTCTCGCTTTACTCTTCTTTGGCAAGGTCCCTTCCAGTAGCTTCCTGAAGTCAATAGTATCCTTATCACTTCACCAGATTCTTTTTAACTATTCTCTTAAGTATCCTTCCTTTTAACACTTTCTCTATTTCTTTTAATCTTCTGCAGTAGCTTTATTGCAGTAACCTATCTTAAGATTGGTTATGCATATTTAGAGTTACTTAAGGATTTGTCTCATCAAAACATTCTACAAATGTATCCAACATAATATATTTTTAAAATTATGTAATATATATATATATATATATATATATATGTTGGTAGTAGGCTTCAAGGGGGGGTGAACAAGCCTACTCCTATTTCAAAACTTTTTCTTCTATTCTGTCGGCTTGGTTGCAATATCAGTAACCTTTTGGGAGGTTACTGATCAGAGTGGTTGCGAAAGCTTTTCTCTTATAAGAGCCTAGTATAGAAGGTGTGCAACTTAATATAGAGTTATGTAAAAACAGGAAGCACATATAGATGCATGGATATATAGAGATTCGAAGGTGGAGTAATCCTTCTACATCCTCTCTGTCTCTTCTCAAGAGGGAACATTTGTTAAGCTAGTTGATTACATAGCCCTATCTATTACAACCCTCACTTAACAAGCAAGTAGCAAGCCTTCACACAGCTACTTGCCTACTCTCCTCACTGACCCACACAGGATAGTATTCTACCCACCCAGGATCCTCACTTTTTACTTCAGAGAGTGGAAAGCTTAGCAGGACTCACTCCTCGCACTAAGCACTCCAAGACAGCATGTAAAAAGGTTTGTCTATTCCTTCTTAAACTGGTGGCAGCAAGCTTATACTTCTTTTGTAGGTTGATTATTCTGAAGTTTGCTGCTGGACTGACTGTCTGAGGATGAGTCTTTGGGGTGATGAGTGTTTGAACTTTTCCTCTCTACTCTTGTATGTTTAACACTCTTCTCTTCTGTTTTGTCTTCTCCCTCTATTCTTTGCTTTCTTCTTATGAGCCTTCTTTATTTTGAGCTCTTCTCTTTTCTTTTGCGCTTCTCTTTGCGAGCTTGTATATTCTGTTGTGCTCGCTCTCTTCTCTCCTATTTTTCTCAATTTTCAGTCCTCACCATTTTATAGGTTATGAAATCTACCCGTTAAAGGTAGGTAGATTTCCATCATTGATGCGCCGCACTCCTGACACACGCCAGCTTTTCACTTTGCACGTGTCTTCTTCTGATTGACTTCTATTCTCTTCTCTCTACCTGTAACTTTTTGTGTCTACCGGTAACTTTTGACTTTCTTCCCATTCCTGCTTTGTAGCTTCCTCCTCATGCTTTACTGTGGAGCTTCCTTCTCTGGCTTGCTCCTTCAGGTGGCTTGAGGCTTCTGTAACATGCTATCTTGCAGAATGCTTTAGGCATGGTCTCTCAGGTAGCTTCCTGTCTGGTGGCTTGCTGCTTTTCTGCTTCAGCAAGTTCTCTTCCAGTAGCTTCCTGTAGTCATTAGTATCCTAATTAGTTTACCCGATTCCTTTCCACCATTCTCTTCAATATCCTTCCTTTGACACTTTCTATGATCTTTCTTTCTTCTGCAGTAACTCTGTCGCAGTAACCTCTCCTAAGATTAGTTATGCTTTAGAGTTACTTTCTTAAGGTTTTGTCTCATCAAAACATACTTAAACGTTTCCAACAATTTCCCCATTTTTGATGATGACAAAACCTTTGCAGAAGATCAAAAGAGCATAATCACTTCAAGCACAGAAAGCAGATGTATGATATAACAAGATGGAGCACACTACTTTCATTAAATCACATATATGTCTAAAAGAAAGGGTACAAGGAATAAGGTTTTTTTTAAAGGAAGAAGAAATTTTATTTAGATAAGGCATTTATAATACAACACAGTAAGCAGAGTACAATAAGCATCCTATCTAGACTCATTCTTCTTTCTTTTTTGTTCTGTCCTTTCTTTCTTTTCCCTCTTGCTTGTTGCTAGCTCCTTTCTCTTTCTGTTTTCCCTCACTTGATGCAGGAACCGACTAGAGAGGAGAGTTGTGAGAGGTGTGAGAGGCGATGTGAGAGAGAGAAGGAATTTGTTTTGGAGGAGAATGCGTGAAGCAGCATATAAGTTTAGATGCCAGTAGCTTGTTGCCACCTTTTCTTCTCCTTTAATCTCCATTGACTCCTCCAACTGTTACTCCTTCTGATTCTCTCGCATTGCAAAAGAGAATCCACCTCATAGAAGAGTTGGAATCTCCTCTTCTCCACCTCTGGAAGTCTTTTGATTTTCCATGACCCTTCGCAGTTTCTTCCCCCTTTTTGACATCATCAATGAGATGACGCTCTGGGGTTGCTGGAGAGGGGTTCTTAGCTCTACCCTCCTACCTCGAAGAGAAGAACTTGGGTGCAAATTCTTAGGAAGTGAGGTGAGAGCTGAAGGCTAGAAGATCGAATCTTCTGAGAATGGCTTGCTTAGCGAGTGTTAAGCGTGAGAGGTGACTTTTCATAATTTGGGGTATGCTTGGTTGATTATTTACAGAGAATGTGCATTTAGAACGGAACAGAGAAAAAAGTTTCCAACAATTGGGTGCTATGATGTATATAAGGATGAGAGAGATATGGATATGTGCATGCTTAATGAAGAATAAGAAGTGCATGTATTTATAGTATTTGAGATACTCCCTGTTGTAGTTATATCTTTAAAGATCTCATTAACTACTTCGGCGGTTTCCAATGTTGGCAGTTTCCCCAGCTTTATTTCTTCTCTCTTGAAGTGTGTGGTCAACAACTGGTTCTTCACCCTTAGATTCTTATGATCAAATAGCTTAAATTCTTGTAGGGTTCTGAAAAGGTGGTATATTTATGGAAAGGTGATCCACTTTTTATGCGTGCACGTTACCAAAATAAATCTTCAGTAACTGCTCTGATTTGAGAGTTGTAACCTTCAAGTGATCCCTTGATCCAGTGATATGATGATAAATCCTGATGTCTAGTAACCTAGTATCCAATATATTGGTGTCTAGCATCTTGGTTTACAGCAACCTGGTGTTCAGCGATCTAGTGTCCAGCATCCTGGTGTTCAGCGTCCTGTACCCAGCGACCTAGTGTTCAGTGATCTAGTGTCCAGCAACTTGGTATTTAGCATCCTGATATTTAGTATCCTGTTATCCAGCAACCTAATATCCAGTTAGCCTGGTATCTAGCATCCTGATATACAGCGTCCTGTTATCCAGCGATCTAGTATCCAATGTCCTGGTGTCTAGCGTTCTATTGTCAGAACATTATCTTGTTCCTTGATATCAATGAGTCTTTCACCTTATCTCATGACTTGATGACAAGTACTCTGATGTCTAGTGACCTAGTATCCAGTAGCTCGGTGTCTAGCGTTCTGGTGTGCAACGACCTGATATTCAGCGACCTAGTATCCATCCATCTGGTGTCTAGTCCTGATTTTTAGCATCCTGTTATCCAGCAACCTAGTATCCGGCAACCCGGCGTCTAGCATCCTATAGTCAGAGCTTTGTCATGTCATCAAAAGTTCCCCCTTAATTTTGTAGTCTGTTTGTCTGGTGTACCTAAAGTAAAATTATTCTTGTATAGGTACTCATGCAAGTATGAGTCCTTCTGAGTTAGTCTTCTTACAGGAACTTACCCTTTCCTTACAGCCCATGGTTGCTGTAAGGAAAGTTTGGTTTCTGTAAGACTTTCTAATCTAAGCAAAAGAAGGTGTGTGCAGGTGTTTACTTACTGGAACCTCTTTAGAATGTAGAAAAGGTAAAACATGATACCAGTAAGGTAGACAATTTTCTTTTCATTGTTCTGCTTGATTTCCTCAGCGTTGTTACAGACTTTTCACAGCATACCCATATCTTTTGAGTTACTTTAAAGATTTTAACTCTTATGCCTGCTAAGATACCTTGAGTTGTACTAGAAGTTCCCCCTTACTTTATGATTCTCTTCCTTAGGATGAAGGGTCACTTTCAGCACTATTTCAGGTAACTTTGAGGTTTGCATGATTAAGTGAAGCGTTCTTATATGGAAATAAATGTACATGCTTCCCTTCTCATTTTCAAATCAAGTGACCAAAATTTCAAGCATGTTATCTTCAATCTTCTGAAGATTCTTTCACTTGGCCTTCTTGAATATTCGTTCTCATGTGATCACTTGAGTTCTTTGACAGGATAAGAGTGAGTAAGACTAAAAATAAAAGAGCAAATTAGAACGAGGTACCTGGTCATCACTGCAAAGAGTAGATCCTCTTTCATCTTTACATCCGTCTGGAGGGTGGTTTCTTTGATGGAGTGAGCTTCTTTTCTCGCTCTTTTGCTTGACATTCTTTACATCTTCTTCCAGGTTGCTTGCTTGCCCGTTGCTGTAGACTTGAAGCTTAAGTATGGTCCATGCTTCCTATCTTAGCTTTGTATCAACTTCCTCTTCATGCTCAGCAACATGTCTTCCTTGTTGATCTGCTCCATGTTGGTCTACTTTGTGATAGGTAGACACCTGCTCCTTTTCGCACCGCTACTTGCTTCGCAGTCCTTCCTTCGAGTAGCTTGCTATTCACCATCTTCATTCTTCTGAATAACTTTTCTTCACAACACAGCTTGATTTTCTATATCCTTTATAGCTGCTTGTTGTCTTCACATCAATCGTACCCTTTTTAATAAAAGGCTATGAGTTGATCTATGATGTGAGGGAGAGAGAGAGAGAGAGTTTTTCTAGAGAGAGACTTTTCACAGATGGGATCTGGATAGATCGCTTAGATCTTTTGCATATCATCCAACCTGCTCTGATACCACTTGTTGGTATCATATTGATTAGTGAACTTTGGATGAATAATCCACCTGCTCTGATACCACTTGTTGGTCCCAAATATGGTGGTAGTAGGCTTAGAGGGGGGGAGGGGGTGAATAAGCCTACTCCTATTTCAAAACTTTTATTCTATTCTGTCGGCTTGGTTGCAGTATCAGTAACTTTTGGGAGGTTACTGATCAGAGTGGTTGCGGAAGCTTTTCTCTTATAAGAGCCTAGTATAGAAGGTTTGCAACTTAACATAGAGTTATGCAAAAGCAGTAAGCACATATAGACGCATGGATATACAGAGGTTCGAAGGTGGAGTAATCCTTCTACATCCTCTCTGTCTCTTCTCAAGAGGGAACATTTGTTAAGCTAGTTGATTACATAGCCCTATCTATTACAACCCTCACTTAACAAGTAAGTAGCAAGCCTTCACACAGCTACTTGCCTACTCTCCTCACTGACCCACACATGATCCTATTCTACCCACCCAGGGTTCTCACTTTTTACTTTTGAGAGTGGAAAGCTTAGCAGGACTCACTCCTCGCACTAAGCACTCCAAGACAGCCTTTAAAAAGGTTTGTCTATTCCTTCTTAAACTGGTGGCAGCAAGCTTAGACTTCTTTTGCAGGTTGATTATGCTGAAGCTTGCTGCTGGACTGACTGTCTAAGGATGAGTCCTTAGGGTGATGAGTATTTGAGCTTTTCCTCTCTACTCTTGTATTTTTAACGCTCTTCTCTTCTGTTTTGTCTTCTCCCTCTATTCTGCGCTTTCTTCTTAGGAGTCTTCTCTCTTTTGAGCTCTTATATTTTCTTTTGCACTTCTCTTTGCGAGCTTGTATATTCTGTTGTGCTCGTTCTCTTCTCTCCTCTTTTTCTCAGTTTTCAGTCCTCCTCTTTTTATAGGTTATGAAATCTGCTCGTTGAAGGTAGGTAGATTTCCATCACTGATGCACCGCACTCCTGACACACGTCAGCTTTTTTGCTTTCCACGTGTCTTCTTCTGATTGGCTCTTCTTCTCTTCTCTCTACCGGTAACTTCTTGTGTTTACCGGTAACTTTTGACTTTTTTCCCGTGCCTGCTTTGTAGTTTCCTCCTCGTGTTTCACTCTGGAGCTTCCTTCACTGGCTTGCTCCTGCAGGTGGCTTGAGACTTCTGTAGCATGCTGCCATGCAGTATGCTTTCGGCATGGTCTCTTAGGTAGCTTCCTGTCAGGTGGCTTGCTACTTTTCTGCTTCAGTAAGTTCTCTTCCATTAGCTTCCTGTAGTCATTAGTATCCTAATTAGTTTACCTGATTCCTTTCCACCATTCTCTTCAGTATTCTTCCTTTGACACTTTCTCTGATCTTTCTTTCTTCTACAGCAACTCTGTCGCAGTAACCTCTCCTAAGATTGGTTATGCTTTAGAGTTACTTTCTTAAGGTTTTGTCTCATCAAAACATACTTAAACGTTTCCAACAGTATACAACATTATATTAAATAGTAAATAATATATTGTAAGAAGAACCCTCGATGTATTTTGATGAGACAAAACCTGCTGTAACCTACTATGTTCTTATTGTTTATGTTCTTATTGTTTATCCAACACATTTCAGTCCCTCACTCAACCCGAAGCAAAAACATTCTACTATTGAAGATTCTGAGTGTTTTTGTTTCACCACAGTTGAAGAGTTGTATGAACCTTTTACATGTTGTGTGTGTAAGTTGTTTTATTTAAGTGTCCACAGTTGATATGAATCAAATCCTTGTTGTGCGTTTTAGTCTTGTTGAAGACAACATCTCGTGTAGATCCCGTCTACTGAAACCTAAGAAGGGAGTAAGAACTTTAGTAGGCTTAGTTAGAATCCTTAGAGTGTTTTAGTAGGAAAAGAGTACTGTAAATCTAAAACTCTAGTGGATATCCTTCTTGTGAAGGAGAAGAGAGGACGTAGAAGACTTACACCACCTTCGAACCTCCATAAAGGCTTTGTGTTCATTTACTACTTTCAGCATACTTTTTTCTATATCTTGTTGCATGCATATCTATGGCCTTGTTTATATGAGCTTAAATGTGAATATGACATTTTAACTTATAGTTACAAGTGTTAGCATATTACTGATGAACTCTCTATTCTTTAACATATTCCGCTGAGTGTGAAGCTGCAACAACAAGTTTGCTGCAAGCAGATCACTAGACTGATAAGTTGCTGTAAGCAGTAATAGCTCTCAGCAGCTTCTAGAGAATAGAGAAAAAGAGCGAAAAAGAGAGAGGTTCATTCACCCCCCTTTGAACCTCTGTATACACTTGAAACCAACATATATGAATTAAAACTACTTTATATATATAAAAGAAACACCAAAAGTGTCACATGGCAATCATAGAAAGCTTGAACAATTGCTTCCAACATTTTGTAAGAAGTAGTATTAGATTTTGATGAGACAAAACGTGTTGTAAGTATCGGGACTTTAGAGTACCCTATTTCGTTTCAATAAGTAGTGTACTTAGAGATTATGAAACCTTCTATGGCTCTGAACGCTGCACGCTGCAAGCAACAAGGAAAGGATGAAATCTTCTTACAGCGCACCATACTTAGAAGGACTTCCAAAAGAAAGTACGCTACTTGCTGCAACCTAGAAGTTGCGCTTTTAATAAATGCAACAACCTATGTATTGCACCACCACCAATAAGTTGCAGCAACTGAAGTCACATACAAAAGATCAACAAGGATCAACCAGAAAAGGTAATTGCATGTAAAAGTATGTCGAAAAGCCAAGACAAGAGTGGATTAGTGAAGGTAGAAAGAGGTCCAACTTGGATAAAATTGCCAAAAAATGCCTTATTCCCCACCTTAGACAAAGGAATATACAGCAAGGTGAAATCATGCAAGATGGCAAGGAGATATGGGACAAACTGGAGCAAGTTTGTAAGGGGACTAAGCTTACAAAGGATAACAAGATATCCACTGCAACTCAAAAGTTTGAGCTATTTGAGATGAAACCAGAAGAAACCCTAAATCAGTTGATTTAAAATTCACAGGGATAGTGAATGTGTTGGTCCCAAGTGGTAGTAGGCTTAAAGGGGGAGGCGGTGAATAAGCCTACTCAATTTTTCAAAAAATCTTACTTCGAAGGTCGCTGCTTGAGCAGTTACCTTAAAATTGAAACAAATGAGTGTTATGCACAACGAAAATACTTTTTCAAAACGATACTTGTTTTCTGAAAACCGTGACTATGCTTAGGGATGATATGCAGCAGATAGATTCAGATATGCAATATTATGATTAAAGTAATCAACAGTAAAGAACACAACAATTTATAGAGGTTCGAGGGTGGAGTAATCCCTCTACGTCCTCTCTTCTCCTACACAAGGAGGGACCTTCGTTAGGTAAGATGGTTGATTTACACAAGTCTTGCTTACACAACCTAAACCTAATGAGAATTACTGCCAGTCTCTCCCACACAGGGTTACTGCTCAGTGACCAAATCTCTAGCCCACTCTGGACTCTTGGTCTTCTACCAAGAGCGAAACCCTTAGCCCACACAGGACTCTTGCTCTTCTACCAAGTGTGAAAATACTTGATCAGGCACACCCTCTGATCAAGCAACTCCACACAGTCTAACAAAGAGAATAAAACTCTAGTAACACAAGCAGCAAGCTTAAAGCAGTTGAGCTCTTTAAGCTGAGAATAGCTTGCTGCGTAGACTGGACTTAAAACTTCTTTGATGTTTGTATGTGATCTGCAGTGTATTTCTTGAGCGTTTAGATTGCGAGAGTTTCAGGTGCATTTCAAGCCCCAGTCTTCTTGTATTTATAGACGATTTGAATTTTGTCCGTTAGAGAGATCATCAATTTTGCTGCTTCTTTGGGGTGATGTGACATTTCTTTGATTTGATCGAGTATTGCTTTTTCAGGTTGTCACTCAGAAGCTGCAATCGTCGTCCTAGTCTGACACATCTTCTGACTTTACTTTTTGCCTTTTGATACATGTCACTTCTTAGTTGGTTGTAACTGCGACTTGTGCCTACTGTAAACTTTTATGCACGTTCTTTAAGATAACCGCTACTCAGGTAGCTGTAGCTTCCTGATACTTCAGTCTCCCTTACATTCATCTCAGCATCCTTTAATTTGCAACCAGCATCTTATCCGAAGCAGCCTGCTGTATTGTTTGTCTTCGCGGTTTTTGTGCAACAAGATCTTCAATTTCTAGTCTTTGATCTTCAAGCCTCCTGATCCTAATCTATAGAATATTACAACAGAATCTAATACACAGGATCCTAGGCTCCTATGCTATTACATGTTTTGTCATTCATCAAGATCTTACATAATGTTCATTAGAGAATGAGTTGGAATATATTCACAGAAAGAGAAGATTTTAAAAGTGCTAAGAGTGCTGCCAGCTGAATGAGATAGCAAGACCACAACCATGAGAGTTTCTATGGGCTTGAAATCTATGAACACCTTTGATTTATACTCTGACCTGAAAGCTTTCGAGTTTGACATCAACAACAGAAAAAAGGACTTGGATGAAGGAATAAGCAAAGTCACTACACTAGCTACAAGAACGACCAAGGAGGCAGTTGCTTCAACCAGTGCTGCACGTACAGCAAACCCAAGAGAGGGAGCTGACGAGGAGATGGCCCTGCTGCTAAAGAAATTTAAAAGGTTCGTGAAAAATGACAAAAAATAGGGAGGTCAGTTCAGAAAGAAAACTCCCATGCAACAGCAACCACAAAATGCAGCAGAATCGAATGATCTATGCTATAACTGCAGAAAGCCTGGTCATTATGTTAGAAACTATCCTCATCCAGTTAACTGTCCATAAATATCTACCAAATGAGAGAGCTCAAATGAAGGAAAGAAGTAGAAATGAGAAACAGAGGCTGAGAGCATTGCTGGTAGAAGTAGAGAAAGCCAAAGGAGCTGCCACATTAACATCAGAGGGAAATGAAGCATCATTCTCAGAGACTCTAAAGATTCCTCATCTGAGGATGAAGCAATGATTTTCTTCATGGCCAAAAGAGAGGAGGACAATGATGAAGAAAAGGTACTTCTTGAAACTAAGTCTTTTAAGTCTAATGATGTGAAGTTAGATAGTTTCGTTCGACAACTTTTAAGTGATTTTGAAGTGTTAAATACAGAAAATGAGAAACATAAAAATAAAAAATCTCTTAAAAAACAAGAACTCTTAAAGTTGGAAGAATGGAAGTATGATTATGAAGCTTTAAAATATTTCAGCGATAAAGTGTCGAAGGAAACTATCGATTTGAAAAACAAAAATAGGGTGCTTGAACTTGAGATAATCAAACTCAAATCCACTATAAACATTTTTAGCAAAGCTTCTGAGAAATTAAGAGACTTCATTAACCAACAAAAAACCTTAGATGCTAGATTTGGAATTGGGTATAGTGGATCTGATGTTTAAAACAAAGGCAAATTTGTTGAAGGCCCTGATTTTGTATTGCTAGATTTACATTGCTCATGGTGGTAATGACCGGGCTCCGACTAGACACTAGATTCTGGTGGTCGGTGCATGAGTAAGGGCCTGATAGCTATCAAGAATTGCTACACCATGTCGAGAGATACATAGGAGCAGATAAGGCTACGGCCGAAGGAAAGGCCCAAGGTCTCAAAGGAGAAAAAAAAGAATGAAGGAGGAGAAATCCTCCCACTTTTAAACCAGCACGGGAGTTCAAGTTCTACGACGAGTAGGAACTAAACAATGTGAGAGACATACTTACGGTGAGCCCAACCTAAGTTCTTGAGGAGATCCAACCACAAAACATGTTGTTTAAACCAAAACCTATGAAGGGTACACCAGGCTATGTCAACTCGGGAAGATATTGTCGGTATCACAGGGCCCAGGGCATGATACCGACAAGTGCAAGAGCCTGTTGAGAGAGATGATGAAGCTTATCAGCCAAGGACATATCAATAAGTTTGTGAAGTACGACCAAAGGGTGAGAGAAAACTAAGGGCAGACGCCACTGCCTCCTCCACCTCAAGTAAGGGAAATTCACGGTTTAATCATTATAATTATGAAGAGGATAGGATGCCCAAAACAGCCAGAAATTAGTACTTGATGTTAGCTCAGATATGCATCCCTGTAATGGAAAAACCCAAGCATGATATAGTTACATTCGTAGAACGAGATGCTGAAGGGGTGTTACAGCCACATAACGACCCATTGATTGTTGCGCTGAAAATATCAACCATCATAGTACGAAGGGTTCAGGTCGATACAAGGATGTTAGGAAATATTTGAGAATGTTTTGATGAGATAAAACCTTAGAAAAGTAACCCTCAATCAATAAGCATAACTTATCTTATAAGGTTATTGCAACAAGGTTACTACAGGAAGATACGACAGAGAAAACTTCAAAGAAAGAATACTGCAGAGAATGGTAAAGAAATCTGGTAAACTAAAAGGATACTGCTTACTGCAAGAAGCTATTTGGAAGAGACCATGCCAAAGCATATTGCAAAGCAGCAAGCTACCTGACAAGAAGTTACCTGGAAGAGACCTTGCCAAAGCATACTGTAAAGCAGCAAGCTACCTGATAGGAAGCTACTTGAAAGAGATCATGCCAAAGCATACTGCAAAGCAACAAGCTACATAAGCTTCAAGCCACCTGACAGAGCAAGCCTGGGAAGGAAGCTCCAAACCAAGGACGAGAAGGAAGCTACAAAGCAAGCATGGGAAGGAAACTACAAAGCAAGCATGTGAAGGAAGCTAAAAGTTACCAGTAGAGAGAAAAGGAACGGAGCCAATCAAAGGAAGACACGTGTAAAGCACAAAGCTGGAACGTATCAAAAAGAGAACGACACATTAAATACTAGGAACCTACCCACCTTCAACGAGCAGATTTCCTACATCTATAAATAGAAGACTGAAGAGAGCAAAAAAAAGAACAAAAAACAAAAGTGTGTGGAAGAAAAAGAAGAAGAGGGGGAAAAGAAAAGAAGAGAAGAGGGTGTATAGAAGATCAAAAGAAGAGAAAGAAGCTCAAACACTCTAAACCACAGAAATGCTAGATTACTCAGTCATGTAGTCTTGCAGCAAGCTACTGCAGAGTAACCTGAAAAAGAAGCCGAACCTTGCTGTATCCAGTTGAAGAAAAAGACAAACCTTTTAAGGACTGTCTCGAAGCGCTTAGTGCTAGGACTAGGGTCCTGATAAGCTGTTCACTTTCTGAAGAAGAAAGTAAGGATCTTGAGTGGGTCAAGTAGGATCGTATGTGGGTCAGATAGGAGAGTAGACAAGCTGCTATGAGTAGGCTTGCTACTCATTTGTTAAGTCTGTGTTATAATAGATAGGTCTGTGTAAATCAACAAGATTCACAATGCTCCATCTTGAGAAGAGGCAGAGAGGATGTACAAGAATTACTCCACCTTCGAACCTCTGTATATCTATGCGTATGTTTGTGCTTACATTTCTAATTGCATATCCAATACCAAACGCACATCTTCCATGCTTGTGTTTTTAAAAGAAGAAAGATTCCGCAATATAACTCTGATAACTCCGTAGTAATATCCCAAAAGGTTACTGCTTCTGGACTTAAACCTTTTCGGAGAAAGTTAGAAAGTTATAGTAGGCTTATTCACACACCCCCCCTCTAAGCCTACTACCCCTTGAGACCAACAAGGGAGCTACGCGAATGTGCTCTATCTGAACACATTCACAAGAATGACTTTCAAAACCAACCAGTTCCGACCATGCCAAGATGTGGTAGAAGGGTATACTGGTCTTAACACATAAGTGATGGGCGTGCGCGACTTGAAGGTCAGCTTTGGACAATGAGAGACATAAATCAACCTAAGTACCCAATTCAAGGTGCTGAATATCCCGTCGCAATACAATGCAATATGGGGGCGACCCCTACTCTTGAAGGTACAAGCTGTGGTGTCAATGTATCACCTATCACGACAAGAAATTTCATTAAACACAACGATGAACTTTGTCATATAAAAATCATATTTCGTCATAAAAAATATTTGGTGACAAAATTTCAATGTCGCAATGATCGTCATAGTGTGTGCGTGGCAAAAGGTATATACACCAATTTTAATTGTCACTATTTATATTATTTTTAGCAACGCGTAACACGTCGCTTATGTGATCAATTTTTGTCACCTACTATTACATTTCGTCATTAAAAAATGAAACTTTAAACGATGAACATATATTTTGTCACTAAAACACTAATTGTGGTGACAAATACTAATTTTTTAACAATATAAGTGACACTTCCGTCGTCATGATTAGTTTATCTAATTTGTCATATTTGGTAGAATTTGTCATAAAATAATTATTTTGTAATCACGAATTATGAAATGTCATTAAATTAAATTTTTATAATGACATTAATATGCATCACTAAAGAACCTAACTTTCAGTAACAAAGTTTTTAGTGTCACTAAATCACAAATATCGTCGACAACATGTTTTGTCATGAATGAAACCACATGTAGTGATAACCATAATAATCGTCACAAAAAAAAAAGTAGTGACTATATAGTTTGTGATTAAAAAAATATATATTTGGTGACTATTTATTTGTCACACATATATATTTATGTTGACACAAAAATTTGTCACAACAGTATTTCATGACAATTATTTAATGTCCCGTGAAAATATTTGTGACACTTATTTATCATATCTCATTTATTGTGAATCCCTAAAACAATATAGGTTATATATCACTAATTAAATTTGTATAGCATTATTTCCCTTATGACCTATATTGGACTATACAATTGCTTGAAAAATAACATCAATATCAAATAATTATATTTTAAATCAATGTAAAACTCTATCATACATGAACTTAAATAAGAAACATAACTTCAATAAGAATTTTAATATCGAGAAATATAAAACACCGTATAAAGTTGGTTTTTAAAAGCAATGAAACATAAAAAGTAATGATAACCCTTATTTTCAAACTTCTAAACTATTACGTACTCCCATATTGAACTTCTCATTTTATTTATAAACTTTCAAATGAGCAAAGATTCACCTGCAAATTTTAAAGATTATATTAGTACACATACATCAACAAATAGTTTAAAATATTAATTACACAAAAATTAATGTAAGACATCAAAATAAAGGAAAAAAAAACATACATATTTGAGTGCAAAAATAAGCAAACCTTATTAATGTTTCAGAGGTCTAGCCCCTTATCTGCCAAAAACACCAAAAGTTTGTTGATACTTGCACCTTGCTGAGACATATGATCTCTTAAATCCATCACTTCTAGCTTGAGTTCATTCACCTCAGTTTCTGACTGTTGTAACTTCTGTTGTATATCTTGAAGTTCCTTCTGCAGTTGTTGCTTAGTTGAATCATTTACCATGTTGCATGTACTTGGAGGTTTTCGACCATAGCCAAGCCCTTTCACATAACCAGTTCCATGGCCCAGGACCTCCAAAACTATTTCTTCAGAACTCTTCTCAATTCCTTGTTCTCGATATTCTTCACTCTTCTTTACCATCAATTCCTGGTTGAACATGAAGATGTAAAGAGTTGAAATTGATTATTACTTTCATTAACTGAAATTATTTATGAAAAATATATAACTTACTCAATTCTTTTTTGCCTCAATGGATTTCTAACCATCATTCACTGAACAATCTTTCTCAGAGTAATGTGTACGTTTATACAACTCAATTCTATCACAAGGTTCCCCATTTAACTCCTGTTGGGACTAAATAACAATAAATGGAAAAGTCTCATCACATTTGATATAAAATCATTGAACCGAATTAGAAGCCAAAATTCAATCCATGCCTCAAAAACCATATTTGAAACACTTTAACCATGATATGACATTTAGTATCTTCTTAAGATCTTTTGTGGTATTTTCTTCCCTGTTCCATCATTGATTTTCCAACGAGAAGTCTCACAAATAGGGCACATGTCAAGGTTTTTATTTTCCTTCCAAAATAAAACACAATTAAACTTACAAGAATGAATACATTCATATCCTAATCCCACGTCACGCAAAAATTGTTTCGTTTCATAGCAAGAACTTGGAAGTGTCTCACCATCCGGAAAAACTGACTTCATCAACTTCAACATCATATATATAGTTTTATTACTCAATCTATTGAACACTTTTAAGTGGAGAAGTTGGATAATAAAAGATGTTTTTGATATCTTCTTGCATCCAGGGTATAACTCTGTTTCAGCATCCACCAAGAGTGTCTCAAGATATGCCGGAATACCACATGTTTTAATGTTATCAGAGGTCGACATGTTATCAGTTTGCATTAATGAAGGATACTGAAGAGAATGGTGAAAGGAATCTGGTAAACTAAAAGAGGATATTGCTTAATGCAGGAAGCTACCTGGAATAGACTATACCAAAGCATACTGGAAAGCAGCAAGCAACAGAAGGCTCAAGTTACCTGATAGGAAGTTACCTGGAAGAGACTATGCCGAAACAAACTGCAAAGTAGCAAGCTATAGAAGTCTCAAACCACCAGAGAGCAAGGGTGGGAAGAGAGGTACAAAGCAAGCATGAGAAGGAAGCTAGAAGTTACCGGTAGAGAGAAGAGGAATGGAGCCAATCAGATGAAGACACGTGGAAAGGGAAAAGCTGGCGTGTATTAGAAAGAGTGTGGTGCATTTAATGATGGAAACCTACCTACCTTCAATGGGAATATTTCCTAATATATAAATAGAAGAAGACTGCAGACTGAAGATGAAGAGAGGAGACATGAGAGTGTAAGAAAGAAGAGAAGAGCGCAAAAGAGAGAGCAAAAAGAGAAGAGAACAAAATGCAAGAGAGAGCGTAGAAAAGAGGGGGAAGACCCATATGGGGGAATAAAGAAGAAGAAAAAGAAGAAGAGAGAACAGAGTGTACACAAGATCGAAAGAAGAGTAATAAGCTCAAACACTCTAAACCCTAGAAACGCTAGTATATCCAGTCACTCAGTCCGGCAGAAAGCTACTGTAGAGTAAACTGCAAAAGAAGCCAAAGCTTGCTGCATCCAGTTGAAGAAGAAGACAAACCTTTTAAGGATTGTCTGGGAGTGCTTAGTTAGGACTAGGATCCTGATAAGGTGTTCGCTTTCTGTAGAAGAAAGTAAGGATCCTAGGTGGGTCGGGTAGGATCCTGTGTGGGTCAGTTAAGAGAGTAGGCAAGCAGCTGTGAGCAACCATGAGTAGGCTTGCTACATACTTGTTAAGTCTATGTTGTAATAGATAGGGCTATGTAAATCAACAAGATTAATAAATGTTCCCTCTTGAGAAGAGGCAGAGAGGATGTAGAAGGATTACTCCACCTTCGAACCTCTGTATATCTATGTGTTTGTTTATGCTTACTGTTCTACCTGCATATCTTATGTTAGATGCATATCTTCCATACTTGGTCATTTGATGAGATAAAGCTTCCGTAATATAACTCTGATAAGTAACCTCCCAAAAGGTTACTGCCTCTAAGACCTAAGCCTCCTGAAGTGAAGAAAAGTTTGAAAATACAGTAGGCTTATTCACCCTCCCCCCTCCAAGCCTACTACCACTTGGTGACCAACAAGTGGTATCAGAGCAGGATGTATGAAACATCTGATAAAACTGATCTATCCAGATCCCATCATTGAAGAACATCTCTCTCTCTTTCTCTCTCTCTCTCTCTCATCACATACACATGTGATCTGAAGCGCCATATGTATTTCTTAAAAAGTATAACTGATGTGAAGACAATAAGCAGCTAAGAAGAACCTTGTAGAACAAGCTGAGTTGTGGAAAAAAAGCTGCTCAGGAGCAGAAAGCTGGTAAACAACAAGCTATGATCGAGGAACAGGCCGCTAAGCAGGAAGTTGTGCATAAGGAGCAAGCTTTACTTAATACAGAAACAGACCAACAAGTGAAGCAAGATGCTAAGCATGAAGAGGAAGCTAGTACAAAGCAAAGCAAGGAGTATGGAACATACTGGAACCTCTGACGACAGCGATGAGCAGACAAGTAACCTTGAAAGGAAGTGCTGAAGAAGTCAAACAAATGAGTAAGATGACAAGCACACTCCATCAAACAGCTCACACTTCAAAAGGAAGCAAGAGTCTACGCAGTAAACCAAAAGAATAACGGTGTCAAGGTATCTTTTTCTAAATTTTACTCTTATATATCCAATGTTATGTTAGCTTCGAATTTTCAATATCTGGTTACCAAGTTAAGTGATCCTGAGCGATTATTCAAAGAAAGCCAAAGAAAAGAATCCTAAGCTCAAATTAGAGTGATCTAAGGGCAGAAGATAACATGCTTAAAAATTCTGGTCACTTAACTTGTACATGAGAAGGGAAGCTTGTACTTCTAAAAAGAATGCTTCAACTACTGATGTTGAAACATCAGGATACCTAAATTTATACTAAAAGTGACCATACATCTTAAAGAGATAATAATAGAGTAATGGGGAACTTATAGTACAAATTAAACCAAGACAACTCAAGTGACAAAGGATATAAAACCCTTAAAGAAACCCAATGAATATGAGTATGTTGTAAGATGTCTGCAGCAACCTTACAATTCCTGAAGACACCAAGCAGACAGCAGGAACTCCAAGAATGGAAGAAAATCGTCTACCTTACTGGTATCATGTTCTGTCTAATCTACATCTAAAGGAGTTCATACTCCAGAAAGATACAGTAAGTAAACACCTGCACACACCTAATTTTCATTATCCTATGCTTACTGGCAAAAAATCTTAAACGAGCAAACTATCTCTACAGCAACTTTCTGTTGTAAGGAAAGGTTAAGTTTCTGAAAGAAAACTAACCCAAAAGGGACCTATACTCGTATAGGTACCTATGTAAGGATATTCGTTCTGTAGGTAACTTTGACAGAAGACTACAAGAAATAACATTCAGACCTATGAGTAACCAAGAAGAAGGTCTCAACACTAAAAAGGTTCCTACAAGAACTAAAGAAAGCTTCAAGAAACATATATGCAAAATCAATAGGAAGCAGACACCAAGAGCAACCCAAGATGTGATTGTTACTGGAAGCTGAATATTCTAAAGGAAGATCACTACACCCTACACAATAGGCTACTGAATTCAAGGCGAAAGACTTGACAAAATTAAGGAAAAATGAAGCTTTGACAAACAGGACGTTAGATACCAGGCTACTGGACACTAGGAAGCTGGATAACAGGTCTCTAGATATCAGGACGCTAAATACCAGGTCGTTGGATACTAGGTCACTGAACACCAGGTCGCTGCATACCAGGATGCTAGACACCAAACTTCTGGATACTAGGTCACTGAACAATTAGGGCACTTATCATCAAGTCACTGGAAAAGAGGTCACTAGTGGGTTACATCTCGTCAAATCCAGCGGTTACTGAAAAACAATCGGTAACGTGTGCACATGAAAAATGGATCACCTTTTCAGAAGTAGACCACCTTTTTCAGAAACCTAGGATGATTTAAGTCGTGCAATCAGAAAAATCTAAGGGTGGAGAATCAAATGTTGACCACATACTCAAGCAATCACCTTATGCAGAGGCGAAAAGCAAAGTTGTGGTAACTGCCAACAACTTTGTTGTAAACCGGCGAAGCAATTAATGAGATCTTTAAAGATCTAACCTCAAAACAGGGTGCATCTCAAACTCTATATATACATGCACTCCTTACTCATAATCTCCATTCATACATTCTCTTTTATCCTTAAGATAATATGGCACCAAACTGTTGGAAACTAATCTCTCTATTCCTTCTTAGCAGCACATTCTCTGCAAATAATCAACCAAGCACCTCTCAAATCACGAAAAGTCACCTCTCACGCTTGATTCTTGCTAAACAAATCTTTATCAGAAGACTCGATCTTCTAGCTTACTGCCCTCACCTCAATTCCAAAAGACTTGTACCCAAATTCTCCTCTTAGAGGCCGGAGGATAGAGTGGAAGGATCCCTCTCCAGTAACCCCAGAGCTTAAGCTCGATGATGATGTCAAAAAGGGGGAATGAACTGCGAAGTATCTTAAAAGATCAAAAGTCTTTCAAATGTGGAGGAGAGCAGATTCCAGCCCTTCTATAGATGGATTCTGCTTACAAGAGAATAAGAAGAAAGGGACATACAGAGGAGTTAGTGAGGTTAGGAGAAGGAAGAAAGGTTGTAGCAAGCTACTGCGCCTAGACTTCTTTGCTACTTCACTTTCCCCATGCATGTAACCTCTCTTCTCTCTCTCTTCAAGCCTCTTCACCTTTTTCCTCTCATCCCCACAATCAAAGAGGAAAACCAATTGGAGAGCAAGAACTTACACAGAAGAGGGAAAAGCTAGAAAGAAGATTAAAGCTAGCAGCGAGCTAAAGGGGAAAAGAAAGAAAGAAAAGAGCAAGAGAACGAAGAATAAGCCAGAAAAGCAAGATAGAATATTTACATTGTACTTTGCTTACTGCGTTGTATTGTAAATGTTTTATCTATATAAAATATTTTCTGTTCTCTAAAGCTCACTCCTTGTGACCTTTCTTTTTGACTTATATGTGATTTAATGAAAGCAGTATGCTCTATTCTTATATATCATACATCTATTTTCTGTGCTTAAATGATTATGACCTTTTGATCTTATCTGCAAAGGTTTTATCATCATAAAAAATGGGGAAATTGTAAAGACAATTAAGTATGTTTTGATGAGACAAAACCATAGAATAATAATGTAACGCCCCAATTCCCATTCATTGAAAATCAGGTCGTCACCATTTCCTTACTTAAAGAATTCATAAAATAGTTTACAGCGGAAGACTGAAAGGAAAACACGAGACTTTTTTTTATTTTTAAAACATAAAACAATTGTTTCCAAAACTCGTGTTTTACCCACATTTCTAGGTTAAACGTTCAAACAGGCTCTTATAAGGGATAACATAATAGAACCAACATATAATACCAAAATACAAGTCTAGGCCCATCATTTATCATAATTTGCATATCCAAAATTTAACATTATTCTTAAAAGTAAATACTGGTTTGGTACCTTAACATGAAAGAGGTGATGGAAAGACAGATCAGCTTACTACACGTCCACGTCATCATACGCCGAACCTGAAAAATATTAAAAGTGGAATCATGAGACACCTCCGGAGAGGAATCCCAGTGGGATAACTGTATTCTCTAATATTCATTCAAACAATTAAATTATTAAGTACATACTACATGTCCGTTGGGTACGCTCACCCTGGACCATACATAACATAAAGGAATGTAGGAGTCGCTCGCCCACCAAACCTTGCTTTCATAGACCGGGCACTCTCACCCTTATGGTTGTCGCCCGATAGTGAAGCAACTACCGGTTACCGCTACGGAACTTCAACCGTAGACCGTCGTACATAAC
This sequence comes from Scutellaria baicalensis, assembly GCA_005771605.1. NCBI lineage: Eukaryota > Viridiplantae > Streptophyta > Magnoliopsida > Lamiales > Lamiaceae > Scutellaria > Scutellaria baicalensis. Next base: position 16,417,616 of record CM016722.1, on the reverse strand, counting down.
TTACTAATTTAATCATCATCGCATAGTAGAGTGTATAAATTTCTCACTCTAACATATATTGAAATAATTAAATCATTAAGCACATACTACTTTGTCCGTTGGGCACGCTCACCCTGGACCTTTCATAGACCGGGCACTCTCACCCTTATGGTCGTCGCCCGATAGTGAAGCAACTACCGGTTATAGCTACGGAGCTTTAGCCGTAGATTTTCATACACACTTACTAATTTAATTACCAACGTATAGTAGAGATTAGAAGTTACCCACTTTAAACTGACGGCTCGAGAATTGCTTTTGGAATCACCGCTCGTCTCAACTGCACTCGACATACTTAATCATTTAGTTTCTTATGTCATATTATATCATATAACATATAAATATCATCGAAAGACTTAAAATTAAATCTTTACTTTGTTTCATTAACTAACTCTTTATCTTTTATGAATCTCTACAATTAGTGTAACATAAAAGATTCCATTAATTAACATATGAAGTAAAGACTTATAAATAATCTAACCCAATTTCTCTTTAATTTCAATATTACTTAAAGCATTCCCTAAATTAATTTAACTACTATAATACTTTTCTAATCTTATTTCTGAAATAATATCACTAATTAATAGTGTATACCAACATTTTACACACAACATTTAATACCAAAAATAAACTTATGTTGTCATGCAGGATACCAATTTCTTATTCAATTTAGCAAAGATAGATTATCTTTTAATACTATATAATTTAAAGAAACCACAATTGTATTGCTAGCTATAAATGATTTTGCAAAGTAAATAATTAAGATATATAATTTGCCACATAGTATAATAATTTAGAAATACACATCTCAATTAACAAAATAAATTAGCGAAACAGTAACCAATGTACATAAATTTATAAATCTTTAATTATCATGTAATCAATTCAAAATAGAAATACAATTTGTAATCTAATCCATTAACATGATTCCATACACATTATCCAAATATTTATATTAATCATGCATCATACAAAAATATACATATATTAGACTCATATATAAAATTTTGATGATAACATCATCATATAAGAATCATTTAAAGATGATTAGCATTTAAAAGAAATCAACATACTCATAACTTAAACTTTAGATATTTAAACTAGCAAATTCTTAATCTTAAAATGATGCATAAAATATAAAGATGTAACAATTTTAATATTTCATATATAATTCCTATAATCACAATATTATTCATATGATCACATATATTCATTTAGGTTAACATAATGAAAATAGATTTTAATTGCTTGTACAAAGAATTAACAATCATTGAACATGATTCACATATAAACAACAAATATACTTATAACTTAAACTTAAGGTATTTAACTAGAAATTCTAAATCTTAAAATACACATAAAATATAAAGGTTTGGGTCATAAAATAATATTCAGTATAGTATGGGGTTCAACTTATAATTGTAGCAAAGTTTAGGGGTGATTCTACAGTTTCTATATAGTCTGGGATCATGTATTAAAATCTTGTAAAGTTTTGGGGTTAAACTGCAACTTAAACTAATTTCAGGGGTTGAATTCAAATTAATAAAATTTGTAGGGACTAAAAACAATTAGGCAAAAGATCAAGGATTGTATCATAAATAAACAAAAGTAGAAAATTGCAATTAAGCCCTTGGACTAAATCTAATTTCTAAAATCAAATCCCTACTCCCAACCACCCCAGCCCGTAGCCTTTCTCCTCCAGCAGCACAGCCGCCACCGCTCGGCCGCCGCCTGCTTGACCGCCGCCATCCTCTCCTGCCGGCGACAGACCCGTCGCCGGCCACCACCACACACGGCGCACTACACACACAACAACCTTCTCCTCCCACAGCCCGTCGACTTCTCTCTCTCTCCTGCAGCACGGCCATCGCCCCCTTGCCGGCGACAGCCTCGTCGCCGGCCTTCTCTCCACACGGCGCCGCCGTGAGCGGCGGCGCTTCTTCCTTCCCCCACCTTTCCCCTTTTCCAATTTTTACAGCATATACACAATATACACTCATATATATACACATGATACACATACACAAATACACACAAAACACACACAAAACACACCACGGCGGCCCGTGAGCGGCACCGCCCTCTTCGTCTCCGCTTGGCGCCGCTCCGTGCGGTGGCACCTCCTCCCGTCTCTCCCTATTTCCCCCTCTTCTTCCTCCTTTCCTTTCCTCTGTTTTCTTCCCCATCTTTTCCCCTGTTTTTCTTCCCCATGCCTCAAGCCACAGCACACAAAACATATATAATTTCACACATATATACACATATACATCTACACTTTGATTTGGGAATAAAGCTTGAAAGAAATTAAAATTGAAACATAAAGCAAGAAAATGAAATAATTTTTACCCTTCTTCACTCAAATCCTCTGCAAGATGAAAATGTATGATAATGAAAGAGAAAGAAGAAAAAATATCATCTTTATCTTATATAAAGAAAAAGGCACGTGTGTGAAGAGAGGAAAAATATCTTCTCTCAAAAAATCCAAAGCTTATCTATTATATACATAAAATAATATTATACATATATTTGCTTTAGATAATTTACTAAATATACATACATAACCTACACATATATATTACACACGTACACATCTATATATATTAGATCAACATTTAACATTAAATATAATAATAATAATAATAATAATAATAATAATAATAATAATAATAATAATAATAATAATAATAATAATAATAATAATAATAATAATAATAATAATAATAATAATAATAATAATACAACAACATAATTTATACACAAGTATTTACTAAGCACATTTTATGTAAATTATTTTATCACATAGGATCATATATGAAGATCATGATTAAATTCCATAGAATAAAAGCATTTACGGCATATACGAAAATCTTTGCATAAAAAAAATATAATATCATTTTTTCTCATTTAAACTTATCTATATCTTATCTTTTTACTTTTATCCATGATTGTCAAGTGAGTTGAGATCAAGCTCGGTTTCCTCCATAAGCAATCCTGCAAAATACTTTAAATCTCGAAAGAAACATCAGATCACAAAATACGTAGAAATCATCGAGTACCACATAATGCTTAAAAATCATGAAGCATAACGTAACACGTAAATCATAACTTTAAATAACATAAAAGTTCACTTCAAATCATTTTTTTCAATTAAAAGGTAAAAATTTTTTTTGTAAAATATGAAATGTAGATTTTCTTGAAAACGGGGTGTTACAAATAACCCTCTAATCTATAAGCATAACCTATCTTGAAAGGTTACTGCAACGAGGTTACTGCAAAAAGATACGACAGAGAAAGCTTCAGAGGAAGGATACCGAAGAGAATGGTGAAATAAATCTGGTAAACTAAAAGAGGATATTGCTTACTGCATGAAGCTACATGGAAGAGAATATGACAAAGCATACTGGAAAGCAGCAAGCCACCGAAGGCTCAAGCTACCTGACAGGAAGCTACCTGGAAGAGACCATGCCAGAAAAAACTGCAAAGTAGCATGCTATAGAAGCCTCAAGCCACCAGAGAGCAAGGCTGGGAAGAGAGCTACAAAGCAAGTGTAGGAAGGAAGCTAGAAGTTACCGGTAGAGAGAAGAGGAATGGAGCCAATTATTAGATGAAGACACGTGGAAAGCGAAAAGTCGGTATGTATCAGAAAGAGTGTGATGTATTTAATGATAGAAACCTACCTACCTTCAACGGGCAGATTTCTTAATCTATAAATAGAAGAAGACTGAAGACTAAAGAAAAAGAAAGGAGAGAGGAGAGCAAGAAAGAAGAGAAGAGCGCAAAAGAGAGCGCAAAAAGAGAAGAGAACAAAGCACGAGAAAGAGCGTAGAAAAGAGGGTGAAGACCCATATGGGGGAATAAAGAAGAAGAAAAAGAAGAAGAGAGAAAATAGTGTACACAAGATCAAAAGAAGAGTAATAAGCTTAAACACTCTAAACCCCAAAAACGCTAGTATATTTAGTCACTTAGTCCTGCAGAAAGCTACAGCAGAGTAACCTGCAAAAGAAGTTGAAGCTTGCTGCATCCAGTTGAAGTAGAAGACAAACCTTTTAAGGACTGTCTGGGAGTGCTTAGTTAGGACTAGAATCCTGATAAGTTGTTCGCTTTCTGTAGAAGAAAGTAAGGATCTTAGGTGGGTCGGGTAGGATCCTGTGTGGATCAGTTAGGAGGTAGGTAGGCAAGCAGCTGTGAGCAGCTATGAGTAGACTTACTACTTACTTGTTAAGTCTATGTTATAATAGATAGGGTTATGTAAATCAACAAGATTAACAAATGTTCCATCTTGAGAAGAGGCAGAGAGGATGTAGAAGGATTATTCCACCTTCGAACCTCTGTATATCAATGCGTTTGTTGATGCTTACTATTCTACCTGCATATCTTATGTTAGATGCATGTCTTCCATACTTGGTCTTTTAATGAGAGATAACTTCAGCAATATAACTCTAATAAGTAACCTCTCAAAAGGTTACTGCCTCTAAGACTTAAGCCTCCTGAAGTGAAGAAAAGTTTGAAAATACAGTAAGCTTATTCACCCCTCCCCCTCTCTAAGCCTACTACTACTCGAGGACCAACAGTTTATTTACTGCTTACAACATTCATTTTCTTATATTTGTTGCATGCATGTTTATGGCTTTATTAAGTTCTTATCTTTGACCTAGCCTATTAACTTTATAGTTAAAATGTTAGTATATTTGCTGAAACTCTCTATTGCTATAACAATCTGTTATGCATATACTCTAAGTGTAAAGCTGCAAGTAACTAGTGCTGCAAGCTGTACACCAGTCTGTCAAAACTGCTGCAAGCAACGATAGCTTACTTACAGCAGCTTGCAGCAATAGAGATAATAAGTGAAAAAAGAAGAGAGGTTCATTCACCCCCCCTCTCTGAACCTCTATAACCACATGGGACCAACAAGTGGTATAAGAGCGGGTTGGGTTAAAAACCAACTCGTCTGGTTGCCTACCCAGATCTACCCAAGACCATATGTCTGTCTTTTGCTTAAGTGCCAATATTTGTTTCTTTCATCATGGATTTTATGCATGCAAAACTTCCTATGTTTAGAATCTTGCATTATGATGACTGGAAGATTATAATGCAAGTATATTTATATGTGATGCACGACGAGATGTGTGATGTAATCACGGAAGGGCCTCCCACCATCACCAAGCCAAACCCGGTGTTTGTCTAAGAAAAGAGAAGAAACCGCTTAAAAGGAGAGTAAGAAGGATGACGATGAAGGTGAGGTTTCAAAAGCTGAGCAACTCAGGATGCAGCCTTACATTGAAAAGCTAAGACAGGAATAGAGTCCAGAGGATAGAAAAAGGTCCAACTTGGACAATATATGAAAGAATGCACTGTTTCTCACCTTGGACGAAAGGAACATTCTGTAAGGTGAAAACATGCAAGACTGCAAAGGAAATTTGGGACAAGTTAGAGCAGATTTGAATGAACAGAGCTGACTAAAGATAACAAAATCTCAACGGCCACAAAGAAATTTGAGCTATTTGAGATGAAAGTTGATGAAACCTTGGAGCAACTTGATCTAAGGTTTACAAGAATCATTAATGAGCTTGAATCTATGGGATAAAGTTACACACAAAAAGAGAAGAATATGAAGGAGAATACTGCTGCAAAGTTAGCCCGTAATTACAACAGAATTTGCTGCAGTTGCAGAGGATGACATGGCACTACTATTGAAATAGTTTTCCTAGTTCATGAGTAAAGGCAACAAAACAGGGGAAACTTTCCTCAAAGGACGATCTTGCAGCAGCAGCCACAACAGCAAGTACAGCAAGCCCAGGATACAACATAATCAAGAGGCTTATGCTACAATTAAAGAAAACCTGGACACTATACTAGAAATTGCCCTCATCCTATTGTTCACAAATATCCACCTGAGGTCAAAGCCAAAAGAAATGAGAGAACAAAGGTCGAGAGACAAAAGCTGAGAGCACTGCTGGTTGAAGCTGAAAAAGTTAAAGGAGCAAGCACATCCGCTAAAACTCAAGAAGAACCCTCACCAGAATCAGAGTCGAATGAATCCACCTCAGAAGATGAAGCGTTGATCTGCCTGATGGCACAAACTGAGGAGAATACAGAGGAAAAGGTAATCTTTTAACCTATCTCTTCTAAGTCTGATGATGTTAGGATGGATAGCTTTGTTAGACAGCTCTTAAGTTATTTCGAGAAAGTTAACTCTGAAAATGAAGCCTTGAAAAGAGAAAACAAAATGCTGAAACTTGAGAGTGATAAGGTTGCAGAGTGGAAATATGAGAAAGAGATTTTGGAGGGAATAAATGAAAACAAAAGTATAGAGTGTGTTAAACTTAAGAATAGAGTGAGAGAACTTGAAGTTGATGTAATCAAGCTTAAATCTACTATAAACATGTTCAGTAGAGCTTCTGAGAAATCAAGGGATTTCATAAATCAACAAAATATTCTAGAAGCTAGACTTGGTATAGGATACAATGAAACTATCAAACCACGCCAAAAGAAGTCTAGTGAGGATCCTAAATTTGTCAAAGATGAAGTTCTATTCCTCGACAAGGAACTTGAAAAGAAGCTGGAAGATCAAGTGTTGAAGATGTTAAGTCCAAAAGAGCTGCTATAACTCCAGATGAACAAACCGTTGAAAGCTGCATCTTACAACAGACTAAAGTTGTTGCTGGTAAAAGCAGGTTGCAGGAACTAACGAGGTTACAACACAACAAGAAATAACGCGGAAGCGAAATCCAACAAAGCGACTAGGACTTTATAGATACATCCCCTTCCTTAAGGAGAAAAGCAAAGCTGAGACTGAAACTGCAAAAAATAATTCTAAATCTAACCCCCTAGGACCCGTACTTGTATGGGTACCTAAACCTGAATGATCACCTTGCAGGTACAGTCTCCAAGTAGCAGCGGAGATCCATGATACATTGATAGTGGCTGCTTAAGACACATGACTGGCGACAAATCCTTTCTGAGCAACTTCCAAGAATGCAAAGGACCAATTGTGGAAGAATAATCATAAGAGATGTCCAAATCAATGATGTGTCATACGTGAAGGGGTTAAAGTACAACTTGCTGAACATAAGTCAATTTTGTGACAAAGGGCACATAGTGGAATTCTTTCAAGACCAGTGTTTAATCAAGGATGCAGTCAGCAAAGAAGTCAAGCTTACAGGGACGAGAAAAGGGAATGTATATCTTGTGGACTGGAGATCATCAACAACGCCGATCTGTTTCATTGTAAAAGGCTCACCAACAGAAAGCTGGTTATGACATAAAAGAATGAGCCATCTGAGCTTCAAGACGATCAACAAATTGTCCAAGGAATGACTTGTAAGGGGACTACCTGACATAGCATACAAGAAATAAAGCATTTATGGAGCTTGTAAGAAGGGAAAGCAGATCAAAGTATCCTTTAAAGAGAAGTTGCAACGATCATCGTTCAAAATCTTGGATCTGCTGCACATGGACCTCTTTGGACCCATTGACCCTACAAGTCTGAGTAAAAAGAAATATTCCCTTGTAATCATTGATGATTACTCAAGGTTTTCCTGGACCATATTCTTAGCAAAGAAGTTAGAAACGCAATTGAAACTTCCAAAATTCATGAAAAGAATTCAGAATGAAAAGAACTCAACCATAGTAAGGATCAGGACGGATTGAGGTACAAAATTTACAAAAAAAAAAAACATTGAGAAGTACTGCTTGGAAAAGGGAATTTAGCATGAATATTCTGCTGCAAGAACCACCCCTCAACAGAATGGTTTAGCTGAAAGAAAGAATCGAACACTCAAAGAAGCAGCAAGAACAGTTCTTGCAGAAGCTGTCATGCCTAAGAGATTTTGGGCTGAAGCTACCAACACTGCTTACTACACGCAAAACTGATGCCTAATCAACAAAGAACAAGACAAAACACCATATGAAATCTGGTATGAATCTTTCCAAATGTATCATACTTTTATATCGTTGGGTGCAGATGCTATGTGCTAAATAATGGAAAAGAACATTTCAAAGCATTCGATGCTAAGGCGGATGAAGCTGTATTTCTTTGATATTCTTCAATGAGCAAAGTCTTTCGAGTCTTTAACAAAAGAACTCTCATGGTTGAAGAATCCGTACATGTGGTATGTTATGAACCACACTGTGATGCTGCTGAGATAGAATAACTGAAGAAGTAATCTGTGTTGGTCCCAAGTGGCAGTAGGCTTAGAAGTAATCTGTGTTGACCATGATGTGGTTTTTATATGAATTTTATCCGATTTCTTGACCTCCAAAACTCTCAAGAAGATATAAATACCCCATAATACTCCAGCCTCTGTGGCAGAGGCATTCATAGAGAGAGAACACAATTCTGAGAGCATCCAGAAGAAAATAAGGAGAATAATTCGAAGATCGGGAATCACGAGATTATTGTTCTAAAGTTTTTCTTTCAACCTTCCAACTTTTTGTTTAATTCCAGTTTTGATATGATGTTATCAAGTTTGTCTATGGGTTTGATTAATATCATGTCTAGCTAGGTTTTATTAGGTTTCTAGGATATTTTAGTAGTTTGATTCAACCCTTGATGGATATTTGATTTCAATTCAATTTCTTGATTTTTATATCATATTCATGTGTTTATGGTTTCATTGTTATTTCATTATGTGGACACTAATTGAGCATGTTTAAGTAATTAAGTCAAAATTCGAGAGAGGATATTTAATTATGGAAGAGTAAACACATACATATAGGATGCATTAGATCAAAACATTAATAACTTATATGATGATATTTTCAATCCTAGGTGCTTTTGGGAGTTGTTTTGCTTTATCAGATCGAGTAGAGATACCTCTGGCAGCATAATAATCAACCGGTTAAATTGACTCAAGAGAGCTTTAATTCGATAATTGTGATTGCTCATATAGGATAATTAATCATTGGAATTGGATTGATCAAGGTGATATCTAGGGAAGAATTGGATGAAAGCATGTTCTAGAACCTATTTTAGGATATTTGTTTGATCTTGTTATTTTGATTTCATTATTATTTAGTTTAATTGATTTGATATCTTCTGAAAATTTGATAACCTAGATAAAATTGGAAGTAGAGTTTGAGTAATAAACTAATTTTAACGATAGTCTCTGTGGGATCGACCTTACTTATCGTTTCTACAATCTACACCATACACTTGCGGGAGTAGCCTAAAGAAATTGGTGAATAAATTTTTGCGCCGTTGTCGGTGACTAAAGTTACTACAGTTAATATTTGAACTCTTTGTTTGATTTTAATCTAGGATTGTTTTAATTATTGTTTTCACTTGTTAGATATTTTATTGTGAGTGTTTGATACTCGCTTGTGGATATTTTCAGGTAGTGCATGAACAGCGCTCTAAAAATGCAACCTTAATTGCATGTGACTAGGAGATTGAAGATACTTGCAGAAGTAATAAAACACGAAGGCAGTTATTCACTCAAATGGCGGAAGATATTCCACAAGGTTGTGAAGTCCCCGATCTTAGCAAATAATTTTGAGTTGAAGTCGGCGTTGATTAGCATGGTTCAACAAAATCAATTTGGTGGGAGTCACTTGGAAGACCTAAATGCGGATCTACCACGGTTTTTGGAAGTATGTGACACGATCAAGTTCAAAGGAGTTTCTGAAGATGCAATCAGACTTCAATTATTCTCGTTCTCTTTACGAGATAAGGCAAAATTGTGGTTGTCATCCATTCCACCCAGATCAATCACTACATAGGATGAATTGAGCAGCATATTTCTTTTCAAGTACTTTCCCCCAAGTAAAACTTTGAGATTGAAAAGTGAGATCATACAATTCAAGCAACTTGATGGGGAGTGTTTAGGAGAAGCATGGGAACGATTTAGAGACATGTTGATGAGATGCCCACAACATGGTTTTCCGAAAGACCAACAAGTTTGTTTCTTTTACAATGGACTGTTTGGGCCTACCAAGGCAATGATTGATGTTGCAGCAGGTGGAACATTGTTAGTTAAAAGTCCCGAAGATGTTATGTACAGTCTTGAAGAAATGGCAACCAATAGCTACCAATGGGCATCTGAAAGAAATTCATATAAAAACGTAGCTGAAGTGCAATATACTGATCAAATTATGGCCTTAACTACGCAAGTGGTGGCTCTTGTATCAATGATGACCGAATCCAAGAAGCAAGTCGGAGCATAAGTAGGAAATCAAAACTGTGAAATTGCACCGCAAGAGGAAGTTGAAGGCATCAATTATTTGGGCAGGCAAAATTATAACAACAATTTCCGAAATAGAGGCATGTATCAGCACAAGCACGGTGGGAGGAATCACGAGAACTTCTCATATGCAAATAATAAAAATTGTTTACAATCTCCCCAAGGGTTTTCCGTCACAAATGGAATGATCGATGAGCCAAGGAAACAACCACTTGAAGATTTAATGAGAGAATTCATTAAAGGAACAGATGAGCATTTCAAGGAAATGGATGCTCGTTTCAAGGAAATAGATGCTCATTTCAAGTCAATGGAAATGCAAATGGGACAAATAGATACAACTATAGGAAACCAACACAAGACGGGGAAATATCCAAGTACTACAGAGATCAACCCGAGGGAGCAATATCAGGCCATAAACTTGAGAAGTGGTACGAGCTATGAAGGGCCAAGCATGCCGATCGACGAAGAACAAGAGATAGAGAAAGAAGGAGAAAATCTAGTAGTGGATGAAGAAAAAGATCATAAATCACAAAAAGGGGCTGAGAAGCAAAAATCGATTTCTAACTCTCCATTATCATTTACTACTACTTCTCTTCCTTTTCCTCAAAGATTCCAAAAGAAAAAGTTGGATTCACAATTTGCTTAATTCCTGGAAATTTTCAAGAAAATTCACATTAATATTCCTTTTGCAGATGTTTTGGAACAATTGCCGAATTATGTAAAATTCTTGAAGGTTGTGATGTCGAAGAAGAGAAAGATAGCAAATTTTGAAAGAGTGAATGTAACGGAGGAATGTAGTGCAATTTTGCAATAGAAGCTACCACAAAAGTTGAAGAATCCGAGAAGTTTCATAATTTCATGTGTAATTGGTGAATCCTATTTTGGTAAGGCCTTGTGTGATCTAGGTGCAAGCATAAATCTTATGTCGTTCTCGATTTTTCAAAAGCTTGGACTTCGAGATGTGAAGCCTTCAACGGTTACGTTGCAATTAGCGGATAGATCGATAACCTATCCTAAGGGCATTATTGAAGATGTGTTAGTGAAGGTTGATCGATTTATTTTTTCGGTAGATTTTGTGGTCTTAGACATGGAGGAGGATCATGACGTACCTTTGATTCTAGGGCGTCCATTTTTTGCTACGGGTCGAACATTAATAGATGTACAAAACGGTGAGCTCACGTTGAGAGTGAATGATGAACACGTGTTGTTCAACATTTATAAAGCTATAAAATTTCACGATGATAGACAAACGTGCAGCTTTGGGGATATTGCGGACTTTTGTGTAAATGAACAAGTGGATCTCATTTTGATGAAGGATTCGTTGGAACATTGTTTATCGAAATCTATTACTACTCATGATAAAATGTTGTATATGGATAATGAGGATGTAATTGATGAGATTTATTGTTTGAATGTTTTGCAGGAAATATCAGTGAAGAAAGTCAAAAAAAGGTGAAAAAATGAGAAGATGAAGGTCCTACAGCCGGGAATGACCATGTCCTGGAGCACGGTCAGACCATGCCTGGCTGTGAAGGCGACTGGGCAGTGGCACACAACCGTGTCCTGGGGACACGGTCACACCTTTCGACCGTGTTGTTCGACCTTTCGACCATATTGTTTGACCTTTCGACTTTTTTGTTTAATTCTAGTTTTGATATGATGTTATCAAGTTTATCTATGGGTTTGATTAATATAATGTTTGGCTAGGTTTTATTAGATTTCTAGGATATGTTAGTAGTTTGATTCAACCCTTGTTGGATTTTTTATTTTAATTCAATTTTTTTATTTATTATATCATATTCATGTATTTATGGTTTGATTGTTTGTTTGATTATATGGTCACTAATTGAGCATGTTTAAATAATTAAGTCAAAATTCGAGAGAGGAGATTTAATTATGGAAGAGTAAACACATGACATATAGGATGCATTAGATCAAAAGATTAATAACTTATATAATGAGATTTTCAATCCTAGGTGCTTTTGGGAGTTGTTTTGCTTTATCAGATCGAGTAGAGATACCTCTGGTAGCATAATAATCAACGGTTAAATTGACTCAAGAGAGCTTTAATTCGATAATTGTGATTGCTTATATAGGATAATTAATCATTGGAATTAGATTGATCAAGGTGATATCTATGGGAGAATTGGATGAAAACATGTTCTATAGAACCTATCCTAGGATATTTGTTTGATCTTGTTATTTTAATTTCATCATTATTTAGTTTAATTGATTTGATATCTTCTGAAAATTTGATAACCTAGATAAAATTGGAAGTAGAGTTTAAGTTATTAACTAATTTTAACTATAGTCTCTGTGAGATCGACCTTGCTTATCGTTTCTACAATCTACACCATACACTTGCGGGAGTAGCTTAAAGAAATTGGTGAACAAGCTTCTTCTTGGGACTGCAAGTAAAACAAATGGATACAGGAATTCATCAATCAAGCAAAGTATACCAAGGAACTCATTAAGAAGTTTGGAATGGGATGTGGAGCCTTTGTAAGCATACCTATGAGCACATTCATGAGCTTAGATAAAGATGAAGCTGAAAAAGATGTTGATATCACCAAGTACAGAAGAATCATTAGATCACTCATCTACCGTACAGCAAAGAGACCAGACATCATGTTTGCAGTTGAAGTTTGCACAAGATTTCAACCATGCCATAAAGAATCTCATCTTGCTGCAACTAAAAGGATTATCAAATATCTTAAAGTGCCTCAAGATGTTTGTCAATGGTATCCAAAAGAAGGAGGATTCAGCTCGAAAAGTTATTCAAATTCTGACTTTGCTGGTTGCAGGGTGGACAGGAAAAGTACAAGTGGAACTTGCCAACTCTTAGGCAATAGACTTGTCTCTTGGTTCTGCAGGAAACAAACCTCAATTGCTACATCCACTGCAGAAGCTGAGTATGTTGCTGCTGGAAGCTGTTGTGCACAAATCTTATGGATACAATAACTCAGAGAGTATGGCATTGAAGAAATTGAAACTCCAATATGTGTGACAACACAAGTGTCATAGCAATAACACATAATCCTATTTTCCACTCAAGAACCAAGCACATTAACATTAGACATCACTTCATCAGAGGTCATGTTGAAAAGAAGGATGTTGTGCTTGAAAAGATCCATACTGATCTACATTTGGCTGATATCTTCACCAAACCTCTTAATGAAGCAAGATTTTCTACCTTGAGAAATGAGCTTAGAATTATTAAGCTGCTAAGAAAAGAGATAAGATGAGGTTACAGCAAGAGAGTGTTGTAAGATGGGATGTTTCCAACAAAACTGATCATCACCATCTTCCTTGAGATCACTTACATTCAAACACACAAACCCTCTTTCTGCAAAATCTCTCAAATCCTAAGTCTTTAAGCAAACTATTCTGAAATAACGTTAGAAGATAAAAAGACTGTCGTCGTTGAAGGTAGGCTAATCAACCTTGCTGGCCTACAACAAAATAAGGAATATGATATTCCTGCCCGTTTGGAGGATCTCATCAAGAAGTTGTAGGACTCGAAAATCCTAGGGTTTTTACAAGACCATGGGTGTGGCTACTCTGAAGCCTCAGTCAAAAAGTTCTACACCACTACCCGGACAAGCGAATCAAAAAAAGAGCATTATCTTCTATGAAGGAGGGAAGGAGTATGAGGTTTCAGGGGAAACTATTGGAGATGCCTTTAAAATCTCCAGCTCTGGGGCCAGCCTCAAGGCTCTGCAAGATTTCGGAGAGGACAACTCTCAGGAAATGTAGGACCTCTTCATCGGTGAAGTGAGGAGGAATACTCTAGAGAAAGCCTTCAAATCGGAGTACTCATTGTTGCATGACATCTGCGCCTATATCATCGAGGGCAGATTAGGGTGCTATGATAAATGCACCAATCTCCAGTTCAGGGTGATGTCGGTGATCATGGCCGGAGCTGAAGTCAACTAGAGCCGATTCATTCTTCAAAGGATCTGGGAGGAAGCTTCAAATGCCACTCCTTGGAGAAGCTATGGGATTGCCATCTGCACAATCTTGAATCATCTGGTCATCCCGCTGCAAGATCCAGTTCCCATTGTTGCTGGTAAGTTTCTTAGGGAACTGAAGAAGGGCAAGAAGGTGCATCCCAATGAAGAATTAGCCAGCAACCCTGCTGTAGGGCAACTTAAGAAAAAGAAGGAGAAGAAGGTTGCAGCTGCAGAGGGTTCATCGAAAAAGAAGCCTGAGAAAGCGGTGAACCCGTTGCACGAGAAGAGGCCAAAGCTTGCTGCAGCAGGAGAGAATGTTGCAGCAAGTATAGAGTATGCAGCGGAAGGGGTTGCTGCAAGCGATGCTGCTGCAAAGGTTGAATGTGTCGCATATATGCTGGTTGCAGCAAAGACACAGAAAAAGGGCCGATCCAAGCAGATGCCAAGAAGCCTTTAGGGGCAGAAAGACTTGCTGCTCCCATAGAATGCAGCAGCACATCAACTCCATCAACTCCATCAAGGGGAGGAGGATGCCACACCATGGAGATGGAGGGTGTGGACCAGACAACTGATCTAGTTGTCGCTGCTGTTCCGATGGAGGAAAGAGAAGAAGATGTTCCCATCGATGATGAAGATGATGATGAGAAGACAGGAGAACCCATAGTGGACCCCACTGAAGAGGCCAACTTTAATGACAAATATGACGAGATCAGGAAAAAGAGGGGCGGTGGTGTTATGGGTTCGAAAGAGGACCAGGAAGTTGTAGTAGGAGCAACTGAACTTCCTACTGGTGCTTCCAATAAGAGAACTCTTTGGAGGAAGGATGGACCCTGGAAGAAGCTTTGCAAGAAGCTGATCCAGAGGATGCAGAAACAGTAGAAGGCTAAGAGCCTGAAGGCCACGATTCTCTCCATGCAGCAAAAGGAGGAGGAGGTAAAGAAGATAAATAGGGGGCTTGTGAAGGATGTATTCAAAGTCTCTTTTGAGAGATTTGATGTTGAGATGATGAACAACCTCCCTATCTGGAAGGACATGAGGCTGCAGGAAAGTTGGGTGTTGCAGATATGGGTAGATTGGACAGTGATAGAAGAATCTCACATGTTTTGGGCAGGAATCCGAGATGTCAAGATGCTGATTGACTATGTCCTCCTACAGAAGTCGAAGTCAAGATTGTTGTAACAAAGACCCACTTTGATACTTTCACTGTAAGAAAGAGGCGCAAGAAATCAAGAACTGAAATGATCGATGAAGCAACAAAAAATGCCCTGACGGCTGTTGTAGAGGTAAATTCGTCTATGGGTGAGGCAGTTCCGAAGGATGCAGCATCAAAGCCGGTAGATAACAATGATGAGCCGCAGCTGCACAAATCCTTGGAACTTAGCCAAGAAAGAAAGAGAACTAAAACCCCTGCCAGGTCGTTGCAACCTGAGGATACTCCCACGATGAAAGCAGGGAGTTCTCAAACCTTCGACACGGTGATGAGTAGTCTACATCCGATCGTAAGCTTATAACAGATCAGTGAGGAGGAAGAGCTGGTGGATTACGAGGAGACACCAAAGTATCCAGAAGATGCTGAAGAATAGAAAGAACCTTCAGATATCATCAAATCTGTACTTGCAGGTCTCTTGAGTTACAGCTTGGGGAGATGAATCAAGCTCTCTTCAGGATCGCGGTGAATGAGAAACTAGAGCACACTGCAATCACATTTGTAGAATGAGACGCCAAGGGAGTGCTGCAACCACACCACGACCCATTGATAGTTACCCTAAAAATATCGTACATCCTTGTACGACGAGAACTGGTGGATACAGGAAACTATACAAACGTGTTATATCTCAACACATTCACCAAGATATATCTCAACACATTCACTAAGATATAATATAATCATATTATATGATGTTTAATACTACGTTAGGTTATATATTGTTAGAAACATTTGAAGTAAGTTTTGATGAGACAAAGCCTTAAGTAACTCTAACAAGCATAACCAATCTTAGGATAGGTTACTACAACAGAGTTACTGCAGAAGATTAAAAGAACAGAGAAAGTGTCAAAGGAAGGATACTGAAGAGAATGGTGAAATGAATCAGGTAAACTAATAAGGATACTTATGACTACAGAAAACTACTGGAAGACACCTCGCCAAAGCAGAATGCAGCGAGACAGGACGCTACCAGGAAGACCATGCCGAAAGTATGCTGCAAAGGCAGTATGCTACAGAAGCCTCAAGCCACCTGAAGGAGCAAACCAGAGAAGGAAGCTCCAGAGTGAAGCTAGAGGAGGAAGCTGCTAAGCAGGCATGGGGAGAAAAGTCAAAGTTACCGGTAGAGAGAAAAGAGAAGAGGAGCCAACTAGAAGAAGACATGTGGAAAGTGAAAAGCTGGCGTGTGTCAGGAGTGCGGCGCATCAATGATGGAAATCTGTCTACCTTCAAAAGGCAGATTTTACAACCTATAAAAGAGGAAGACTGAAGACTGAGAAGGAGAGAGTGTGAGAGAAGAAAACGAGCACAGAAGAATATTCAAACTTGTAGAAAGAAGCGCTAAAAGAAAAAAAAAAAAGAGCTCAACAGAGAAGAAAGCGCAGAAAGAGGGGGAAGTTAAAATGGAAGAAAAGAGAGTGTTTAGAAGAGCAGAAGAAAAGAAGAAAAGCTCAAACACTCCACACCCCAAAAGACGCACACTCAGTCAGTCAGTCCAGCAGCAAGCTTCAGCAGATCAATCTGCAAACGAAGGCCAAGCTTGCTGCACCCAGTTGAAGAAAAAGAAGACAAACTCCTCTAAAGGACTTTGTTGGAGTACTCAGTGCGAGAAGTAGAGTCCTGCTGAATTTTCCACTTTCTAGGAGAGAAAATGAGGACCCTGGGTGGATAGATTAGGATCTTGTGTGGGTCAGTGGAGAAGTAGGCAGGCAGCTGTGTGAACGCTTGCTACTTGCTTGTTAAGCGTGAGTTGTAATAGATAGGTCTATGTAAATCAACTAGCATAACAAAGGTGTTAGTCCCAAAACCGCTGTAGGTAGACTTAGATGGGGGTGAATAAGCCTTCCTTCTTTTCAAACTTTTCTTCTTTTTCTATCGGCTCATTTCTTCTATTAGTAACCTTTTCGGAGGTTATGATCAGAATGGTTTGCGGAAGCTTATTACAGAGCCGAGTAGAAGATGTGCAGCTTATCAGAGAGAATACATGTAATGCAGTAGTGCAGTAAGTAGATAAAGACGCAAACATGTATGGAGGTTCGAAGGTGGAGTAATCCTCTACGTCCTATTTTCCTCTTCTCAGGAGGGAACCTTTGTTAAGCTGGTTGATTTAACCTATCTATTGCAACCCACCCTTAACAAGTAAGTAACAAGCATTCACACAGATGCTTGTCTACTTTCCCTTGACCCACACAGGATCCTACACTACCCACCAGGGTCCTTACTTTCTCTCCTATAAAGTGGTAAACTCAGCAGGACATTACTCCTCGTACTGAGCACTCTAAGACAACCCTTAGAGAGGTGTATCTCCTTCTTCTTCAACTGGGTGCAGCAAGCTTGGCCTCCGTTTGCAGACTGATCTGCTGAAGCTTGCTGCTCGACTGGTAGACTGAGTGTGCGTCTTCATTTGGGGTGTAGAGTGTTCGAGCTCTTCTTCTTTTCATATGCTCTATTTGAACACATTTTTCTCTAAGGCTTCTCCTTCTTTCTGTGCTTCTCTCTTTTAAGTTCTTCTCTCTTCTTTTGCTATTCTCTCTATGAGCTTGAATATTCTGATGTGCTCACTTCTTCTCTCTTACGCTTTGCACTCTCTCACACACACTTTTAGTGTTCAGTCCTCCTCTTTATAGGTTGTAAAATCTGCTTGTTGAAGGTTGACAGATTTCCATCATTGATGTGTCGCACTCCTAACACAGGCCAGCTTTTCGCTTTCCACATGTCTTCTTCTGATTGACTCCTCTTCTCTTCTCTCTACCGGTAACTTCTTGTGTCTACCAGTAACTTTGACTTTTCTCCTCATGCCTGCCTTGCAGCTTCCTCCTGTCGCTTTACTCTGGAGCTTTCTCTTCTAGTTTGCTCCTTCAGGTGGCTCGAGGCGTCTGTAGCATGCTGCTCCTGCAGTATGCTTTCGGCATGGTCTTCTCAGGCAGCTTCCTGTCTCGCTGTATTCTTCTTTGGCGAGGTTCCTTCCAGTAGTTCCTTGAAGTCAATAGTATCCTTATTAGTTCATCCGATTCTTTTTGACCATTCTCTTCAGTATCCTTCCTTTTGACACTTTCTCTATTTTTGTTAATCTTCTGTAGTAACTCTATTGCAGTAACCTATCCTAAGATTGGTAAAGCATATTTAGAGTTACTTAAGGTTTTATATCATCAAAACATTCTACAAATGTATCCAACAATTTCCCCCTTTTTGATGATGACAAAATATTTACAGAAGATCAAAAGAATATAACCTCTCAAGCATAGAAAGCATATTTAAAGTATGGTATTATAGGGCATACTACTTTCATACACAAATCACATATAAGTCTAAAAGAAAGGCACAAGGAATGAGCTTTTTGAAGAACATAAGACATTTTATTAAGATAAAATATGTACATTACAATGCCGTAAGCAGAGTACAATAAACATCCTATCTAGATGCATTCTTCTTTTCTTCTTGCTCTTTCCTTTCTTTCTTTTCCCTTCTTGTTTCTTGCTAGCTTCTTTCTTCTCTACTTTCCTTCCCCCTCATTTGATGCAGTCACCTGCTCCCAGTAGTTTCTTCTCTTTAGCTAGAGGGGAGAGCTGTTGGAAGGTGTGAGAGGCGATGCGAGAGAGAGAAGGAATTCGTTCGGAGGAAAGTGTGTAAAGAAGCAGAGAAGTTCAGACACCGGTAGCTTGCTGCCGTCTTTCCTTCTCCTTCAATCTCCACTCATCCCTCCAACTATCCTTCCTTTTTAGTTCTCTTGCATCTTAAAAGAGAATTCACCTCATAGAAGGGATGAAATCTCTTTTTCTCCACCTATGGAAGTCTTTTGATCTTCCATGACCATTCACAGTTTTCTTCCCCCTTTTTGACATCACAAAAAATGAGCTTAAGCTCGGGGATAACTGGAGAAGGATCCTTTTACTCTCCCTCTAACCTCTAAGAGGAGAACCTAGGTGCTTGCCCTCAGGTTCCCTTAAAGCTGAGGTAAGAAGAGAATACTAGAAGATCAAGTATTCTTAGGAAGACTTGCTTAGCAAGTGTCAAGCGTGAAGGGTGAATATACATGATTTGGGCTGTGCTTGGTTGATTATTTATAGAGAATGTGTCTTTAGGAAGGGGTGAAGAGAAGGGTTTCCAACAATCTATAGCCATTATACTTAGAGATGAGAGAGAGAGAGAGAGAGAGAGAGAGAGAGGATATCTTTTATGAATGCTTAATGAAGAATAAGAGTGCATGTATTTATAGGTTTAGAGATACTCCCTGTTGCAGTTAGATCTTCAAAGATCTCATTAACTGCTCCGCTGGTTTCCAATAAAGGTGTTGACAGTTTCCACAGCTTTATGTCTTATCTCCTTTTGTGTGAGATGACATGGTCAACTACTAGATCTCCACCTTTGGATTCTTCTGATCGCGCGTCTGAAATTCTTCTAGGGTTCCGAAAAAGGTAGTCTGTTTCTGGAAAGGTGATTTACTTTTTATGCTCGCACGTTACCGAGAAATTTTCAGTAACTGCTCTATCTTGTAACCTCCAAGTGATCCCCTTTTCCAATGACATGTTGACAAGTTCTGATTTCTAGTAACCTAGTATCCAATCCATTGGTGTCTAGCATCCTGATACCCAGCGACCTGGTGTTCAGCGATCTAGTGTCCAGCATCCTAGTGCCCAGCGACCTAGTGTTCAGCGATCTAGTATCCAGCCCCTGGTATCTAGCATTCTAATATCTAGCGTCCTGCCATCCAGTGACCTAATTTCCAGTTAGCTTGGTATCTAGCATCCTGCTATCCAACGACCTAGTGTCCAATATCCTGGTGTCTAGAGTCCTTTCGTCAGAATTTATCTTTTTCCTTGAATCCTTCTACCTTTTCTTTTGACTAAATAACAAGTGCTCTAATATCTAGTAGCTTAGCATCCAGTAACTCAATGTCTAGCGTCTTGGTGTACAGCGTCCTGTTATCCCATGACCTAGTATCCAGCAACCGGATGTTTAGCATCCTATAATCAGAGTTTGTACTCTTGTCA
This sequence comes from Scutellaria baicalensis, assembly GCA_005771605.1. Taxonomy (NCBI): domain Eukaryota; kingdom Viridiplantae; phylum Streptophyta; class Magnoliopsida; order Lamiales; family Lamiaceae; genus Scutellaria; species Scutellaria baicalensis. The sequence goes on along the minus strand of CM016722.1, from coordinate 16,397,251 downwards.
TTGATTCCCCCTAGATTCAGTATTCCTTTGTTAAATGTTCCTGCAAAAATGAGTGTTCTTGTATAGGTGCTCACATAAGTATAAATCCTTTTGGGTTCACTATCTTTTAGAAGCTGAGACCTTCTTTACAGCCCATGGTTACTGCAGAGAAAGTTTTGGCTTCTTCATGATTTATAAAAATTAAGAACAAAGTGTGTGCAGTTGTTTTCTTACTGTATCTCTTTAGAGTGTGAACTCTTTCGGATATGGAAATGATAATCAGAGATAACAGTAAAGGATAAAAAAAATTGAAGTTGATGTTCTGCTTGATGATCGATTTGTTGCAGACTTTTTACAACATACCCATATTTGGGTTACTCCAAGGATTTTAACATTTTTGCCTTCAAAGTTTCCTTGATTTGTACTAGAAGTTCCCCCTTACTTTATGGTCTTCTCTTTTAAGATATAGGGTCACTAACAGACTATTTTAGGTTACTTTGAGGCTTGCATGAGAAGGTGAAGCATTATAGTATGGAAATAAACATGCAGGCTTCCTTCTCATTTTTAAAAGCAAAGTGACTTCATTTTAAAGTCCATTATCAGAGTATATAGTCACTTGAGTTTCTTAACATGATAAACATAGTTAAGACCAGAATAAAATAAAGTTAGAACGAGGTACCTGATCATTGTTGTTCTTCTTAAAAGAGTAGGTCCTCTTTCATTCATTGTTGGAGACTGGAGTGAGCTACTTCTTCTTGTTACTCCTTTGTTTGACATCCTCAGCATTTTCTTCTATGGTTGCTTGCTTACGATGTCAGTTTCTTCTGTATGCTCAGCAGGATGTCTTCTTTGTTGATCAGCTCCATGTTGGTCTTCTCCGTGATGAGTAGGGACTTTGCTCTTTGTGTATGGCTTTCTTCTTCGCAGTCCTTCCTTCAGTAGCTTGCTGTTCCCCCTCAAGAACAACTTTTCTTCACAACCCAGCTTGATTTTCTACATCTTTTAACTGTTTGTTGTCTTCACATCAATCATATCATTTTAGAACAAAAGGCATTGAAATGATCTCTGATGTGAGGGTGAGAGAGAGAGAGAGAGTTATTTGAGAGAGATGTTTTTTCATAGATGGGATATGGATAGATCGATTAGAACTTTTGTTTCATCCATCTGCTCTGATACCACTTGTTGGTATCAGATTGACCATTGAGCAAGGATGAATAATCCACCGGCTCTGATACCACTTGTTGGTATCAGATAGATCAGCTGGTGGATGGTCCAACCTGCTCTGATACCACTTGTTGGTCCCAAAACTTCTGTAGGTAAGCTTAGAGGGGGGGTGAATAAGCTCACCTTGTTTTAAAACATTTCTTCTTTCTCTATCGGATCATTTCTTCTATCAGTAACCTTTTGGGAGGTTACTGATCAGAATGGTTTACGGAAGCTTATTATAGAGCCGAGTAGAAGATGTGCAGCTTATTAGAGAGAATACATGTAATGCAGTAGTACAGTAAGCAGATAAAGACGCAAACATGTATAAAGGTTCGAAGGTGGAGTAATCCTTCTACGTCCTCTCTTCCTCCTCTCAGGAGGGAACCTTTGTTAAGCTGGTTGATTTACATAGACCTATCTATTACAACCCACCTTTAACAAGTAAGTAGCAAGCCTTCACACAGATGTTTGCCTACTTTCTCTTGACCCACACAGGATCCTACACTATCTACCCAGGGTCCTTACTTTCTCTCCTAGAAAGTGGTAAACTCAGCAAGACATTACTCCTCACACTGAGTACTCCGAGACAATCTTTAGAGAGGTTTATCTTCTTCTTCTTCAACTGGGTGCAGCAAGCTTACTCTCTATTTGCAGACTGATCTGCTGAAGCTTGCTGCTCGACTGGTAGATTGAATGTGCGTCTTCACTTGGGGTGTAGAGTGTTCGAGCTCTTCTTCTTTTCATCTGCTCTATTTGAACACTCTTTTCTCTAAAGCTTCCCCCTCTTTCTGTGCTTCTCACTTTTAAGCTCTTCTCTCTTCTTTTACGCTTCTCTCTATGAGCTTGAATATTCTGATTTGCTCACTTCTTCTCTCTTGCGCCTTTGCGCTCTCTCACACACACTTTCAGTCTTCAGTCCTCCTCTTTATAGGTTGTGAAATCTGCCTATTGAAGGTTGACAGATTTCCATCATTGATGTGCCGCACTCCTGACACGCGCCAGCTTTTCGCTTTCCACGTGTCTTCTTCTGATTGATTCCTCTTCTTTTCTCTCTACCGGTAACTTTGACTTTTCTCCCCATGCCTTCCTTGCAGCTTCCTCCTCTCGCTTCACTCTGGAGCTTCCTCTTCTGGCTTGCTCCTTCAGGTGGCTTGAGGCGTCTGTAGCATGCTGCTTTTGCAGTATGCTTTCGGCATGGTCTTCTCAGGCAACTTTCTGTCTCACTGTTTTCTTCTTTGGCGAGGTCCCTTCCAGTAGCTACCTAAAGTCAATAGTATCCTTATCAGTTCATCCGATTCTTTTTAACCATTCTCTTCAGTATCCTTCCTTTTGACACTTTCTCTATTTCTTTTAATCTTCTGTAATAACTCTTTTGCAGTAACTTATCCTAAGATTGGTTATGCATATTTAGAGTTAGTTAAGGTTTTGTATCATCAAAACATTCTACAAATGTATCCAACAAAAGGTTCCCTCTTCAGAAGAGGCGGAGAGGACGTAGAATGATTACTCCACCTTCGAACCTCTATATATCTTTGTGTCTATGTGTGCTTACTGCTTTACTTGCTTTACTCTAACTTAAGTCGCACATCTCCTACTTGGCTCTACAGTGAGAAATAAGCTTCCACAAACCATTCCGATCAGTAACCTCTCAAAAGGTTACTGATCCTAGAATAATGTCGATAGAAAAGGAGAAAAGTTTGAAAATATAGTAGGCTTATGCACCCCCCCCCTCTAAGTCTACTACCAGCCTTTTTAGGACCAACAAGTGGTATCGGAGTAGGTGGATTATTCATCCAAAGCTCACTGGTCAATATGATACCAACAAGTGGTATCAGAGCAGATGGATGAACAAAAGTTCTAAGCGATCTATCCAGATCCCATTTGTGAAGAATCTCTCTGTGGAAAATCTCTCTCTCCCTCACATCATTGATCAACTTCATCGTCTTTTAGTTTAAAAGGATATGATTGATGTAAAGACAACAAACAACTATGAAGGATACAGAAAATCAAGCTGTGTTGTGAAGAAAAATCTGTTCAGAAGAAGGAAGCTGGTGAACAGCAAGCTACTCGAAGAACAGAAAGCTATGCGGAAAGGAGCAAGCAGATATCCAACATGGAGCAAAATCAACAATAAAAGAAGGCTAGTTGCTGAGCATGAAGAAGAAGCTGATAAAGTGAAGCTGGGAAGTATGGATTATACTGAAGCAGCAACAGGCAACCAAATAACCATAGAGGAAGATGCTGAGGATGTCAAGCAAGGAGCAAAAAGAGAAACTCACTCCATCAACCAGACCACTCTATAGAAGGAAGCACGCAATAAAAGAGGTTCTACTCTTTAGGAAATGAATAATGATGACCAGGTACCTCATTCTAATATTACTTCTCTAAAATTTGATCTCGGTTATTTCTAGCATGTTTAAGAATCCCTTGTGACCACATGAAAATCAAAGTTCTAAGAAGCCAAAGAAAAGAATCTTCAAGAGAATGAAGAAATTAGGCTTAAAAATTTGTTGTCACTTGACTTGAAAATGAGAAGAAAGCCTGCACATTTAGTTCCTTTCTAGAATGTTTCACCTTATCATGCAAACCTCAAAGTTACCTGAAATAGTGCTAAAAGTGACCATACATTCTAAAGAAAGAGAGCCAAAAAAGTAAGGGGGAACTTCTAGTATAAATCAAGGTAACTCAGAGGTCAAAGAATCAAGTCCTTGGAGAAACCCAAATATGGGTATGCTGAATATGTCTACAACAAACTGACATTCCCTAAAGGAATCAAGCAGAACAGCAACTCCAAAAGGGAATGGAAAATTGTCTATCTTACTAGTATCGTGCTTCACCTTTTATATATTCTAAAGAGATACAGTAAGAAAACATCTGTACACACCTTCATGTTTGCTCTTTAAAAAGTCTTGAAGGAGTCAAACTCTCTCCACAGCAACCATGGGCTGTAAAGAAAGTCTAAGCTCCTGAAAGGAACATTAACCGTGAAGGACTCATACTCTATGTGAGTACCTATACGAGAATAAGGGCTACTGAATTTAGGGGGAACAATTGACAAAATGACAAAGCTCTGACTATAGGATGCTAGACACCAAGTTGTTGGAAACTAGGTTGCTGGACAACAGGATGCTGAAAATCAGGACGCTAGACACCAGATGGATGGATACTAGGTCGCTGTACACCAGAACGCTAGACACCAAACTACTGGATACTAGGTCACTAGACATCAGAGTACATGAGAAAAGGTAGAAGGACTAATCAATATTAAGGAACAAGATAAAGTTCTGACAAATAGTACGTTAGACACCAGTACATTGGATACTAGATCGCTGGATAACAGGACGCTGTAAATCAGGATGCTAGATACCAGGTTGACTGGAAATTAGGTCGCTGGATGACAGGACGCTAGATATCAGAATGCTAGATACCATGGGTTGGATACTAGATCGCTGAACATTAGGTCGCTGGGCACCAGGATGTTGGATACTAGATAACTTAACACCAGGTTGTTGGGTATCAGGATGCTAGACACCAATATACTGGATACTAGGTTACTAGACATCAGAACTTATCATCAAGTCACTGGATAAAGGGATCACTTGGAAGTTACAAGTCAAAGCAGTTACTGAAAAATCTTTCTCGGTAACGTGCGTACATAAAAAGTGGATCACCTTTCCAGAAATAGACTATCTTTTCAGAATCCTAGAAGAATATCAGCTATTTGATAAGAAGAATCCAAAGGTCGAGATCCAGCAGTTGACCACGTCATCTCATGCAGAGGAGAAAAGAAATAAAGCTGTGGAAACTGTCAACACCTTTATTGGAAATCAGCGGAGCAGTTAATGAGATCCTTGAAGATCCAACTGCAACAGGGAGTATCTCTAACTCTATATATACATGCACTCCTTATTCTTCATAAAGCATAAAGATATCTTCTCTCTCTCTCTCTCTCTCTCTCTCTCTCTCTCTCTTATCCTCTATGCTTCATGGAACCCGATTGTTGGAAACCCTTCTCTTCATTCCTTCCAAAGAACACATTCTCTGTAAATAATCAATTAAGCACACCCCAAATCACATATATTCACCTCTCACGCTCTATACTTGCTAAGCAAGCCATTCTCAAAAGATTCCATCTTCTAGCCTTCAACTCCCATCTCACCTGCAAGAACCTGCACTCAAGTTCTTCTCTTGAAGGTAGGGGATAGAGCTAAGGACCCCTCTCCAGCATCCCCAGAGTGTCATCTCATTGATGATGCCAAAAAGGGGAAAGAAACTGCGAAGGGTCATGGAAGATCGAAAGACTTCCAGAGGTGGAGAAAAGGAGATTTCATCTCTTCTATGAGGTGAATTCTCTTTTAAGATGCAAGAGAATTAGAAGAAAGGATAGTTGGAGGGATGAGTGGAGATTGAAGGAGAAGGAAAAGGTGGCAACAAGCTACTGGCGTATGAACTTCTCAGATTTCTCACTCGATCTCCAACAAACGAATTCCTTCTCTCTCTCTCTCGCATCGCCTCTCACACCTCCCAACAGCTCTCCTCTCTAGCCGAAGAGAAAAAACTATTGAAAGCAAGTGACTGCATCAAGTGAGGGGGAAGGAAGGCAGAAAGAGAAAGGAGCCAGCAGCAAGCAAGAGGGGAAAAGAAAGAAAGGAAAGAGCAAGAAGAATAGAAGAATAAGTCTAGATAGGATACTAATTGTACTTTACTTAATTGTGTAGCACTATAAATGTCTTATCTAAATAAAAATCTTCTATTCTTAAAAGCTCATTCCTTGTGCCCTTTCTTTTAGACTTATATGTGATTTAAATGAAAGTAATATGTTTTATCTTGTTATATCATACATCTACTTTATGTGGTAGAAAGGTAATGTACTTTTAATCTTCTGTATAAAGGTTTTGTCATCATCAAAAAGGGGAAATTGTTGGAAACATTTGAAGTAAGTTTTGATGAGACAAAGCCTTAAGTAACTCTAACAAGCATAACCAATCTTAGGATAGGTTACTGTAATAGAGTTACTGCAGAAGATTAAAAGAACAGAGAAAATGTCAAAGGAGGGATACTGAAAAGAATGGTGAAAAGAATCAGGTAAACTAATAAGAATACTTATGACTACATGAAGCTACTGGAAGAGACCTCGCCAAAGCAGAATGCAGCGAGACATGAAGCTACCTGGAAGACCATGCCTAAAGCATGTTGCAAAGACAGTTTGCTACAGAAGCCTCAAGCCACCTGAAGGAGCAAACCAGAGAAGGAAGCTCCAGAGTGAAGCTAAAGGTGGAAGCTGCAAAGTAGGCATGGGGAGAAAAGTCAAAGTTATCGGTAGACACAAGAAGTTACAGGTAGAGAGAAAAGAGAAGAGGAGCCAACTAGAAGAAGACATGTGGAAATCGAAAAGCTGGCGTGTGTTAAAAGTGCGGCGTATCAATGATGGAAATATGTCTACCTTCAATGGGCAGATTTTACAACCTATAAAAGAAGAAGACTGAAGACTGAGAAGAAGATAGTGTGAGAGAAGAAAACGAGCACAGCAGAATATTCAAGCTCGTAGAGAGAAGCGCTAAAAGAAGAGAGAAGAGCTCAATAGAGAAGAAAGCGCAGAAAGAGGGGGAAGTTAAAATGGAAGAAAGAGAGTGTTTAGAAGAGCATATGAAAAGAAAAAAAAGCTCAAACACTCCACACCCCAAAAGACGCACACTCAATCAGTCAGTCCAGCAGCAAGTTTCAGCAGATCAATCTGCAAACGAAGGCCAAGCTTGTTGCACCCAGTTGAAGAAGAAGAAGAAGATAAACTCCTTCTAAAGGACTGTGTTGGAGTACTCAGTGCGAGGAGTAGAGTCCTGCTGAGTTTTCCACTTTTTAGGAGAGAAAGTGAGGACCCTGGGTAGGTAGATTAAGATCCTGTGTGGGTCAGTGGAAAAGTAGGCTAGCAGCTGTGTGAAGGCTTGTTACTTGCTTGTTAAGTGTGAGTTGTAATAGATAGCTCTATCTAAAGCAACCAGCTTAAAAAAGGTTCCCTCTTGAGAAGATGCAGAGAGGACGTAGAAGGATTACTCCACCTTCGAACCTCTATATATCATTGTGTCTATGTGTGCTTACTGCTTTACTTGCTTCACTCTAAGTTAAGTCGCACATCTCCTTCTTGGCTCTACAATGAGAAATAAGCTTCCGCAAACCATTCCGATCAGTAACCTCCCAAAAGGTTACTGATCCTAGAATAGAGCTGATAGAAAAGGAGAAAAGTTTGAAAATATAGTAGGCTTATTCACCCCCCTAAGCCTACTACCAGCCTTTTTGGGACCAATATATATATATATATATATATATATTGTACAAAACCATAAATTTATTTTTCTTATATAGAGATAATATTTAAAATTTTCTAATTTTCTAATTAATTAAAATTTGTGTATTACACGGGTCCTATACTAGTGTCTAATATAAAATAAAGGTATGTCCACATAATATAAATGCATGACTAATACTACGTAAAGGTACATGTATAAAATGTGCTTAAGTTAGGGATTTTTTTGAAGTTAAAGGTATGTCTACCATAACATGAAGATATGTTTAACATAATATAAAGGTCATGACCAAAACTAAAAAAATAAAGTGCAAAAAAAATTTAAAAAAAAAAAGAAAAAGAAAAAACGGATCGGACGGTATAGATCCGAGCCAGATACATGGATTTAGATCCATACACCGGATTCATATGAGAGGTTCTCAACAATAAATACCTCAAGTTGATTCATTTAACCCTTGAATCTAAAATTAACTTGGCCTAATACTTCTATAATTTAATCTCATTTTTTATGATTTTTCGTATATAACACCAAAATACATAATATAATTCAGAATACATACATATATTATATCATATATATATACTAGTAGCATACCTGTGCGATGCATGGTTTGTAATATACGATTGATTAGTTTTATAATTTTTAATACTATAATGTAATAATATTATCTCAACCTAAATTATATATTAATAAGAATGTTATTTTTAATGTGTCACATCTTAAATGATATTATAATTAAAATGCAAACAATATTATATAAATGTATATATATATATATGTTTAACAATGTGAAATTTATATTTTTCATAAAATAAAACAAAATTTAAAATAAAAATTAATTAATTTAAAATTTTAATTTATATGAAATAGAGAAAAATGATAAAATATACTTCATAACCTACCTACCCACCTATAGGTATAAACAAATCTAGTGGACCCCACAACCTTTAAAAGTATAAATTTTTTATTTTTGATTTATTTAATTTCTTGTAACTACTTTCTTTCCATTTATAATATGTTAATTTGGGAGAGAAAATTAGTTATTGTTATTTTTATTAAAGGTACTAGTGTTTCACCCGTACATTGCACGGAATAAAATATTTGAAAATTATAATTATATAGTTTGATATGTTGAAAATATTTTATGTTTAATAACTAAGTTGTAGTATATAAAAATATTTGAATTTAGTTGAATGAACAATTTAATTTATATATCTTCAATTTATTTATTTAGTTAAGATTAACGTGAATATAAAAAAATTTATAATGTTAAACATAATGTAAGCCTATTTGAACTAAATAGTATAGAAATAGAAGTGTGAATCAATTTACAGAATAAATTACCATTCATAAACTACAAATTTTGAAAAACTTCTTTATATACAACTACGTAGTTAGTTAGATTATTCGTTATATATTTTTTGAAACTATAGTTGGTGAGATTAAAGAGATTAAATAAAATAGTATATTAACGTCATCAAATTACATTCAAACATATAAAGTATATGAGATTGTGCTTTTAATTGTGAGATTGTCTAATATATTAAATAACAAAAATAATTAATATAAGGGTTATGACTAAATTAACTTTTCAATATGAATTTTAATATACATAATCTAAACTAATCATATATAAGTTCAAATATAATTTGATACATAAATGGAAAAACATCAATTTAGACTGAATTGCAAAGGTTTCTATTAATCTAAAATCTTGGAACATTCCAATTAATATTTTAAACTATCACTTAGAAAGATTTTTCTTGTTTTGATTATAAATTTTTAAGTATATTACTTCTTTTATTTAATTCTTGAACTTTTTTATCGGAATAAGAATTATATAAAATAAATAATGTGTGTATTATATTTTAAAGTAATGTAAGATTCCATTAATTTTGTCATCTACATATTTGAGTTTCAAAATCATTATTACAATATTCCACTATTAAAAAAATTGTGAATTCAAAAAAATAATTTTATTATGGAACACAATTTTCATAAATTATAGGACAACCGACACAAAATAAAATATTGATGAAAAAAATATAAAATATTGTGAAATATCAAAGTCAATTTTTATTGTGGGAAATAATTTTCATAAATCCTGTTCTCCATGGTTCAAGTAATCAATTAGCAACAATATACATGTTGTATTTTGACAGTAACCATTTTTAGTGGATTAAAACAATGGATTTGATGCAATTTAGAACCTTATTTCGCAAATTTATTTCTAAGAATAATGAGATTTTTGGGCACAAAAATACAAAATAACTATCTTTTACAATGTTTTTCAAGAAACAAAAACAAAATTTATCTTGCATTTTCTTAATCTTAAATCTTCAAAATCTCTAATCCAAAATCAGAATCTATCGATTCCGAATTTCTGCACAAAATAATTTGAATTAGTAAAATAATATAATATTACATGACAATAAGAACAATCAATATACAATACTAATAAAATAACACATATTGTGAATAATTCTTCTTCAAGATACAATTAACAACAACAACTTAAATCATTCAAAAAAAGAACACTATGATCATTAATTATTGATCCAAACTATATAATTAAATGTATCCAATAAATCAATTCATACCCAAATAAATATCCAAAAAGAAGAAGAAGAAATCATCTGATCCATGAAAACATAATGTTTGGTATGCAAAATTTGAGAAATTGTGAATGGAAAAGACATGAGTGAATTCCAAGTTTATGTTCTCATATTTATAGTGAAAGATATGCTTATTAGATATGAAATTAGTTCATTATATATGGTATGAACGTAATTAATTGTTATTGTAATTGCATAATTTTGGGTTTCTTTTTTTGGAAAATATCAAATGTATGATCTTCTATATAATTTAGTTATAAAATTTGTATTTATTTGGCTAATATATATATATATATATATTATCATTAATTACTAATAAACTTCACATCCAAAAGATTTATATTGATTCTTTTTTTAATAAATAATATCTAATGATAATTGTATCACATTAAAATGTATCACATAGAATTGTTGACCTTATCTATATATGGTGATTATCTCCATAAAATTAGTGTTTTATTTAAGCATACAATATATAATTACGTAATTACCATATATGATATGTATAATTACCATATATTTCAATTTTCATATTTATAAATATCTAATTGTATGTAGAGAATGTATAATAGAAATCAATAAAAATATAAATGAAAAGATTTATATTGATTATTATTTCATAAATAATATCTAATGATAATTGTATCACATAGAATTGTTGATCTTATCTATATATGGTAATTATCTCCATAGAATTAGTGTTTTATTTAAGCATACAATATATAATTATGTAATTAATATTAAGTAATTTAGTAAGCATAATGGAATATATTGATACACCAATTTAGTAATCAATTTGCTAATTAGTAATCAATTAACCGTATAGCATGTGTAAGCCAATCAATTAACCGTATTTAATTAATTAATTGCATATGAGTTATCTAATCTAATGAAATCATTTAATTTTTTTCTCTATGATATATATAATTAGCATATATTTCACCTTATGTAAATAATATTTTAGCAAACTTTAAATGCACAGATATAAATTTATCACATAGAATTTATATAACATAATAATTATAATTATAATTATTGAGATCTAGACATGGAAATATTAAACAAACTTAAAGGTAATTAGATCATGTAATTATAATTAAATACTACATATAATTTCCTTATATATAAATATATTAAATATGACTTATACTTATTAAATGAAATAAAAAAACATTTCCTGATTTGGCAATGTAGTTTTGGCGGGAAAATCTTACTATTACTTTTTTTAGAAACCATTGTGTTTTTATATATACTAGTTTTGTACCCGTGCGATGCACGGGATAAAATTTTATAAAATACAATTATAATATGAGATTTGGAAAAAAAAAAGTATATACAAATGTAATATAATGAAATTAAGTAATTTATATATTATATATTTTAAATATTTAATTGTTAATAAAATAAGATATTTTAATTTTAAACTTAGTTTATATATAAATAAGATGGATATGAATTCTATAGAAACTATCACATTTCAAGTACACTATTTAAAAATAAAGGAATAATGTTTACTTAAACAAATCACAACATGAAAGCTATGTTCTATATAAGATAGAGAATAATTCAACTTACTACTTTTAAGCATGTTATTTTTAAAACAAATAAATTCTATGATAAAAATCTCAAAACCATAAAAGAAATATAAAAACAAAATATATGATTAATTTCCAATTATTTATAACAAAAAAAAAAAAAAAACAATCTACCTTATAATGTAAATTTATAGTCTTCTTTATCACTTTTCCATGTAAGTTTTCCTTCAGGTTTCTTCACGAAATTTCTGCATAAAGTAAAAAAAAAAAAAAATTTACATTAATAATAATCCATATGCAATACCAATAAATAAAACATTCATATCCAAATATGAATAACGATAGGAACTTTAATCGTTAAGAAATTATTGATAAAGTCAAAAAATTATTAATCGTCCATCCAAACTATATGATATAGATCAAATAAAAATCATAACCAAATAAAATAAAAACCAAAAAGAAAAAAAAGAACACAATCCCATGAGCACCATGAAAGCAAAAGATTTGTATTGCAGAATTTGAGAAATTAAATAGAAAGTTTGAGACAATTCTAAGTTTTTTCTCTCATATTTATAGTGCATAATTTGTTCATTAGATATGGAATTAGTACATTTTGTATGTCATAAATTTAGCTGCTTCCTAATTTATAGATTTTTTTCCCAATTATAATGATTGCAAATAAATGTTCAGTTTCTACTTAATTCCTATACATGATGAATTCAAATCACATCATTTACAATCAATGTGTTTATTGATAAAATCAAAACGTTTTATTATATTACATTATGTTATACATTAAATATTATTTTTATTGAATTTTATTATTTACAAAATAGAAATTTTTGTTCCATATATATAGTATATAAAATCAAGATCAAGATAATATCACAATGTTATTTGTTTGCTCATATCATTGTATATTCAATTTTAATAGTGAAATTTAGTAGGGACTTATTTGTATCTTATTTAATGGATGAAAACGATAGCATCAACATCTATTATATTTTTAAAATGACATTTCAAATTATATTAATTTTAAAACAAACCAATATCTCTATGTAATCAATGTCAAATAACTTGATGTATAAGTAATTAAGAAATTTTTATATAAAATCATATGAAATACTTAGATGAAAAATCATTTAGTTTGCATCTATAAAATAATTTATATATATATATATGTATGTATACACGCATTGCTAAATGATATCATAAATATATGAATAGAAATTTATAATTAAAGTTAACTTACCATATTGACAAATATGGTAATTTTATTATATCATATCACTTCCTTAAATATATATATATATATATATATCATCAATCATGATTTATTATTTATCATTTAACATTTATTTTAATAAAAAAATCATTTTCGATTTTGGTAAGGTGTTTTTGACGGGAAAATTTTAACATTATTATTTGAGGAAATGTTTGTGTTTTTATATATATAAAGATAAAGATAAAGATGTACAATAGAAATCGATAAAAATATAAATTAAAAGATTTATATTGATTCTTTTTTAATAAATAATATCTAATGAAAATTGTATCACATTAAAATGTATCACATAAAATTGTTGACCTATCTATATATGGTAATTATCTCCATAGAATTAGTGTTTTATTTAAGCATACAATATATAATTACGTAATTACCATATATGATATGTATAATTACCATATATTTCAATTTTCATATTTATAAATATCTAATTGTATGCAGAGAATGTATAATAGAAATCAATAAAAATAAATGAAAAGATTTATATTGTTTATTATTATTTTCATAAATAATATCTAATGATAATTGTATCACATGGAATTGTTGACCTTATCTATATATGATAATTATCTCAATAGAATTAGTGTTTTATTTAAGCATACAATATATAATTACGTACTATTTAGTAATTTAGTAAGCATAATGGAATATATTGATACACCAATTTAGTAATCAATTTAATTTGCTAATTAGTAATCAATTAACCGTAGAGCATGTGTAAGCCAATCAATTAACCGTAATTAATTAATTAATTGCATATGAGTTATCTAATCTAATGAAATCATTTAATTTTTTTCTATATGATATGTATAATTAGCATATATTTCACCTTATGTATATAGTATTTTAGCAAACTTTAATTGCATGGATATAAATTTATCACATAGAATTTACATAACATAATAATTATAATTATAATTATTGATATCTAGACATGGAAATATTAAACAAACTTAAAGGTAATTAGATCATGTAATTATAATTAACTACTAAATATAATTTCCTTATATATAAATATATTAAATATGACTTATACTTATTAAATGAAATAAAAAAACATTTCCTGATTTGGCAATGTAGTTTTGGCGGGAAAATCTTGGTATTACTTTTTTTAGAAACCATTGTATTTTTATATATATAAAGATAAAGATTCTTTATATATATATATATATATATATATATATATATATGCATGATAAAATGTAGTGAGAATGACAAAACCTAACAAATAGTTGAGCATATGTGAATGTGATGGCCAATCAAATGTCGAAATACGTCTACCTCTTTTCTTTTGTTTAAGATAGAATGTCACTTAATCAACTTGAACTTTTTATACCTAATCTTATATTGATATAATATACACACTCTCTCTTTTTTAGTGATAATTTTTATATGTATGAAGGCGTGTACGTACATCTAACTGAATATATAAATAGATAAGATATTACATAAAACCCAAATAAAAGCTATACTTACATAAATAAGTAAATCTTATGTGTGGCTGTCTCATGAATCATTTTATGATCACTTTTCCGGTCGTTTTTTTAGCACATGATTTAACTGTTTTACTTTATAATACTAACTTTTTTTTTATCCGTTGCAAACTTTGATTCAACATATATTTTGATAAATTTATATTTAAAAAGATTAGGTTGCAGTAGAAAAAAGAAAAGATTATGTTCCAAAGTAAAATAATATATATATATATTCTTTTGTTTTTCACTTTTAACCCTAAATTTAATTAGAGATGGAATTATTAGTAACCCACTAGTATATTTTTAACTAAGAGTTAGATTTTTTATTTTTTTTAGCGAAGAGAATATTTTTTTGGACCATTGTATCCTTGATGAAATTGACCGCATACCAACCCGTACCACCATATTTCACTCCATACCAACACATACTAGCTTCTTCACCTTGTACCACCATATATTACATATCCGTATCATTATTAATGCAGTTCGTACGATCATATTACATCCATGTGTCATCATTCACGCGTAGCACGCACCATCATATTACCTATAATATTATTATAAGGATGTGTTAGACAAAACTTATTCTCTTCACTAAAAAACAAAATTTAATAACTTAAAAATATATTTATAAATTTAGATAGGTAAGAATTGGGCCTACCATGTTTAATTATTATAAATTTGTAAAAGGAAAAGTTGAATACCAAACTGATTTGCGCATATATATTATTTTATGGAGTCAAATAAATTGGATGTCCTCAATCTTAAATCTTGATTATAAAATTAATCAGAGTTAGGACCACAAATCAGATTTAATCAGTTGGACCACAAGAATATCTTTTTTGGACAAAACTTATATACCCCTGGGCACAGATCTAGGTATTATACAAATGTTCTTTAGGTGTTATATATATATATATATATATATATATATATATATATATATATATATTCTACAGGTATCATATGTATATAAGAACATACATATAATACCTAAAAAATATACATATGGTACTTGTAGAGTATATATATAACACCATATAATAGGTTAAGTTGGGGGCACCGTGCCTCGGGCACACAAGTGTAACTCATCTTTTTTAATTAACTAATCTGAATATATTTAATCAGATTTCAAATCAGTTGGACCACAAGAATAGACGAATGAGGATGAAGTAAGAAGATATCTTTTTTTTTTTTTTAATATTTAGTAAGATATCATATAATAATATGTTATTAATTATTTATATTTTCCTGACTTGTTTGGTGGATGTTTGTCATTTGATTTAACTAATCTGTTCGAGTTGCTTTGCTTTTGTATAGTACAGTGGCTGGAGGTAAATTAAAAATACATTAGCTCACTTTTTTATTCTTATTAATTAAATACAACTTGTGATGTGTTCTTAAACAATTGATTAGTTGTGTGACAGATGTAAACACACATGTAATCATGTTTTCAGTACAAGAAAATTATGAGAAGATTTAAAGATATAACATATTGCAACCACTTAGTATCATCTATTTCAATATGTGTTTCATTCATTTAGTATATCCTCTTAAAATAACAACCATAACTCACGTATACACTAATAAACATGACATTATAAGTTAAACACACAATACAACGTAGTATATAAGATGAAAAAATCAAAATATAACAACATTCATATGAAATACAAAAGTAGTTGAATGAAAATAAAGATAACTTTGTTAAGGGATCGATTAAGATAGATTTACTCGACATAATTGAAAACATTGTGTTTATTGATAAATACATATACAGTTCTCTTTGAGTCGAGCTCGAATTGGATAAATGAAAATAGAAATAAAAGAAATGTGAGAATATTAGATTACTCCCGGTCGATGGATCATGTGATATAAAACTTATTCATATTTCATGAAATTGATAGAATAAAAAAAATTTAATGGGAAAATTTAAAGGACATTTGTTCAAAATTGTCATTTGTCCTAATTTTTTTTGCAAAAACAACACTCATTAACACAATTGCATTTGCTTGCAAAAAATTATTGGCTTACAATTTTACATAAATATTGTATTTATGTGACATTTCAACATAACATGGTTTTATACATGTATAATAGTCATTTAAAGAAACTTGAACAATATATATTCTAAGAGTGACACTTATGTGTTCCGGGGGCATGATGCCCCAAATTAATCATCATATGATGTTACATATATACTCTTCAGGTATCATATGTATACTCTTATATAGTATGATACTTGTAGAGTATATGTATAACATCAAGAAACATAACACATGTAGATAATATATATAACACCTGAAAAACATGTATATAACACCTAGATCTGTGCCTATAAGTGGCCCAGAGTATATAAGTTTTGTCATATTCTAATTGAGTTCATTATTTCATGTCTATAAAACTTATATGAGATTTTCGTTAATATAATGTCTTGAAATGGGGCTAGTATCCACATTTAAACTAATTTTTATAAATGAATTTATGTATACTGAATCATGCTCAATCTCCCAAAATTGGATTCTTAAAACAGCTTTATAAGATTCTTACTCTTTTCCGATAAGCTATTTCATGTCATCACCAATCAGCAGCACATTCATGGACTTTATCTAATAATTTGAACTGGAGCTTATGAATTATATGGCCCATAAAGATTCTATATTTTATTTCTTCATTTCTGTTATTTCTAAATGGTTGAGATTATTTTTAAATGTTTTTTTATATAGAGATTGTGTAGAGTCTCAACTGAAGATGATTTGAATTTCAAATCATGCTCAATTCCACATCAATAAGCTAAGTCTACTGTATAAATCTATTTCATGTGCAAATGAAATTTAAGAATAAATAATTAGTTGGACTTTGGTCCAGATATAATTGAAGGCCCAATTTATATTCCATTTTGGGCTATATATCCTGGGCTTTATTTAAATTTGTTGATAACTATTTCAATATCAAAATTCAGACAGCTGACTTTATATAATTTTTAATCGAAAATAATTACTACCTCCGTCCCACCAAAATTAGCCTACTTTGACCGGCACACATATTAAGAAAAAGCTGTTGACTTTGATTGGATGTGTTATTTTAATATTTTTGAGTGGCAATTTTGTAATTTAAATCAACTTTTTGAGTGCAAAAGTGCAAAAGTGGCAACTTTTTCTTTGCCATTTTGGGGCTGGCAGATTTAAGTGGGACGGACGAAAATGGCAAGTAGGCTAAAAATGCTGGGACGGAGGGAGTATTTCATAATCATTAGAAACTTAATATTTTTGTAGAAGTTTAGGGCACTTTGAATTTTTATCATACAATAGTTATAGTGGGAAAAAAAAAAAAAAAAAAAACCTACCATTTGAATGAAACATAATGTTGATGAGAAGGTATTTTCTATACCTGGTGCATGGATCTCGGGTCAGATGCGGGTAGACTGGGTTGGCCCAGCCCATAACACTACTTTTTTCTTTCCGCGTGTTTTGGGCGTGACCTTCATGTTATGTTAGTTGTACATTTACATTATATTAGTCGTACCTTCATTTCCAAATTTCATACATTTAGTTCAAAACCACTGACTTTTATGTTATGTTTGTCATACTTTCATATTATATTAGTTATACCTTCATGCATGTATGACTAACATAACATGAAAGTATGAGCACCTGGAGTGAATTTTGTGGGTTTGAGTGCACCCACAAGGCTAGTAAGAGTGCATGGGAGCACATGAAAAGACGTGTGGGCCGGGTTGACACAGGATCCATGCACCAACTGCATAAAAGTTTTTGCCTTCAACTTTTTATTTAATGGATGGGGTTATGTATCAACTTTTTCGAGGATCCATGCACTCGAATTGACTCGGTTAACGCATTCAAAACCTCTTACATGCACGTTTTACGCGCTCCCACGCACCTGGATGGATGAGCTCAAATCCACCCAAATTCGTTACAGGTGTCATACCTTTACTTTATGTTAAACATATATTTATGTTATGTTAGATATACATTTGTGTGTCCTCATTTCAGACATTTAAAATTTTCAATTATACCTTCATACATTTTATTAATGTTAGACATACATTTAGTTATATTAGTCATACATTTTAGCTACATGTTAGTCATACCTATATATTATATAAGCTATGTCTAATATAATATAAAAGTATGTCTAATGTAACAAAAATGTATGACAAATATTACGTAAAGGTACATGTACAAAATGTGCAGAAAAGTTAGGGTTTTTTTTTAAAGTTAAATGTATGAAATTGGGGCATGCAGGCATGTCTAACATAATATGAAAGTATGTCTAACATAACATAAATTTATGTCTACTATAACATAAGGTCATGACCAAAATTAAATAATCAAGCGCGAAAAAAATAATAAAAAATAAAAACCGGCCGGATGGCCCGGATCCAACCCGGATGCATGAGTTTGAGATCCATGCAACTAGTATATAGAAGAATTTCTCAAAGTAGAATTGTTTTAGAAATTTAACTATTTCCCCACCAATAAAAAACCATTTAAAATCATAGAAATAATTTTTAATAAGACATTTGCATTTATCTAGATTAAAACAAAATATTTTGTGCACCCTGCTGCATGTGCAATCGGACAACGCACTAACCAACGCGCCCCCACTCGCGGTCAACGCCCTTCCAAGCGTCTGGTGGGCGCGCTCAATCCCACAAAAATTCGCTCCAGATAGTGTTACGTATCTTCTGTTATGTTAGTGTGACATTCGTGTTATTTTAGTGTTACCTTAGGTAACTTTATAATAACACGAAGGTCACACTAACATAACATGAAGGTCGGTCTAACATAACATTAATGTATGATTAACATTATTTTTTACCTTCATGTTACGTTAGTTTGACCAGGTAATACTAAAATAACACGAAGGTCACACTAACATAACATGAAGGTCGGTCTAACATAACATTAATGTATGATTAACATTATTTTTTACCTTCATGTTACGTTAGTGTGACCTTCATGTTATGTTAGTCTGACCATCGTGTTATTTTAGTTAAATGGTTTTGAACTAAGGGTATGGAATTTGGAAATGAAGGTCATACTAACATAACACGAAGGTAACACTAACATAACATGAAAATAACGACCAAAACATGCAAAAAAGTAAAGAGGCCCAACCCGCGCCAGCCCACGCCGGCCCGCGCGAGACTCTGTTGCACAGATCTTAGATCCGTGCAACTGGTATACAGGAGACTCACCCCTATATTAATTGTGAAAAAAATTACAACTCTTTATAACTTTTGCAATCTGACATTTTAAAAATTTACAATTTAGTACATAAAACTTTGTTTCTTGTACATTTCAATGTGAGATTATGATATGACTTCGATGATTTCGTTACTTTGACATTAGTTGAAACTGTCAGAGCAAGCTCAACTTCAGCAGGAACAAGCACAACTATTACTGTAAATTTATCCAAGGAACACGTGGGACTGGTCCGAAAGATGCCAAACGCCTTTGAGGACGGAAAAGGAAAATAAGAAGGATTATGTAATAGTTCTAAGTTAAAATTATAAAGGGTAAAAAACATTATGTCATCCGAACTATAGTCGTTTTTACAAATCGTGGTAAAAACTTTTCAATGTTGCACTGTACTGGCCGAACTTTGAGCGATTTGCAGATTCCAGAAAAAACTGATTTCTGGCCATTTTCTCCGGCAAAAATTAGAACACGTGCCTTGCACGTGTTTCATTAAGGGTAAATTTGTCTTTCGGTTGAAACTTCCTTGAAGATGCACACATGGGAGACACGTGTCTGGTTCCCACTTTTCAAATTCCCAATCTTAATCAAAACGGGAAAACAGAAAAAACGGGGTACAAAAAATCTAAAGAATACACATAATCACATCCATCATTTTCACCCAAAAATCTACAACACTGAAGAAGCTCAACCCGTTCGAATCTAATGGTGTGGAAAGCGAGGGAGAAGGATGATCCATATGTTGTTTTGGGACTCCCTTGCCCAGATTATGGTAAGTAAACATTAAACTCGTATAGTATGGAGGACTTATGATAATCTGGAATTCGGAACATTAAAGTAGATTATTCGATTAATCTAATTTTGAGTTAGGGTTAGGGTTAATTCGATTTCTGTAATTTTGAGTTAGGTTTCTGGGTTTTCGTTTGGGGTTAAAGTTTATTGAGTAGGGGCATGTTAGGATTATTAGATTACTCTAATTTTGAGTTAGGGTCATGTTTAGGGTTGGGGTTAATTCAATTTCTGTAATTTTGAGTTAGGATTTCTGGTTTTTCACTTGGGGTTAGAGTTTACAGATATGATCATCTGGATTTGAGAGGATTTTTTTGGGTTTATTCAATTACTTTAATTTTGAGTTAGGGTTTGGTTAATTCGATTTCTGTAAATTTTGGTTGGGGTTTTGGATTAATTTGATCATCTGGGTTTTAGAGTTTTCAGAAGGTTAGGGTTTGGAGTTAATTGGATATCTCTAATATTGTGTATTGATGGATTTTTCATATAAGTTATTTTAATATTCATATTTCCATTAAGCTAATTCGAAATACTGATGGATTTAGGCATATGTATACTACTGCTTGAGTTGATCTTTGGAAGAATGTGCTTGAGTGTTGTACTTGTATGTATTGTGTATTTATGTTGCAATCTCACTGTGTAAATATGTACTCTGGAAATGTGTGTATTTATGTGGTAATCTGGAAGTGCAGATATGTTGATGAAATTGCAAATATGTGGTTCTTTTCTGTATTCTTTGTATAGTGAGCATGATGATTAATATTGTGTGATTTGTGGTTCTTTTCTGTGTTGGCAGACAAAAATTATGATTTTTTCACTATTATATTTCACTACTCTGGAATGTTTCCAGATTTAAGGAAAAAATGTTATGTAGGGGTTGAGATAGGCTTAGGTGTATCATTCCATTTTGGTGGGTAGAGAGATAAGATTTCCTAATAATGATAAGAAAAAATTACAGGCTAGGTCTAAACATCCTTCATGTGAATGAATGATATATGCATCTAAGATGAAGGATGAAGACACTGTTGTGGTTAGAACTTATAACCCTAAGCATAAATGCCCTAGAAAACAGTCTAATTTGCATGCTACTTCTAGGTGGTTTGGCTGAAAAGTATAAGCACAAATTGTGGTCTGATCCTAAGTGGCCAATTGACTCAATAGTGTCATGCATGCAGCAGGATGTTAAACTTGTTTTCAGTAAGAGTCAGATGTATATGTGTAAGAAAAGGGCATTGAAAATGTGTAATACTGGGGATGCTAAATCAATACGTAAGAAAACTTGAAATGACAAATTTTACATCTACCAAAATTCACCACCATTTCATACTAAATTGCAATCCACAACTTCTGCCAACCAAAACAAATACATAATCACTAATACATAAGACCTAGTAATCACTTAACAAGATACATCACAAAGAAGAAAACTACTGTCAACCATAGCCACTTCTCCCTCTTCTCCCTCCTATTTTTCTTTTGCAATTCATCTTCAAGCTGATTCACACGTCTCAACAAACCCGAAATAATCTGACAAGCTCTTTCACACATTGCGGATCAATCCAATTGAAAAACTTACAACCTTCTTTCTACAACAAATGACACAAGAATAAGATTTCTTTCACCAATGTCATGCATCCCTTGCGACAAATGATTTATGAATCCAAATCTTCTACAATTCAAAAACCCTAATGTGAAATTGGGAAATTGGAGATTAGGGTTCACTATGCAATTGGGAATGTCTTTTGTAAAATTGTCAAAATCCATATCAAATTTAATGAAAATTAAGTGTAAAAATTCGAAATAATCAAAGAAACTAGCAAAAACTTCTCCAAAAACTTGAAATTTGTAGGCCTCACAAATTGAAAATAATTTGTATACTTACACGATATTTCTCGCATGTCATATACCTTCTCCCAGGTTCAAGTTCGTTCAAGACGTCAGCCTTTTTGTGGGCTTTCCATAGTGACACAAATCGTCCATAGCTATGGATGAAAAATCCCGACTTGAATGGTTGAGCTGTGGATGAAAATTCTATCTTCTTTTCTTCCAGATTTGAATCCCGTTTTGATTCAAGGTGTCTCCCACGTGTGCATCTTCAGGAAAGTTTCAGCTGACAAGACAAATTTGCCCTTAATGAAACGCGTGCAAGACATGTGTTCTGAATCTGCCGGAGAAAATGGCTGGAAATCAGTTTTTTACCGAAATCTGCAAATCGCGCAAAGTTTGGCCAGTACTGTGCAACATTGAAAAGTTTTTACCACGATTTGTAAAAACGACTATAGTTCGGATGGCATAATTATTTTTTACCCAATTATAAATCCAATAGAATATGTCATATTTAGAGTTGGTCACTTGTGAGACCATTCCACATGCTACAAGATTAAAATATGTATTTTATTAATGGCAAAAACTTGGGTACCCCGGTGCACTGTACCCCCAAAGGTATTATTGGTGTGTTCATAAGGTATTTTGTTATGTCCTTGAAGGTATTAGTGGTATACTCATAAGGTATTAATTGCATATTCATAACGTATTACGTGTATAACTGAAATATATGTTTTAGTGAAGGTATTATTCAATGTATTATTTGTTAAATGTTAAGATATTAATCATATTATTGAAATGTATTACAATAAGTGTTTGGGGGGCACGGTGTCCCGGGGTACGCAAGACCTACTCTTTATTAATGTATTTTAACATGTATAAACATAAGTTTTATAAATATGTCTTTTACAACTATAAGTATGTCCTTTTCTAGGCAAAATATTTTGTGCAACTGGTGTATGGATTTAGGACTCATGCACCCGGGTCGACCCGCACCACGCGCCCCAACGCGCTCTTAGGCACCCCACACACCTGGTGGGTGCGCTCAAACCCACCAAGATTCGCTCCTGGTAGTCATACCCTCATGTTATGTTAGAGTTACCTTCATGTTATATTAGTGTTACCCTAACACTAACATAACATGAAGGTAACCCTAACATAATGTGAGGGTCACTCTAACATAACATGAATGTATGATTAACATTGTTTTTTACCTTAATGTTATGTTAATGTTACTTTCATGTTATGTTAGTGTTACCTTCATGTTATATTACTGTTACTTTCATGTTATTTTAGTTCAGTAGTTTTAAACTAAGAGTATGAAATTTGGAGATGGGGTCACATTAACATAACGCGAAAGTAACCCTAACATAACATGAAGGTAACACTAACAGAACGTGAAGGTAACGACCAAAACACGCGAAAAAAGTAAAGAGGCGTGGGCTGAGCGGGCCAGTCCAGCCCTCGCGTAGTCCAGTTGCACGGATCTGAGATCCGTGCAACTGGTGCACCGAAGAGTAACTCTTCTATTAAAACTATGTATTCTGTAAAGTCGTCACACGTGAGACATTTTGACATGAGTTTTTATGTTGTAATTATGAGTGTATTCAAAAATTACAAACCTCAACTATGTGGTATCCATCGTTTCAATGAATGTAGAGTTTCCAAAAACCGAGTTATCAAGATCTCATTGAAAAATTATCACACATGAAAATATGAAAAAAAATAAAATGGAATTAAATAATAAATAATTAAAAATGGAATTAAATAATTAAATTTCACAAAAATGACTTATTTTTACTAAAAAATTTAGAATAACAATTATTTTGAGATAAATATTCGAGTGGGACTTTCCTAGACACATCCCATATACTGAATACACCACGATTAAAAGATAAAAACTTAAAAAAATTCTAACAAAATCCCAACCAATCTCAATTCTATCCTTGATTAAAAAATCGTAAATGCTGTTGTGCACTAAGTGCACGGATCTAGATTGATGCAATTGGGGCGACTCAATCCGGATCCGCGCACCAAGGTTTTTTTTTTTTTTTCCACTTCAGGCTGTTACCTTTATATTGTTAGGATGTGACATTTACGTTATATAAGTGACCTTTATATATAAGTGTTATGACCTTTATGTTTAGTAACTTAGGAAAAAATGGAGATTTTCAGTTTTTTCGCTTCACATTGAGACCTTTAAATGTATTATTGTGACTTTTATGTACAATTGTTGTAACCTTTATGTACATATATTATGACCTTTATAATCCATAACTTTTAAAAAAATGAAAATTTTCAAAATTCAGCGCATTTTTAAGATGAATATATGTGCAGCTAATATTACATAAAGTTAAATATGTACAAATTTTGCTAAAATTCTTCATTTTTTTCTAAGTTAGAGTATATAAAGGTCATTACATTTGTACATAAAGGTTACATTTATATAACATAAAAGTCACATACATATAACATAAAGGTAACAACCTGAAACGAAAAAATAAAATTCAAAAAACAAAGAAAAAAAAAGTGCGCAGATTTTGGTCGACTCGAACCCGACCCGAATTGTATGTGCACCAATTGCACAGGAGACTAACTCTTAAAAAATATATAAAAAAAAAAAAGAAAAGAAAAAGTTAAAGAACCCAGAGAAAACCTGTAACTCTTCCTCCCCTCCGAGTAGTAATACGTAGGCTGAGAGAGGAAGCATATAGTGTGGATTGAGTATTGGCAAAGGCTATGAGGCCTCAAATAGTATTGTTTGGGGACTCAATTACTCAACAATCTTTCAGATCAGGGGGTTGGGGGGCCTCCATTGCTGACATCTACTCAAGAAAGGTCCTATGTTCTCTGATTTTTCCTTGATTTTTTTCATTGTTATTGCTCTATAATGTTCGAATATTGATCTGGGTATGCATACAAACTGTTTGATCATTTGCTCCTATGGTGGTTTGTGCAGGTTGATGTTGTACTCCGAGGGTATGGTGGGTACAACACCAGATGGGCTCTCTTCTTGTTGCATCATCTATTTCCTCTGGTAATCCTCATTCTTGATTTGTTTGTCTCTGTTATTTGGATCTGTTTTTTCATGGTCTCTTAGTGTCATCTAAATGTCTCTTTTAGGTGTGTGTTTTTGTATAAATGGCAATGTTCAATCAACTCCATGGTAGAAGGGATTTGCCCATCAATTTCCTGGAAAAAAATGCATCTTGGATCAACAATTCTGGCTTAGTTTTTGCTGATCAGGGAATTTACTCTTCAAGTTGGATTTTTCAGTCTTGAATGGATAATACTAGTATACAATTTCACAAGTTCCAACGCCTTTATTGTAAAAGATGTTCTTCATTCTGTACATCTTTAACTGCAGTAGTCAGACTTTACTTGATAAGCATGGTGGATAATGTTTAGTAAGTCATACTATTAGAAGATTTAGTGCTTGGTTTCTCTGATGAACTATGTTATCTGTTTGCTTATTTCCGGCTCTTGTGTTGCGTCTAAGTTTGATTGGTATTCTGAAATTAAGCATTCGTGTGCGTCTTTTTTAATCTCGAGCAGGACACTGCAACACCTCCTGCTGCTGTTACTATATTTTTCGGGGCAAACGATGCGGCTCTTTTAAATGGCACTGGCAAAAGACAGCATGTGCCTCTGCAAGAATACAAGCAAAATTTGAAGAAAATTGTTCAGCACATTAAGGTTTGTACTCTACAAGATATTGTGCTTAGTTTATGTGCACCAAAACATCCTGAAATAAAATCCTTACAAGTGAAAGAAAGTGAACACATATTGTTAATTTGTCTAGTTAGACTTAATGGTATATATAGAAAACCAAGCAATTCAAAATGTTTTGAAAAGGAGTAACATATTTTCTGCTTCAAAATTTTTGTATCTGAGCTACCACCCCTTTGGAGGTGCGGGTAAGGACACTGCTGACTTTCTTAGTAAACTCGCGTCTGATCTTGCGGAAATTCATTTGCAATTTTCCATGGGATACTGAAAGATCCAAATTTTTATGTTTGCATTGGTCCAACCCATTTTCTATTATCGCATTTTAATTAGTTTTAGAGAGTGATTGCAGAACCGGTCACCAAAAACGCTTGTAGTGCTTATAACTCCACCTCCCATTGATCGGGAAGGGCGTCGAGACTATGCAAGGTATACGATTTTAGCTTTTAGTATTACTTTTTTTTTTTTTCTCTCTGTCCACCTTATTATTGCACACATATATCCCTCAAGTTCCAACTTAGAGTGAAGAATTCAGCATATTTCAGTCCAGATTTTCTGCCATCTTGTGTTCATTAGCCTGCTAACCTACCATAATAAGCAGGTCTCTATACGGAGATAAGGCATCAGGAGTAGCTGATAGGACGAATGAAGTGGCTGGTGAATATGCCGAGCAGTGTGTTAGTTTAGCCAAAGAACTTAGCCTCCCTTCGATCAATCTATGGTCCAAGATGCAAGAAACGGATCATTGGCAGAAAAGATTCTTAAGGTTTGTTAACAACAAGACATATAAACTGAATCTGTCAAACGCCTTTGAACTCATATTCGTACTGTGTTATTTCTTTTGACAGTGATGGGCTGCACTTGACAGCAGAAGGAAATGCAGTTGTATTTGAAGAAGTTTTGAAGATATTTGATGAAGCTGGTTTCTCAGAGCTGCCATTTGATTTCCCGGCACATTCTGAAATTGATGAAGAAAACCCTGAAAAAGCATTCTTGTTACAATGTTCTGCAGTGTGATGGAGTTCATTTTGGCATAATTCATTCTTGATTTTGTGTCTTTTTCCCGACATTTTTACTTTTATGGGCACGTTTGCTTCAGTTATTGATTAAGTTTGATTATATCAATTTGCCTTAAACTATCAATGTAGCTATATCACAAAGTTGCGTGATACAAAATCGAGCCCCATTTTATATTTTGAGCTTATATTTTTTTAAGAAAATTAATTTTATTGATATGAAATATTGTCAAACGGGGTAAGCAAACTGATCCTATACATTCATAAGTTGACTAAGATCCGATACAACTGTCCTCTTTTAAGAGCGGCATAAAAGTGATATAATATTTTATTTCGATTCAATCTAAACAAAGGGTACTTCTGTAATACATCTAGTGTAGTAATACACCAATGTTTTTTTCTACTTTGGGCTATATGGACTATTGAATATATTGAGCCAGTGTTTTTTTCTACTATGGGCTGGACTGAGCTTGTGGGCTTTGTAATATGAACTATGAAATATATTGAGTTGCTTTATATTAAAATTTGGGGTTTAAATTCAAGAATGACCCTGTAGGATAGGGTCCTGGCCGAATGTGGTTCACGGTCAATCAAAATAGGCACAATACAAAATTGCTGTAAAAAACTAACGGGACAAAGTCACGTGACACGCATGTGTCCGTTAAATCAAGAGGAGTCAACCCAAGGGGTCAAAATCCCTAAATTCAGTTAGAACCCTAATCGCACCCCCAAAATCGCACCCCAATTTCCCCAAATCGTATCCAAATTCTGAAGTACACCAATGATTGAATGGCTAGTAGGCCCATTTGCTGAAGTTCGAAGCAGGAACCCCGTAGTCTGAGTGCAAGCAAAATCGCGATGGTGGTAAAACTGGTTAGTATTCAAACTCTTGGCAGTTTATTAGTTTTTGGGCATGTTTAGTATGTTTCTTGAGTTATTGGTAACCCTGAATGCAGAATGTATTGCTCACGGTATGTTTAGTTTGTTTCTTGAGTTTTTTTTTTTCATGAGTTTTGGCTGTATGTTGTAATGTTCGGCTTATATAATTTTGGTTGTGTTGTCCATATTATGTAATATATTGTTTAATGTAGTGGTGCTTTGCAATGCGCCAGTGTTTGTCTATATAATGGGCACAAGTTGTGTTGTTTAATGCTTTGTGGTTTTTTTTATTTTTTATTTTTTATTTTTGTGAAAGTGACTGATATTGTTTAATGTTGATTTATTGTTTTACTGGTATTGTTTAGAGTTTAATGTTTTGTGGTCCCTAGCATCTTGTTTACTGGTATTGTTTAGTGTTCATTTATTGGCTTGTAGTGTATCTTAGTCTTTCTTATATTATTTCTATGTATAAATTGCATAAAAACATAGTGGTGGGAGTAAGAAGGGTAAAAAACCCTTAGAACCTAGGCAGAAGGGTAAGAAATCCTTAGAACCTATAACAGATGAGGCTTCCTTTGAGGATTTAGAAAACATCATTGAAAATCACTGTGATTGGGGGTTGGATGGGGTTAATCCTGAGGAGTATGGATGTTTCAATGCACTAACTAAGGGTGATAACATAGATTTAGAGAGTGAGTCTAGTGATGAGCCATTTGATCCTGAGTGCATAAGTGATTCTGAAGATGAGTTGAATGATTTGCTATTTGAAGAGAGTGTTGATAAGGACATAGAGTGGATGAGAACAAATAGACCAACTGTGGATGGGAACTCTAGCAAACTTCCCACAATTGCAACGTTTTGTACCTGAAGTGTGTGAATGAGTAGATGAAGACATTTCTCCTCTTGATTCTAGATTTCTATCTTCTTTTTTTGTCTTGTTTATGTGGTGGATTTGATTTGCAGAATGTTTTCTTGAGTTGTTGGTGTTTATATATAAATAGGATATGTTTGGTGGGAGTTTGGTGGGAATTCTGGCAGGGAAAAATCTGGAAAATCGATTTGAGGAAAAAAAAATTCCCCCCAAAAGTTTACCTGACGTTTTCAGTCCATAAAGATAACGGACATGGCCGTTATTAAAATTTTTTGGGTTGGGAACTCTAGCAAACTTCCCACAATGGACCAACTGTAGATGGGAACTCTAGCAAACTTCCCACAATTGCAGCGTACCTGAAGTGTATGAATGAGTAGATGAAGACATTTCTCCTCTTGATTCCAGATTTCTATCTTCTTTTTTTGTCTTGTTTATGTGGTGGATTTGATTTGCAGAATGTTTTCTTGAGTTGTTGGTATTTATATATAAATAGGATATGTTTGGTGGGAGTTTGGTGGGAATTCTGGCAGGGAAAAATCTGGAAAATCGATTTGGGGAAAAAAAATTCCCCCCAAAAGTTTACCTGTTATTTTCCGTCCATAAAGATAACGGACAGGGCCGTTATTAAAAATTTTTGGGCTGTTTTCGGCCAGGGACCATTCCTGCAGGGCCACTCTTGAATTTAAGTCAAATTTTGGATTGTAGAATGTAGGCTGTGGAATGCATTTGGTTGGTTTACATTAACTTTAAATCTTTGGATTGCAATACACTAGTGTTTGATTTAACTATTATATGTTACAAACTTTACGTGCATTTCATTTGCATAGATTATACCAATAGTTTTGGTCATCTAATTAATAGATGGAAATGTATCATTTGACATATAAATTAAAATCACAGTAATGGTTTTTTGTAAATATTGAAAGTATTTAAATACTAAATCAATCCAACTTGAAGTCAATAATATCTTTCCAAAATAATCTTATGTGGCGGTTGTACATATAAAAACCAATAGATGATTGCAATATGATATCATAATTGTTAACCATTACGATAATCTTTCTAGTTGGGCGCATTGACCGGGTCAATCCTGGTGCATGGATCCTAAATTTGTGTGTCTGACACAAATAAGTTTTTGTCAGCGTTTGATAGGTTACATATATTATTTCTGGAATAAAGAAAACATTTTGCATGCTATTAAAGACCATTGCAACCATATTTAAATATTATTTAGCATTGCATATTATTTATAATGGAGTCAAGATCACTTACTCTTGAAATCTCAAATTTTTTTAACGATAGTTTAGTATTTTATATATATTAGATAAAAACATATCACAAATGTTATTTATAGTCTCATTTACAATCTTATTTACCTATCTTTAATCCTTCCTCCAAAAAATCTCATCTACAACCCTTCTATTTACACTGGCTCAATATTTATATTCAATTTTTTTGCATTTCTAGATGAATCTAGAATCGTAAAAATAACTTCATGCTATACTAAAGAATATTGCATAGCAGTACAACAGTAACCATGACAAATATTGCAAGCATGGAATAAATATCCCATGATAAACTGCATATTATTTATTGGATTGCAAACATGCATATTGCATGAAAGTGTAACCATTACAAACATTGCAAGCATGAAATAACATCACATGATAAATTGCATATTATTTATTGGATTGCAAGTATGCATATTACATGACAAATCGGTACATATTATTTATGGTATTATTTATATATTATTTATGGTATAATGTTTTGCAAACCATTGAATATGTAACCATAACATACATGAGTCACTTTCTTGTGCGGGTCGGATTGTGGGTGCTTGACCCGTTTTTTTTTTTTTTTTTTTTCCGCGCTACTTTTTAAAATTTTGGTCATAACCTTTAGGTTATGTTAGAGATAACTTTATGTTATGTTAGACATACCTATAAGTTATGTTAAAAAAACCCTTATGCCCAGATTTCATACCTAACTTCGGCACATTTTGTACACATACATTTACGTTATGCTAGAGATATTTTTATGTTATGTTAGACATACTTTTATGTTATATTAGACATATCTTATCCAATATATAAAAGTATCACTAACATAGCTAAAAGATATTTCTAATATAACTAAAAGGTATCTCTAACATAGCTAAAAAATATGAAGGTATTTGAAAATTTTAAGGGTCTAAAATCATGATTCAAAAGTATTGTTAACATAACATAAATGTATCTCTGACATAGCATAAAAGTATCTTTGAAAATTCTAAGGGTATGAAATCAAGATACAAAGATATCTTTAACATAATATAAAAGTATCTATAACATAACCTAAAAGTATCTCTAACATAACGTAAATGTATGTCACTTGGAGTGAATTTGGGTGAATTTGAGCGCATCCACCCAGGCGCGTGGGAGCTCGTGAGGGCACGTGGGAACGTGTATTTTGGGAGCGTAAGCGGGTCGATCCAGGTGCATGGATCCCAGACTCACATAAGTATTTGTGCACAGACATTGCAAGCATACTAGTACATTGCATTACAATCATTTAGGGAATTAATTAGGCACTGCATGCTATTAAAGAATATTGGGCATATCAACATTTATATGGAATAAAACAAGCATGACAACCATACAATTATTCATTACGTCAATTAGAATAAAATATATTGTATATGAATGTTAAACGAATCGTTTTCAAACGATGCACAACACTAGAAATTTGATTTTGGTTTTATGGATTATAATTACTGATAAATACAATTTTAAGATTCATGGAATAAATCAAATATTGCATGCTTTTAAAGAATATTGAGCATATCAACATTTTTATGGAATAAAGAAAACATGACAATCATACAGTTATTCATCACGTCACGGAAAATTAGAATAAAATATATTGAATATTGTTGGTCCCAAATATCCTGGTAGTAGGCTTACATGGGGTGAATAAGCCTTGTAACACCCCGTTTTCAAGAAAATCTGCATTTCATATTTTACAAAATTTCTTTTACCTTTTAATTGAAAAATGATTCGAAATGTATTATTATGTTATTTAAAGTTATAATTTACGTGTTACGTTATGCTTCATGATTCTTAAGCATTATGTGGTACGTGTTACGTTATGCTTCATGATTTTTAAGCATTATGTGGTACTCGATGATTTCTACGTATTTGGTGATCTGATGTTCTTTCGAGATTTAAAGTATTTTGCAGGATTGCTTATGGAGGAAACCGAGCTGATCTCAACTCAGTTGACAATCATGGATAAAAGTAAAAAAAAGATAAGATATAGATAAATTTAAATGAGGAAAAATGATATTAGATTTTTATGCAAATATTATTCGTTTGTGTCGTAAATGCTTTTATTTATTAAGTTTATTCGTGATCACTAAATGTGATTCTATGTGATAAAATAATTTACATAAAATGTGCTTAGTAAATACTTGTGTATAAATTATGTTGTTGTATTATTATTATTATTATTATTATTATTATTATTATTATTATTATTATTATTATTATTATATTTAATGTTAAATGTTGATCTAATATATATAGATGTGTACGTGTGTAATATATATATGTGTAGGTTATGTATGTATATTTAGTAAATTATCTAAAGCAAATATATTTATAATATTATTTTATGTATATAATAGATAAGCTTTGGATTTTTTTGAGAGAAGATATTTTTCCTCTTTTCACCCACGTGCCTTATTCTTTATAATAAGATAAAGATGATATATTTCTTCTTCCTCATTCATCATCAAACATTTTTTTCTTTGCAGAGAGTTTGGAGAGAAGAAGGGTAAAGATTTTAATTCTTTTTCTTGCTTTTTACTTCAAATTTAATTGCTTCTTTTATTTCCCAAATTAATTGAGATATAGGAGTAGATGTATATATATATGTATGTATATTTGTGTGCTGTAGAAAAGAAACGGGAAGAAATCCTTTAGTAATTTTATCTTCAAATCAAGAGGGTAAAGATTTTATTTGCTTTCAAATTCTTCTCAATTTTGAGATTTTAGATGTATATGTATGTGAATAAGTGCAAGTGCATATATATATATATATATTTAAAGTGTATGCTGTTGGGATGGGGAAGAAAAAACAGGGGAAAAGATGGGAAGAAGACAGAGGAGAGGAGAGGAAAGGAAGAAGAAGAGGGGGAAATAGGGAGAGACGGGAGGAGGCGCCACCGCACGGAGCGGCGCCAAGCGGAGACGAAGAGGGTGGTGCCTCTCACGGGCCGCCGTTGTGTGTTTTTGTGTGTGTTTTGTGTGTATTTGTGTGTGTGTGTCATGTGTATATATATGTGTGTATCTTGTGCATATGCTGTAGAATAGGAAAAAGGAAAGAAGGAGGAAGAAAAGGGGGAAGGAAGGTGGAGGGCGCCGCCGTGCGGCGGCGCCGTGCATAGCGAAGGAGGCCGCTGCTGCCGGCGGAGGGGAGCAGCGGCGGTGGCAAGGAGGACGGCCGAGAGGGGTTGTTGGGAGGAGAAAGGCTGCTGCTGTGTGTATTGTGCCGTGTGTTGTGGTGGCCGGCGACGGGTTTGTCGCCGGCAGGAGAGGGCAGCTGCGGCCGAGCAGGCGGCGGCCAAGCAGGCGGCGGCCGAGCGGCGGTGGCCGTGCAGGGGGAGGAGATGGCGACGGGTTTTGGAGGGAGAAGGAGCAGGGATTTGATTTTAGAAATTAGGCTTAGTCTAGGGACTTAATTGCAATTTCCTACTTTTGCTTATTTATGATACAATCCTTTATCTTTTGTTTAATTGCTTTTTAGTCCCTACAAATTCTATTAATTTGAATTCAACCCCTGAAATTTGATTAAGTTGCAATTTAACCCCAAAACTTTACAAGATTTTTAATACATGATCCTAGACTATATAGAAACTGTAGAATCACCCTAAACTTTACTATAATTATAAGTTGAACCCAATACTATACCGGATATTATTTTATGACCTCAAACCATAATTTTTACGTGTCGTTTTAAGATTTAGAATTACTAGTTACATACCTTAAGTTTAAATTATAAGTATATTTGTTGTTTATATGTGAATCATGTTCAATGATTGTTAATTCTTTGTACAAGCAATTAAAATCTATTTTCAGTATGTTAACCTAAATAAATATATATATATGATCATATGAATAATATTGTGATTTTAGGAATTATATACGAAATATTAAAATTGTTACATCTTTATATTTTATGTGTCTTTTTAGGACTAAAATTTCTAGTTTAGATATCTAAAGCTTAAGTTATGAGTATGTTGATTTCTTGTAAATGCTAATCATGTTTAAATGATTCTTATGTGATAATGTTATCATCAAAATTTTATATATGAGTCTAATATATGTATATTTTTGTATGATGCATGATTAATATAAATATTTGGATAATGTGTATGAAATCATGTTAATGGATTAGCTTACAACCTGTATTTCTATTTTGAATTGATTACATGATAATTAAAGATTTATAAATTTATGTACCTTGGTTACTGTTTCGCTAATTTATTTTGTTAATTGAGATGTGTATTTCTAAATTATTATACTATGTGGCAAATTATATATCTTAATTATTTACTTTGCAAAATCATTTATAGCTAGCAATACAATTGTGGTTTCTTTAAATTATATAGTATTAAAAGATAATCCATCTTGCCAAATTGAATAAGAAATTAGTATCCTGCATGACAACATAAGTTTATTTTTGGTATTAAATGTTATGTGTAAAATGTTGGTATATACTATTAATTAGTGATATTATTTCAGAAATAAGATTAGAAAAGTATTATATTAGTTAAATTAATTTAGGGAATGCTTTAAGTAATATTGAAATTAAAGAGAAATTGGGTTAGATTATTTATAAGTCTTTACTTCATCTATTAATTAATGGAATCTTTTATGTTACACTAATTGTAGAAATTCATAAAAGATAAAGAGTTAGTTAATGAAACAAAGTAAAGATTTAAATTTTAAGTCTTTCGATAATATTTACATGTTATAGGATATAATATGACATAAGAAACTAAATGATTAAGTATGTCAAGTGCAGTTGAGACGAGCGGTGATTCCAAAAGCAATTCTCGAGCCGTCAGTTTAAAGTGGGTAACTTCTAATCTCTACTATACGTTGGTAATTAAATTAGTAAGTGTGTATGAAAATCTATGGCTGAAGCTCCGTAGCTATAACCGGTAGTTGCTTCACTATCGGGCGACGACCATAAGGGTGAGCGTACCCGGTCTATGAAAGGTCCAGGGTGAGCGTACCCAACGGACAAAGTAGTATGTGCTTAATGATTTAATTATTTCAATATATGTTAGAGTGGGTAATTTCTACACTCTACTATACGATGATGATTAAATTAGTAAGTTATGTACGACGGTCTACGGTTGAAGTTCCGTAGCGGTAACCGGTAGTTGCTTCACTATCGGGCGACGACCATAAGGGTGAGCGTACCCGGTCTATGAAAGCAAGGTTTAGTGGGCGAGCGACTCCCACATTCCTTTATGTTATGTATGGTCCAGGGTGAGCGTACCCAACGAACATGTAGTATGTGCTTAATAATTTAATTGTTCAATGAATATTAGAGAATACAGTTATCCCACTGGGATTCCTCTCCGGAGGTGTCTTATGATTCCACTTTTAATATTTTTCAGGTTCGGCGTATGATGACGTGGACGTGTAGTGAGCTGATCTGTCTTTCCATCACCTCTTTCACGTTAAAGTACCAAACCAGTATTTACTTTTAAGAATAATGTTAAATTTTGGATATGCAAATTATGATAAATGATGGGCCTAGACTTATATTTTGGTATGATATGTTTGCTCTATTATGTTATATCTTATGGGAGTTTGTTTGAACTTTTAACCTAGAAATGTGGGTAAAACACGAGTTTTGGAAACAATTGTTTTATGTTTTAAAAAAAAAAAAGTCTCGTATTTTCCTTTCAGTCTTCCGCTGTAAACTATTTTATGAATTCTTTAAGTAAGGAAATGGTGACGACCTGATTTTCAATGAATGGGAATTGGGGCGTTACAAGCCTACTGTATTTTCAAACTTTTCTTTTTGCTTGACTCAATTCTAGGATCAGTAACCTTTTAAGAGGATCAGTAACCTTTTAAGAAGTTACTGATCAGAGTGGTTGCGTAAGCCTTTCTTTCATTGCAGAGCCAAGTATAGAAGGTGTGCAGCTTATTATGGAATATGCAGGTTAAGCAGTAAGCACACATATACACATGGATATATAGAGGTTCGAAGGTGGAGTAATCCTTCTACGTCTTCTCTGCCTCTTCTCAAGAGGGAACCTTCGTTAAGCTAGTTGCTTTACGTAGACTTATCTATTACAACCCTCACTTAACAAGTAAGTAGCAAGCCTTCACACAGCTGCTTGCCTACTATCCCCACTGACCCACACGGGATCTTATTCTACCCACCCAGGGTCCTCACTTTCTCTCCTAAAAATTGGCAAACTCAGCAGGACTCTACTCCTCGCACTGAGTACTCCAAGACAGTCCTTTAGAAGGAGTTTGTCTTCTTCTTCTTCAACTGGGTGCAATAAGCTTGACCTTCGTTTGCAGATTGATCTGCTGAAGCTTGCTGCTGGACTGACTGACTGAGCATGCATCTCTTGGGGTGTGGAGTGTTCGAGCTTTTCTTTTTTTCTTCTGAACACTCTCTTTTCTTCTATTTTAATTTCCCCCTCTTTCTGCACTTTTTGTGAGCCTTCTCTTTGTTGAGTTATTCTCTTTTCTTTTAACACTTCTCTCTACGAGCTTGAATATTTTGTTATGCTCATTTTCTTTTTCTTCTCACGCTCTCTCTTTCTCTTCGTCAGTCTTCTTCTTATTTATAGATTAGAAAATCTGCCCGTTGAAGGTAGGTAGGTTTCCTAGGAGGATGATATAGACTTATTACTTGTACATTATACCATTTGGGGGGATCACTAGAATTTATTGTGGTGAGTATTGAAGGAAGGTAAAAAACGAAACTAGAATTGAATGGTCAGGATTTAAAGTTTTCAAATCTGATGGTTAAAAATAACTGACACTTTGATACATCAGGTGTACTATAGAAGGACTCTAAATAAAATATCATGATTTATGTTGTTTCATGGATTGGTCATGGGGTTTAAATTTTTTATGACTAAATTTTTTTGTTTCATTTTGGACTAATAAAAATAAAATATAAGAAATGTGCATTGTGGATAGTTGTCAGTGGCAGGTTTTGTATCCTTCCAACCTTTTTCGAAGCAATGTCATATCTTCATCAGCTCCCTCACTAGGGTCAGTTACAGTGTTGGTTGCCGCAACTACTTCCTTTGACATTCTTGTAGAAAGTGTAGTAACCTTACTGCTTCATTCATCAGAATTCATTTTTCTTTTTTTGATATTAAACTCAAATGCTTTGAGGTCAGAGAATAGATCAAAGGTGGTCATAGATTTTAGATCCATGGATACTCTCATTGCAGTAGTCTTGCTATCCCATTCAGCTGGCAAAGCTCTAAGCATTTTCAAATTCTTTTCTTTCTGAGTATAGTGCTTTTCACGAGATTCATACTCATTCACTATGCTAGTGAATCTCAGGTCTAGCTATTCTAGGGTTTCATCTGGTTTTATCTCAAATAACTCAAATTTTTAAGTTGTAGTTGATATCTTATTATCTTTTGACTTTTGATATCTTTGTCTCATCAAAACTAAATAAATCGTAACAATTTTCCCCTTTTTTATGATGACAAAACTTTTTACAAAATGTTAAAAGTAGAAAAAGGTTAACTACTAGCTGCAGAACATATATAAAATGTATAAGATATGTCAAGTTAGCTCAGGATAAGAATAATCAGAAAGCATGCATAATAATAAGATCACAAGTTGTGAGTTTCCAACAGATAGCATATTTAAAAAAGATAAACTATTTTCTGCAAACCGTAGATCATCATCAGCACAAAACAAAACATAAACAAATATTCATGAGGTACGAATTGTTTTTCTTCAAACGACATAAAATTAAAGATCATGCCGAAAGCATACTGCAGGGAGCAGCATGCTACAGAAGCCTCGAAGCCACCTGAAGGAGCAAGCCAGAAGAAGGAAGCTCCAGAGTGAAGCTAGAAGAGGAAGCTACAAAGCAGGCATAGGCAGAAAGTCAAAGTTACCGGTAGACACAAGAAGTTACCGGTAGAGAGAAGAAGGAGAGGAGCCAACCGGAAGAAGACACGTGGAAAGCGAAAAGCTGCCGTGTGTCAGGAGTGCGGCGCGTTAATGTCAGAAATCTATCTACCTTCAATGGGCAGATTTCACCACCTATAAAGATGAGGACTGAAGACTGAAATAGTGTGAGTGAGAGATCACACCCAGTGTGTGAGAGAAGCACCAAGTGTGCAAGAGAGAAGAATACGAGCCCATCAGAATATCCGAGCTCACAGAGAGAAGTGCAAGAGAAGAGCTCAAAGCTCACAAAAGAAAGAAGCGCAGTAAAAGGGGGAAGTTAAGAAGAGTAGAGAGTATTCACAAAATGCAATAGAAGAGCTCAAACACTCCACACCCCAAGCAAACACACATCCAGTCTACCAGTCAGCAACAAGCTTCAGCAGAAACAGTCTGCAGACGAAGGCCAAGCTTGCTGCAACCAGTTGAAGAAGGAGGAGATAAACCTCTCTAAAAGGTTGTCTCGGAGTACTCAGTGTGAGGAGTAATGTCTTGCTGAGTTTACACTTTCGAGGAGAAAGTGAAGACCCTGGGTGGGTAGAGGAGGATCCTATGTGGGTCCAGGGAAAGTAGGCAAGCATCTGTGCGAAGACTTGCTACTTATTCGTTAAGGGTGAGTTGTAATAAATAGGTCTATGTAAATCAACCAGCTTAACCAATGTTCCCTCCCATGAGGAGGAAGAGAGGACGTAGAAGGATTACTCCACCTTCGAACCTCTATACATGCTTGTATCTTTATCTGCTTACTGTCATGCATACACTCTCTCTAACAAGCTGCACATCTTCTACCAAGCATAGTAAAAGGCTTTCGCACCCACTCTGATCAGTAACCTCTGAAAAGGTTACTGACATAAGAAAAAGCCGATAAATGTAGAAGAAAAATGTGTGAAACTTTAGTAGGCTTATTCACCCCACTCTAAGCCTACTACTAGTTGTTTTTCGGGACCAACAAGTGGTATCAGAGTAGGTTGGACCGTACACCAGTTGATATACCTGATACCTACAAGTGGTATCAATAATCTATCACCGGTGAATTGTTCATCTCTGCTCAATGGTCAATCTGATACAAACAAGTGGTATCAGAGCAGATGGATGAACCAAAAGATCTAAGCAATCTGTCCAGATCCCATCTGTGAAGAAAAACTCTCAAGATCTCTCTCTCTCTCTCACCCTCACATCAGAGATCATTTCAAAATGTCTTTTGCTTTAAAAGGATGATTGATGTGAAGACAACAAACAGCTAAAAGATGAAGAAAATAAGCTTTGTTGTGAAGAAAGCTGTTTTTGAGGGGGAACAACAAGCTGCGAAGAAGAAAGCCATGCACAAAGGAGCAATGTCCTTATCTATCATGGAGGAGACCATCCTGGAGCTGATCAACAAAAAAGACCTGTTCCTGAGGAAACAAAGGAAGCTGACATCAACTAGCAAAGAAGAAGATGTTGAGAATGTCAAACAAGGGAGTAAGAATAAGAAGCCCACTCCAGTCTCCAGATAGAAACAAGATAAAAAAGGACCTATTTTTTTAAAAGAACAAGAATGACCAGGCACCTCGTTCCAATCTTACACTCTTTTAATTCTGGTCATAACCATATCTTGTTAATCTGTCAAAGAAATCAAGTGACTATGTGCTGATAAAGCATATGATATTTTATTGTCACTTGATTTTATAAATAAGAAAAGGAAACCTGCATTTTTTTTTAATTTTAACGCTTCTCTTTCTCATGCTAAGCCTCAAAGTAACCTGGAATAGTACTGATAAATGACCCTATATCTCAAAAGAGGAGACCAAAAAGTAAGGGGGAACTTCCAGTACAAATCTAGGAAGCTTTGAAGGCAAAAAAGGTTAAAATCCTTGGAGTAACCCAAGAGTGGTTATGCTATAGAAAGTCTGCAACAAACTGACATTCCATAAGGAATCAAGCAGAATAACAACTCCAGAAAAAAAAAATAATAATAAAAAAATATTTTTTTTCTATGTCTTTGTCTATCTTGATTTGCTTAAATACACCTGCACGGACTATCACTCCTTGATCTTCAAAAGTCTTGAAGAAGCCAAGCCTCTCTCTACAGTATGGGCTGTAAAGATAGTCTAAGCTCTAAAAGATAACAAGAAGGACTCATACTTGTATGAGTACCTATACATAATTATCGTTATGCAGGTACATCTGACAAAGAACTAGTAAATTTAGGGGGAACCATTGACAAGATGGCAAACTCTGACTGTAGGATACTGAACATCCGGCTACTGGATACTAAGTCATGGGATAACAGGACGCTGTACACCCAGACACTAGTACCAAGATAACTGGATGCTAAATTCCTAGAAATCAGAGCACTTGTCATTAAGTCAATAAAAAAGGTAGAAGAAACTAATTGAAAAAGATAAATGTCTGATTAAAGGAAATGCCAGACACCAGAATATTAAAAACTAGGTCACTGATAGCAGGATGCTGGATATCAGGATGCTAGAGACCAGACTGACTTGAAATTAGGTCGTTGGGTGGTAGGACATTAGATATCAGGATGCTAGATACCAGGGGCTGGAAACTACATCTCTGAACACTAGGTCGCTAGGCAACAGGACGCTAAATACCGAGTAGCTGGATACTAGATCGCTGAATACCAGGTCGTTGTGTATCAGGACGCTAGATTTCAATATTCTGGATACTAGGTTGCTTGAAGTCAGAACTTATCATCAAAACTGGATAAAGAGATCTCTTGGATGTTACACGTTAAAACAGTTACTGAGAAAATATTTCTTGGTAACATGCGTATACTTTAAAGAGATCGCCTTTTTCCAGAAATAGACTACCTTTTCTAAAACCCTAAAAGAACTTCAGCCGTACAATCAGAAAAATCTAAAGGTGAAGATTCAGCCGCTGACCACAGACGTAATCAAATGAAGAGATAAAATTTAAAGCTGTGTAAACTGTCAACATCAGCCTTCGAAACCCGCGTTGCAGTTAATGAGATCTTTAAAGATCCAAACTGCAACAGGAAGTATCTCAACCCTATAAATATATGCACTCTTTTTCTTCATAAAAGATAAAAAGATGTCCCCTCTCTCTCTCTCTCTTATCCCTGCATATCATGGAACTCGATTGTTGGAAACCCTTCTCTTCATCCCTTCCTAAAGACACATTCTCTACATATAATCAACCAAGCACACCCCAAATCACAGACAGTCACCTCTCACGCTTAACACTTGCTAAGCAAGTCTTCCTCAGAAGGCTTGACCTTCTAATGTTCCTTCCTCACCTCAAATTCGAGGATACCTGAGGACTCGCCCCAAAGATCTCCTCTTGAGGTCTGGATGTCGAGGTCGAGGAATCCCTCTCCAGTTTTCCCCTGAGCTCTTGCTCGTTGTTGATAATGACAAAAAAGGGGAAACTTTGAAGGATTAAGGAAGATCAAAAGTCTTCCAGAGGTGAAGAACAGAAGAGACAAAACTCCTTTTTTGAGAGAGTTCTCTTCTGTATCCAAAGAGAAGGAAGGTTCAGTCACAGGAGTTGGTGGAAGAAGTGCGTGAAGAAAGGTTGCAGCAAGCTACTACACCTGAGCATCTCCACTACTTCATGATCATCTCCAATTGAATCTTTCTCTTTGCAATCACCTTCCTCATTCTCCTCCATGACCACGTGAGGAAATCAACCAGGGAGCAAGCCTCGTGTAATAGAGGAAGAAATGAGAAAGAAGCTCGGAAGAAGCTAAAGAGGAAAAGAAAGATAGGAAAGAGCAAGAAGAATAGAAGAATGAATTTAAATAGGATGTTTATTGTAACTTTGCTTACTGCATTGTAATATAAATATGTTATCTTAATAAAACATCTCATGTTCTTCATAAACTGCTCAAACCTTATACACTTTTTTTAGACTGATATGTGATTTGTATATGAAAGTAGTATGCCCATATGTGGCATGTTTTAAATAAGCTTTCTGTGCTTGAGAGGTTATAATCTTTTGATCTTCTGTAGAGGTTTTGTCATCATCAAAAAGGGGGAAATTGTTAGATATATTTGTAGAATGTTTTGATGAGACAAATCCTTAAAGTAATTCTATAGGTGTAACCAATCTTAGGATAGGTTACTACAGATAGAGTTACTACAGAAGAATAAAAGAAATAGAGAATATGTCGAAGGAAGGATACTGAAGAGAAAGGTTATAAAGAATCGAATAAATTAATAAGGATATTATTGACTAACAGGAAGCTACTGGATGAAAGGACCTCGCCAAAGAAGGATGTAGCAAGCCAGGAAGCTACCTGAGAAGATCATGCCGAAAGCATACTGTAGGGAGCAGCATGCTACAGAAGCCTCGAAGCCACCTGAAGGAGCAAGCCAGAAGAAGGAAGCTCCAGAGTGAAGCTAGAGGAGGAAGCTACAAAGCAGGCATGGGCAGAAAGTCAAAGTTACCGGTAGACACAAGAAGTTACCGGTAGAGAGAAGGAGAGGAGCCAACCGAAAGAAGACACGTGGAAAGTGAAAAGTTGCCGTGTGTCAGGAGTGCGGCGCGTCAATGTCAGAAATCTATCTACCTTCAACGGGCATATTTCACCACCTATAAAGAAAAGGACTGAAGACTGAAATAGTGTGTGAGTGAGAGATCACACTTAGTGTGTGAGAGAAGCACCAAGTGTGCAAGAGAGAAGAAGACGAGTCCATCAGAATATCCAAGCTCACAGAGAGAAGCGCAAGAGAAGAGAGAAGAGCTCAAAGCTCACAAAAGAAAGAAACGTAGTAAAAGGGGAAAGTTAAGAAGAGTAGAGAGTGTTCACAAAGCGCAATAGAAGAGCTCGAACACTCCACGCCCCAAAAGACGCACACTCAGTCAATCAGTCCAGCAGCAAGTTTCAACAGATCAATCTGCGAACGAAGGCCAAGCTTACTGCACCCAGTTGAAGAAGAAGAAGATAAACTCCTTCTAAAGGCCTGTCTTGGAGTACTCAGTGCGAGGAGTAGAGTCCTGCTGAGTTTACCACTTTCGAGAAGAAAGTGAAGACCCTGGGTGGGTAGAGGAGGATCCTATGTGGGTCCAGGGAAAGTAGGCAAGCATCTGTACGAAAGCTTGCTACTTATTCGTTAAGGATGTGTTGTAATAGATAGGTCTATGTAAATCAACTAGCTT
The DNA here is from genome assembly GCA_005771605.1 of Scutellaria baicalensis. NCBI lineage: Eukaryota > Viridiplantae > Streptophyta > Magnoliopsida > Lamiales > Lamiaceae > Scutellaria > Scutellaria baicalensis. The sequence goes on along the minus strand of CM016722.1, from coordinate 16,354,179 downwards.
AACCAATGTTCCCTCCCGTGAGGAGGAAGAGAGGACGTAGAAGGATTACTCCACCTTCGAACCTCTATACATGTTTGTGTCTTTATCTGCTTACTGCCATGCATACACTCTCTCTAATAAGCTACACATCTTCTACCAGGCATAGTAAAAGGCTTCCGCACCCACTCTGATCAGTAACCTTTCAAAAGGTTACTGACATAAGAAAAAGCCGATAAATGTAGAAGAAAAATGTGTGAAGGTTTAGTAGGCTTATTCACTCGCCCCCCTTCTAAGCCTACTACCTGTTGCTTTTCGGGACCAACAAAGTTGTAGCTTGTTCTACTACTCCTTGTTGGTCATCAGCTGTTATAGGAGTAACTTTTTGAATGTTAGCAGCTTGCTCTACCAGCATAGTCTGCTCCACTTCACTAGTCTTAGCAGCTTGCTCTACTAGCACAACCTGCTCGCTTTAATTTTCAGCAGTCTGCTTAACTTCCTGTTTCCCAACTTTTTTAAACACGTTAAGTTGCTCTGTATAACTCCTGGAGAAATAAATACATCTCAATAAATACGATCTCCTGGAGTAATCTAGTTCCTGTTGTTTCTTCCATAGGAGTGACCTGTGTGGCCACCTTTTAGGTTGCTCCTTCTAGACAGTTTGCTAGATACATATCATAAATTCCCCTTTAATTCATGCTTTCCTTTTTAAGTAATATTTATAATTCCTAACTCATATCTTAAAAAGGAAAATCTTGATTCACATAAGGGTTTTGTAAAGATATCAGCTAATTGTTGATCAGTGTGTATCATTTCAAGAGATATATTTTTCTTTTCAACATGATCACGAATGACATGATGTCTAATATCAATATGTTTTGTTCTTGAGTGAAAAACAGGGTTGTGTGTGATGGCAATTGCACTAGTATTGTCACACATTATGGAAGTTTGTTTTTCTGTGATGTCATAGTCCTTTAGTTGTTGAATCCACAAGATTTGAGTACAGCAACTTCGTGCAGTAACATATTTTGCTTCAGCTGTAGATGTTGTTATAGATATCTGTTTCTTGCAAAAACAAGAAACTAATCTGTTGCCCAAGAATTGACAGGTGCCACTTGTGTTTTTCTTGTATATCTTGCACCCTGCGAAGTCAGAATCAGAATATCCAATTAACTTAAAACCACCATCTTTGGGGTACCACAAGCCTACTTCTTATGTTCCCTTGAGGTATCTTATAATCATCTTGGCTGTAAACATGTGTGATTCCTTTGGTGCGGCTTGATATCTTGCACACATGCCTACTGCAACATAATGTCAGGTCTTCTTGTTAGGTATAGGAGTGACCCAATCAGCCTTCTGTATTTTGTTATGTCAACAAGTTTTCCTATTTCATCTTTGTCCATGCTGACTGAGGTTGCCATAGGAATGCTCACTGTACTTCCATTTTCCAATCCAAACTTTTTAATCAGTTCATTTGTGTATTTCATCTGATTTATAAAGGTTCCTTGATCAAGTTGTTTCACCTGCAGACCTAGGATGAAGCTGAGTTGAAGCTGAGTTATCCTATCATACTCATTTCAAATTTTCTTTGCATAAGTTCTGAGAACTTTTTACAAAAATCTCTATTTTTTTGTCCAAATATAATGTCATCCACATATATTTGTACAAGAAATATGTTGTCTCCATCTTGGATTCTTGAAAGTGTTTTATCCACCTTGCCTTTCCTAAATCCATTTTCTAGGAGAAACTGTGACAGAGTATCATACCATGCCCTGGGAGCCTGCTTCAAACATACAAAGTTTTCCTTAGCTTATATAATTTTCTTTCTAGATTATCTTCAAATACAGGAGGTTGCTCCCCATATACTTCTTTAACTAGAAGGCCATTTAGGAAAATACTTTTAACATCCATTTGGTAGACAATGAAGTTCTTATGAGCTGCATATGCAAGGAAGATCCTAATTGCTTCAAGTCTTCCTACTGGTGCAAATGTCTCATCAAAATATATACCTTCCTCTTGCTAGTAACCTTTTTCTACCAGTCTTCCTTGTTTCTGACTATCAATCCTTCTTCATCCAATTTATTTTGGAAAACCCATTTGGTTCATATGACTCCCTGATGAGTTGTTCTTGAGAAAAGATTCTAGACTTCATTGCTTTCAAATCCATCAGTTCTTCTTGCATAGCCTGGATCCTGTTTGTTTCCTCTGGCGTTTTGTTCTACTTGTGATATGAAGCATGCAAACATAGCTTCATGTTGTCTGGCTCTTTTGGTTTTTACACTTGTTCTAGGATCTCCAATTATTTGATCCTTTGGATGATCTTTTGACCAGGTTCTGCTTGCTTCATCATCTTGGGTGACTTGTTGATTGTTCTCAGGTTGCTCTTTCCCTATTGTCTGCTGAGTTTCCCCAGTCTGTTGACCTTTTTTAGGTTCTTGTACTTCTTTAGGATGCTTAGTCTTCTCTGTTGGTTGTTGCACTACTTCAATTTGTTTGGTGTTTGGTATCTAGTATTAGTTCATTGTCCTCATTCAGTAGATTAGGTTGAACCATATCTATATATTGAACCTTGTTGCTTTTGATACTTGTTCTGTCCAAGGTTTCTTTTAGTTCTTCAACATCATTTGTGTTGCAGTGTGGCTCATCAAATACCACATGCATAGATTCTTCTACCACTAAGGTTCTCTTGTTGAAGATTCTGAAGGTTTTACTTATAGAGGAGTAACCTAAGAAAACTCATTAATCTGATTTAACATCAAAAGTCTTTAAGTATTCTTTCACATTGTTCAGTATATAACACCTTCAACCAAAAATGTCGAAGTAAGATACATTTGGTGAATAGTCATACCACAATTCATAAGCAGTTTTATTTAAATCCTTATTGATTAGGCATCTATTTTGTGTATAGCATGTTGTGTTGATTGCTTCAGCCCAAAGTCTCTTGGGAATGCCAGCTTCGGCTAGCATGGTCCTTGCTGCTTCCTTTAGTGTTCTGTTCTTTTTTTCATATAACGCCCCGTTTTCAAGAAAACCTGCATTGCATATTTCACAAAATTCCTTTTACCTTTTAATTGAAAAATGATTTGAAGTGAACTATTATGTTACTTAAAGTCATGATTTAAGTATTATGTGGTATTCAATGATTTTTAAGTATTTTGTGATCTAATGTTTCTTTCGAGATTTTAAAGTATTTTGCAGGATTGCTTACGGAGGAAACCGAGCTTGATCTCAACTCACTTAACAATCATAGACGAAAGTAAAAGATAAGATATAGATAAGTTTAAATAAGGAAAAAAAAATAATATTAGATTTTTATGCAAAGATTTTCGTAAATGCTTTTATTTTATTAATTTTAATCATGATCTCCATATATGATTCTCTGTGATAAAATAATTTACATAAAATGTACTTAGTAAATACTTGTGTATAAATTATGTTAATGTATTATTATTATTATTATCATATTTAATGTTATTAATGTTGATCTAATATATATAGATGTGTACGTGTGTAATATATATATGTAAATTATGTATGTATATTTATTAATTACCTAAAGCACATATATGTATAATTAATTATTTTGTGAAAATTATAGATAATGTTTTGGATAAAATTTGAGAAATGAGTCAACTCTTATTTTTTCTTTTCATTTCTTACATGTGTCCCAAATTTTATCAATAAAAGGAAATTGATATTCTTCTCCATCTTCCATTCCATCTTTTGAAAAAAAAAACAGGAAGAGATTCTTGCAGAAACTTGAATCAATCCAAGGTTAAAGAATTTAATCCACTTTGTTGCTTTATATTTCAATTTCAACTGCTTTTAAATTTTTCCCCAATTTTGAGATTGTAGATGTATATGTATGCATATGGGTGCAAGTGTAAATATATTTAAAGTGTGTGCTGTGGCTTTGGAGTGGGGAAGAAAACAGGGGAAAAGTGGAGGAGGCACCGCCGCGTCGGGCGGCGCCGTGCGAGGGCAGGCAGTGCAGCGCCACTGCCGGCGGCGGCGCTGTGAGTGTGTGGTGGTGTTTTGTATATGTGTTTTTGTGTGCTGCAATTTGAGAAGTAGAAAAAGAAGGGGGGAGATGAGGAGAGTGGAAGGGCACCGCCGCGTCGGGCGGCGCCCGGCGCCGAGCAGAGGTGAAGGGGGTGAGCATCGCCGCTCACGGTGCTGCTGTGCGAAGGGCGCCACCGTGGGGGGGGGGACGGCGCTGTACGTGTGTGTGTGGTGTTGGGTGTGGCCGAAACAGGGCTGGAGAAAGAAGTGGCGCCGCCGCGAGTGGCGGTGCCGCATGGAGAAGTGCAAGGGAAAGAGGGGGACGGCGCCGCTCGGCACCGCCGTGCTGCAGATCGGTGAGGGTGTGTGTGTGTATTGTGCTATGCGTGTGTGTGTGGGTGCCGCCGTGAGTGGCGGCGCCGTGTGTTTCGGTGGCCGACGACGGGTCTGTCGCCGACGGGAGAGGAGCAGCGGCGGCCGAGAGGAGCTGCGACGGGGGGGGGGGGTTGTTTTGAGGGAAGGGTTGCTTTGGTAAATTAAGTTTAGTCCAAGGGCTTAGTTGCAAATTCAAACTCTTCCCTATTTATAATTTAGGGGTTAGACTTTCAGTATATTGCAGATTGGTCCTTGAAGTTTAATAGATTCCATTTTCAGTCCCTACTGTTTACAATGAATCTAGTTTAGTCCCTGAAATTAGTTTAAATTGCAAAATAACCCCAGAATTTCATTGAAACTGCAGAATCACCCCTAAACTTTACTGAAATAGCATTTTAACCCTTGAACCTTGCTACAATTATATTTGAGCCCAATAATGTCTTGGATATTATTTTATGACCTCAAACCATATTTTATGTGTCATTTTTAAGATTTAGAATTTCTAGTTAAAAATACCTAAAGTTTAAATTATAAGTATATTTGTTGTTTTATATGTGAATCATGTTCAATGATTTTTATATGATTATATCAGCATCGAAACTTCATATATGAATCTAATATATATATTGCATGATGTATAATTTATATAAATGCTTAATTTATGTATATGGAATCATGTTAATATTTATGTTTGGTATGAAGTCTTTATATGTAATTACTAGTGATTATGCTTTAGATTTAATAACCTAATATAAGATACAAAATATCATGTTATATGACATAAGAAACAAAACGATTAAGTATATCGAGTGCAGTTGAGACGAACGGTGATTCCAAAAGCAATCCTCGAGCTGTCATCTTAAAGTGGGTAACTTCTACACTCTACTATGCGTTGATAATTAAATTAGTAAGTTATGTATGAAAATCTACGGCTGAAGCTCCGTAGCTATAACCGGTAGTTGCTTCACTATCGGGCAACGACCATAAAGGTGAGAGTGCCTGGTCTATGAAAGCAAGGTTTAGTGGGCGAGCGACTCCCACATTCCTTTATGTTATGTATGGTCCAGGGTGAGCGTGCCCAACGGACATGTAGTATGTGCTTAATGATTTAATTGTTTCAATGAATATTAGAGAGTACAGTTATCCCACTGGGATCCCTCTCCGGAGGTGTCTCATGATTCCACTTTTAATATTTTCAGGTTCGGCTTATGATGACGGGGACGTGTAGTGAGCTGAACTGTCTTTCCATCATCCTATATGTTAAAGTACCAAACAAATACTTACTTTTAAGAACAATGTTATATTTTGATATGTAAATTATGGTAGATGATGGGCCTAGACTTATATTTTGGTATAATATTTTTGCTCTATTATGTTATCTCTTGTAAGAGTTTGTTTGAACGTTTAACCTAGAAATGTGGGTAAAACACGAGTTTTGGAAATAATTGTATTATGTTTTAGAAGAAAAAAAAATGTCTCGTGTATTCCTTTCAGTCTTCCGCTGTAAACTATTTTTATGAATTCTTTAATTAGTAAAGGGTGACGACCTGATTTCCAATTAATGGGGATTGGGGCGTTACAGAGTGGTATCAGAGCCGAGGTTTAGGAATTTTTACCTCGGACTCTGGGTCAAAAGTTTTCAAACGATGTCTTATGTTTTCAGCTGTTATTTATTTAGTCAAGTTAAAGTATTATAAAGTTTAAGAATTAAATATGTTAAGTGAATGGAAAGTCAGCAGCCAGCTACCGTTCGGATCATCGTCGAGTAAGTGCTTTATGTTATATTTCAGAGATATTTTATGAAAAATGATATGTTCAGTGGAAGATGTTTGAATTATGATATGATGCACGTAAAAGATTGTCAGATACAATCTTATGACGATATGAAAAGTATGAAAGACAGTATGCGATGTTAAATGTTGCAATGATTTGAGTACTTCGATTATTTTCTTGTTGTTCGAATAAAACCGTTTCATGCAAAACACATGCATTTATTTTCTTCATTGGGTGTTATTTTCTATTCGGGGGTTTTATTAAAATAAATCATTTTCTTTATAAAGCAAGTATTATGGCCCCACCTACTAGACAACAAAGAGAGAGACAAGAACGTGAGGAAGTACGAGATAATAGGGAACCACCTGTTGAGAATAATCCAGCGACCGACATGGCTAGGGAATTCTTCGCCCAACTAGCAGGATTCATGCAACAACAACCGATACCGACCCAGAATGCTCAAGAACAACAAAACCCAAACCCACATCAAGCCGTCAAACAGTTTCGACGTTTCCAGCCACCTAGGTTCAGGGGTGTTGGAACCACCGAATCACCGACTCTATGTAATTATCTAATTCGGGATCGAAACGGTAATTAACATGCAGCGGAAAAATATTATACCTTTATTCACCGTAATAGGTGAAGATTAACCAGTTCTAAGGTCAGAACTATCGAACGAGTGATGAACCTTGAACTTCACGGTCTTCTGCCGTATTCCTATCCCTTCCTTCGGACGTCGTATGGGCGACGATCTTCCAAAGAATCACAAAACTTGCCTCCTCAGTTCTCTCTCCAGCGAATCTGTTTTTATTTACGTTAGATTGAGAAAACGTGATCAAGGAGGCGCTGATATTAGGGTTATTTATAGGCTACAACAGGGACCCTGAGGAGGAATTAGGTTGGGCCTCCTGATGGGCTTAGGCGTCCCGTGTTCATCCCGAACATCTTGCTTAAGTCCATCAATTATAACTCGGTCCACTAAAGAGTTATAATTGAACTACCGTCCTAATCTCATATTACAATATGGGCTCCTTTATTATATGTACATTTATTTCCCCGCGTTTAAGATATCGAATGTCCATAAATTAAATAAGTTATTGACAACTTAATTAATTTATATCTAATTCCAAGAGTAGTACCACTCATCTTTATTATCATGTCGGATTAAATCCACCTGCAGGGTTTACATGATAATCCTTATGAGCTCCTCAAGGGGACATCATCATCCTAAATAATTAGGACACGGATTCCTTCTATAATCAACAGCACACCATATAAACAGTGCTATCTCCCAATTCACCGAGCCTATTGATTTATTAATAAATCTCACCCATTGGTAAATTAAAGAAACAAACACTGAGTACACGTGCCCGTTATTATATAGGGATTAAGAAGACGTACATCCATAATAACAGAGGTCTTGTTCTTTTATTTATAGTCAGTACAAATCGAATAACCTCATATGGTCCTGCTCAATACATACAAAATGTAATAGTGTAACTTTATAGTCAAGATAGACTAATACCAAATTACACTACAACTATTCCAATGGTTTATCCAAATCCATCTTGGTTGTGAGCTATTATTTATAATCTATAAGGAACTGATAGCATGATCTTCTGTGTGACACCACACAACATGTTATCTACAGTATAGACTAATCTGGACAACAACAATAACATAAAATGCAAACATTTGATCACAATGAATCTCATATTATAAAGATGTTCATGCAAAAGCTAGGCTTATAGTATACATCCTAACAAGGGGTAGAGAAGGACCAGCAGCTACAGAAGAATGGATTGCGGAACTAGAAAGAATCTTTGAGCACATGGAAATATCAGAGACACAAAAAGTCTCATGTGCTAGATTCCAACTTGCAGAGGATGCAGGCCAGTAGTGGCAAGCATATGAGCGATCTCTGACACCTGAAACTAGGAAAACTCTTGAATGGGAAGAGTTTAAAGGGATATTGCTGGATCGTTATTTTCCACAGGCGTTGAGAGATCAGAAAGAGATTGAGTTTATGAATCTCCGATAAGGGACTAGCACAGTGGTTGGATATGTGCGCAAATTTAACTCGCTCTCTAAGTATGCACCTCATCTAGTGGATACTGAGGATAGGAAATCGAGAAGGTTTGAGAGAGGTTTACGCCCAGAAGTTGGTGGAATAGTGTCTGGATTAAGACTTCCAAATTTCGGAGACGTATTTGAGAGGGCACGTATTGTATCAATGTGTTTGGGTCTAGAAAACGAGCAAAAACCAATTATGGGTCAGTTTAAGAGGAAAGCTCCGACCCAATCTGGTCCTAGTGGGAATACATTTGTTCGTAATGTTCGACCCATGATGCCAGTAGCCTCAAGACCTATGCAAATACCCACTTGCCAGAATTGTGGAAAGTCTCATTGGGGAGAATGCATGAAAGATAAGGACATCTGCTTTCGATGTCATAAACCCGGCCATAGGGCTAGTACTTGCACAACTCAGATGGGCACCCAAATTAGGAGTGGAGGAACCTTTGGGCCTCGTCCGATAAATCCACAGAATGTGAATCAGAAGGGCAAGGGCAAACTAAATGCTTTGCCAGGAATCTAGTATACTGAAGGAGGTGACGAAGAAAATGAGACAGTAACAGGTATGATACTCATTTCAAATATGTCTGCTTACGTCTTATTCGATACAGGAGCATCCCATTCTTTTATATCTGATGCATTTAAGAAAGAACTTAAACTAGATTGTGTTAAGAATACAAATCTAGAAGTTAGAGTGCCTTCAGGTGAGAATATCAGAATCAAGAACATGGCAAAGAACGTTAGATTGGATCTAGATGGGCATAAATTCCTAGCTGATCTGTATATGATAGGAATGAAAGGGTTCGATGCCATTTTAGGAATGGATTGGTTGAGTAAAAACAGAGCAGTGATCCAATGAAAAGATAGAAAAGTGGATTTAGAAACTCCAAATGGTCAACGATTCACGTTCTTCGGATCAAGAACACAAGGATGCGTACCAATTATTTCTGCGATGAAGACGATCAACCTAATAAGGAAAGGTGGATATGAAACATACTTAGTAAACATTACTAAAATGAGAAATGAGAAGTTGACACCGGCAGATGTGCCAATAGTGAGAGAATTTCCTGAGGTATTTCCAAAAGACCTCTCGGGAATTCCACCTGATCGATCGGTAGAGTTTTCTATTGATATAGTGCTTGGAGCTGCACCTGTATCGAAAGACCCTTATAGAATGGCCCTTAAGGAGCTGCAAGAACATAAGATTCAAATACAAGATTTGATGGATAAGAAGTTCATTCGACCGAGTTCCTCTCCATGGGGAGCACCAATATTGTTTGTAAAGAAGAAGGATGGTTCATTGAGGATGTGCATTGATTATCGAGAACTTAATCGATTGACGATCAAGAATAAGTACCCTCTGCCAAGGATTGAAGATTTATTTGATCAACTGAAGAATGTTGGGGTATTTTCAAAGATAGATCTCCGATCCGGATATCACCAATTAAAAATTAAAGAAAGTGATATTCCAAAAACTGCCTTTAGAACTCGTTACCGACATTATGAGTTTACCGTAATGCCTTTCAGAGTTACCAATGCACCTGCAGTTTTCATGGACATGATGAATCGTGTATTTCATGAATACTTAGACAAGTTTGTCATTGTATTTATTGATGACATCTTGATCTACTCAAAGGATTCAGAACAACACGAAGGACATCTCAAAACTGTGCTAGAAGTTTTGAAACGAGAGAAGTTATACGCTAAGTTCAACAAATGTGAATTTTGGTTGAATAAGGTAGGATTTTTGGGACATGTCATCACGTCTAAAGGGATAGAGGTTGATCCCGCCAAAGTTGAAGCAGTCTTAAACTGGAGGACCCCAACAAATGTCAACGATATCCGTAGTTTCCTGGGTCTAGCAGGATACTATAGAAGGTTTATCCAACACTTCTCAGGTATCACGAAACCACTCACACAGCTCACGAAGAAAAGTGAAAAATTTGAATGGTCATCTGAGTGTGAAGCTAGTTTCCAGGAGTTAAAACGAAGGTTGACAACTGCACCAGTTTTAACAATACCTGATGGATCAGAAGGATTTGAGATATACACTGATGCATCCAAATCAGGGTTAGGATGTGTATTGATGCAACATGGGAAGGTCGTAGCCTACGCATCACGCCAATTGAAAGTGCATGAACAGAACTATCCAACTCACGACTTGGAATTGGCAGCAGTCGTACATGCATTGAAGATCTGGAGACACTACTTGTATGGAGTTAAATGTGCAGTGTACACAGATCATAAAAGTTTAAAGTATTTCTTCACCCAGAAGGAGCTTAATATGCGTCAAAGAAGGTGGTTAGAACTCGTGAAAGACTATGATTGTACCATTCACTACCACCCAGGAAAAGCAAATGTTGTAGCAGACGCACTCAGCAGGAAAAAGGGACAGCTAACATTGATGATCACTCATCAGGAAGGATTGATAGAAGAATTTAACCGACTAAGCTTGACAATTGTTGATTCAGAACAATCAATTGCAATGTTAGCAGCGCTCACAGTTCAACCTACATTAAGGGAACGAATTATCGAACTTCAGCGGAGTGACAAGTTCCTCAATCTTATGCAAAGTAAAGTTCGAGACCAGAAAATCAAGGACTTTTCGATAGCCTCAGATGGAGCTTTGGAATTCAAAGGAATAATCTGCATACCAAAAGATATTGGGTTAAGAGATGAAATAATGAGAGAAGCTCATATGACTCCTTATACTTCACATCCTGGAGAGACAAAAATGTACAGGGATCTCAGAAGTGACTTTTGGTGGAGAGGCATGAAACGAACAATTGCACAGTTCGTTAAGAAATGTCTAACTTGCCAAAGAGTTAAATCCGATCATCAAAGACCATCTGGGTTGCTAAACCCATTAGAAATTCCAGAATGGAAATGGGAGCACGTGACTATGGATTTCATTACAGGGCTACCAAGAAGCTCTAATCAACACGAAACTATATGGGTTATTGTTGATCGATTAACAAAGGTTGCACACTTCATACCAGTCAAAATGACGTACTCGATGAACCAATTAGCAAGGCTGTATATCGATGGGGTAGTTCGACTACATGGAGTTCCGGTTTCAATTGTGTTTGATAGAGATACACGATTCACTTCTAAATTTTGGAAGAGCTTACAATCAGCAATGGGAACTAAACTGAACTCTAGCACTGCATTCCATCCTCATACAAATGGACAATCAGAAAGAACCAACCGAATTCTTGAAGATCTACTTAGGACATGTGTTTTGGACTTTGGAGGAAGCTGAGAAGATCATTTGTCCTTAGTAGAATTTGCTTATAACAACAGCTACCAGTCAACTATTGGAATGGCTCCGTATGAAGCACTTTATGGGTGAAGATGTAGAACTCCCATTCATTGGGATAAGGTTGGAATAAGAAAGATCTTAGGCCCAGAATTAATAGAAAGGTCCACAGAAGCAATCACCAAGATTCGAGAGAGAATCAAAATAGCCCAAGATCGATAGAAATCTTATGCGGATTTGCGGAGAAAGGATCTGCAATTTGAAATTGGTGAAAAGGTGTTTCTGAAAGTTTCTCCAATGAAGGGAATAATCCGATTTGGGAAAAGGGGGAAGTTGAAACCAAGATTCATAGGGCCATTTGAAATCTTGGAACGTATTGGAAATGTCGCATACCGACTTGCACTCAGTCCAGAATTTTCTGCAGTTCATGACGTCTTCCACGTATCAATGCTACGAAAATATGTGACAGATCCAAGTCATCACATTAGACTTGAACCATTCGAACTTAAGAAGGATCTAACTTATAAGGAACGACCTATGTCCATCATTGGAAAGAAGATCAAGACCTTGAGAAATAGAAATATACCATTAGTTTTGGTACAATGGAATAGACATGGAAATGAGGAAGCTACATGGGAGCGTGAAAGTGACATTCAGAATGAGTACCCCGAGTTATTCCTGTAGCCAAACCAAATTTCAGGACGAAATTTTTAAAAAGGTGGGGGGAGTTGTAACGCCCCGTTTTCAAGAAAACCTGTATTGCATATTTCACAAAATTCCTTTTACCTTTTAATTGAAAATGATTCGAAGTGAACTATTATGTTACTTAAAGTCATAATTTAAGTATTATGTGGTACTCAATGATTTTTAAGTATTTTGTGATCTAATGTTTCTTTCGAGATTTTAAAGTATTTTGCAGGATTGCTTACGGAGGAAACCGAGCTTGATCTTAACTCACTCAACAATCATAGACGAAAGTAAAAGATAAGATATAGATAAGTTTCAATAAGGAAAAAAAATAATATTAGATTTTTATGCAAAGATTTTCGTTTGTATCGTAAATGCTTTTATTTTATTAATTTTAATCATGATCTCCATATATGATTCTATGTGATAAAATAATTTACATAAAATGTACTTAGTAAATACTTGTGTATAAATTATGTTAATGTAGTAATATTATTATTATTATATTTAATGTTATTAATGTTGATCTAATATATATAGATGTGGACGTGTGTAATATATGTATGTAAATTATGTATGTATATTTATTAATTACCTAAAGCACATATATGTATAATTAATTATTTTGTGAAAATTATAGATAATGTTTTGGATAAAATTTGAGAAATGAGTCAACTCTTATTTTTTCTTTTGATTTCTTACATGTGTCCCAAATTTTATCAATAAAAGAAAATTGATATTCTTCTCCATCTTCCATTCCATCTTTTGAAAAAAAAAAATGGGAAGAGATTCTTGCAGAAACTTGAATCAATCCAAGGTTAAAGAATTTAATCCACTTTGTTGCTTTATATTTCAATTTCAACTGCTTTTAAATTTTTCCCCAATTTTGAGATTGTAGATGTATATGTATGCATATGGGTGCAAGTGTAAATATATTTAAAGTGTGTGCTGTGGCTTTGGAGTGGGGAAGAAAACAGGGGAAAAGTGGAGGAGGCGCCGCCGCGTCGGGCAGGCAGTGCAGTGCCACTGTCGGCGGCGGTGCTGTGAGTGTGTGGTGGTGTTTTGTATATGTGTTTTTGTGTGCTGCAATTTGAGAAGTAGAAAAAGAAGGGGGGAGATGAGGAGAGTGGAGGGGCGCCGCCGCGTCGGGCGGCGCCGAGCAGAGGTGAAGGGGGTGAGCACCGCCGCTCACGGCGCTACTGTGTGAAGGGCGCCGCCGTGGGGAGGGGCGGCGGTGTGCGTGTGTGTGGTGTTGCGTGCGGCCGAAACAGGGCTGGAGAAGGAAGTGGCCCCGCCGCGAGTGGCGGCGCCGCGTGGAGAAGTGCAGGGGAGAGAGGGGGGCGGCGCCGCCGTGTTGCAGATCAGGGAGGGTGTGTGTGTGTATTGTGCTATGCGTGTGTGTGTGGGCGCCACTGTGAGTGGCGGTGCCGTGTGTTTCGGTGGCCGGCGACTGGTCTGTCGCCGGCAGGAGAGGAGCAGCGGCGGCCGAGAGGAGTAACGACGGGGGGAGGGGGGTTGTTTTGGGGGACGGGTTGCTTTGATAAATTAAGTTTAGTCCAAGGGCTTAGTTGCAAATTCAAACTCTTCCCTATTTATAATTTAGGGGTTAGACTTTCAGCATATTGTAGATTGGTCCTTGAAGTTTATTAGATTCCATTTTCAGTCCCTACAGTTTACAATGAATCTAGTTTAGTCCCTGAAATTTGTTTAAATTGCAAAATAACCCCAGAATTTCATAGAAACTGCAGAATCACCCCTATACATTACTGAAATAGCATTTTAACCCTAGAACCTTGCTACAATTATATTTGAGCCCAATAATGTCTTGGATATTATTTTATGACCTCAAACCATATTTTATGTGTCATTTTTAAGATTTAGAATTTCTAGTTAAAAATACCTAAAGTTTAAATTATAAGTATATTTGTTGTTTTATATGTGAATCATGTTCAATGATTTTTATATGATTATATCAGCATCGAAACTTCATATATGAATCTAATATATATATTGCATGATGTATAATTTATATAAATGCTTAATTTATGTATATGGAATCATGTTAATATTTATGTTTGGTATGAAGTCTTTATATGTAATTACTAGTGATTATGTTTTAGATTTAATAACCTAATATAAGATACAAAATATCATGTTATATGACATAAGAAACTAAACGATTAAGTATATCGAGTGCAATTGAGACGAACGGTGATTCCAAAAACAATCCTCGAGCTGTCATCTTAAAGTGGGTAACTTTTACACTCTACAATGCATTGATAATTAAATTAGTAAGTTATGTATGAAAATCTACGGCTGAAGCTCCGTAGCTATAATCGCTAGTTGCTTCACTATAGGGCGACGACCATAAAGGCGAGAGTGCCTGGTCTATGAAAGCAAGGTTTAGTGGGCGAGCGACTCCCACATTCCTTTATGTTATGTATGGTCCAAGGTGAGCATGCCCAACGGACATGTAGTATGTGCTTAATGATTTAATTGTTTCAATGAATATTATAGAGTACATTTATCCCACTGGGACCCCTCTCCGGAGGTGTCTCATGATTCCACTTTTAATATTTTCAGGTTCGGCGTATGATGACGGGGACGTGTAGTGAGCTGAACTGTCTTTCCATCATCCTTTATGTTAAAGTACCAAAACAATACTTACTTTTAAGAACAATGTTATATTTTGATATGTAAATTATGGTAGATGATGAGCCTAGACTTATATTTTGGTATAATATGTTTGCTCTATTATGTTATCTCTTGTAAGAGTTTGTTTGAACGTTTAACCTAGAAATGTGGGTAAAACACGAGTTTTGGAAATAATTGTATTATGTTTTAGAAAAAAAATGTCTCGTGTATTCCTTTCAGTCTTCCGCTGTAAACTATTTTTATGAATTCTTTAATTAGTACAGGGTGACGACTTGATTTCCAATTAATGGGGATTGGGGCGTTACATTTCAGCTACTCCATTTTATTGAGGTGTCCTTGCTGTTGAGTACTCATACTTCATTCCATTGTCAATGCAGTAAGTTTCAATGATTTTTTTTGTAAACTCAGTTCCTCTATCTGTTCTGATCTTTACTATATTCAGACTCTTTTCATTCTGTATCCTCTTTAGGAATTCTGGTAGCCTTAGTTGAGTGTCTGACTTCTTGGCTAGGAACAGTGTCCAGGTGAATTTTGAGTAGTCATCTACTACAATTAATGAGTATTTCTTCCCACTTATGCTAATAGGATCTACTGGTCCAAATAGATCCATGCGGAGTAAGTCTAATATTTTGCCTGTTGACTTTCTAAGCTTGTTCTTGAAGGTACTTTTGACTTGCTTCCCTTTCTGGCATGCTCCACGAATATTTTCTTTCTTGTAGACAATGTCTGTTAATCCCCTAACAAGATCTTTCCTTGCCAGTTTATTGATTGTCTTGAAATTTAAGTGGCTCATCGTTTTGTGCAAAAGCCAGCTAACTTCTAGTGTACTCTTTGCAATGAAGCAAGTAGTTGTCTTGATGGAGTTCCAGTCTGCTACATAGATATTTCTGTTTTTTGTTCCTGTGAGCTTGACTTCTTGAGAGTTGTTGTTTTTGATGAGACATTTGTTATGGTTAAACTCTATTGAGTATCTTTTGTCACATAATTGACATATGCTTAACAAATTGTACTTCAGTCCTTTCATATAAGATACTTCTCTTATGCATGTGCTTCCTTTCACCAGATTGCCAATTCCCTTGGTGCTGCCTTTGGAGTCATCTCCAAACACCACATTGGGTCCTTTTATAGCTTAGAAGCTTGTTAGTAGTTCCTTGTTGGCAGTCATATTACTGGAGCAGCCACTATCAATGTACCATACTTCACTGCTACTTCCTGACATAGGTTCTTGAAAAAATATAACTCAGATTTAGGTACTCATACTTATACGGGTCCTTTAAGTTAGTTTTCTTTGGAACCCAAATCTGCTTCACAACAATCAATTTGTTATGAGCTTGTGTGGTTTTCTTTCTTCTGTTAGTAACCTTAGGGTATTGTGGGGTGTGAGTGTGTTCTTGTGTATAACCTATACCCTTTCGGTATGGTCTTCTGTTGTACTTTCTTGGAGCATTCTCTCTTTTAGAGTTAGACATATAAGTCTTAGTACTAGCATGTGGAGGTTATTTCCTCTGAAACCAACCTTCATGTTGATGCTTGCTACAACTTGCAACATATTGACCTTGCTGCAGCCGTTCACTCCCTGCAGGCTTACTCCATCTGGTTTTAGAGAGGGGCCTTTTTTCCCTTATCTGTAGTGTTTGTATAGATTTTGATGAAGAAAAAACATGTAATATATTCTGGCCTAGGATCCTATGTATTTAGATTCTATTGTAAAATCTCTATGTATAGGATCAGGAGGCTTGATGATCAAAACTGGAACGTGAAGACCTTGCTGCACAAAACCTTAAAATGATCTAAGTATAAATCTCTACAGCAGGCTGCTTAAAATGGATATTGTACGCTCACTGAACAAGGATGCTGAGTTTGCTAGTTGTACAAGAAACAAGTAAGCTGAAGCCGATTTAAGAACTAGGAAGCATCAGCAACCTGTTCAGAGACAGTTACCTCGAAGTTCATGCATGTATGAGGTTTACGTTAGGCACAACCGCAAACTCATTCAATCCAATGATGCCACGTATTAAAAGCAAAAAGGAAGTATGAAGATATGTCAAACTGGGTACGGTGATTGCAGCAACAGATACGTACGATCTCAACAACCATTATACGAGCAAATCAGAATGAGCCACGTTGTCCCATGCATGCTGCAAGAAGGAAGCTCTCTCCAACGGGCAGATTTCTCATCGCCTATAAGTAATAGAAGAACTGGACTTGGAAGACACTTGATACTTGAAACTCTTGCAATCAAAGCACTCAAGCTATCCAATGCACTATCTTTCCATTCTTAGAAGTTTCAAGTCCAGTCTATTGCAGCAAGCACACTCTATCTAGAGAGCTATCCATACAAAAACTTGCTGCCTGTGTTATTGAAGAAAACCACTTTATTTACTTTCGTAGACTGTTAGGAGGTGCTTGATCGGAGGTTGTTCCTGATCAAGTATTTGCGTTCTTAGTAGAAGAACAAGAGCTCTGTGTGGGCTAGTTGAGTTTGGTCACTGTGTAGTAACCCTGTGTGGAATAAACTGACAGTTCTTATTAAGTTTAGGTTGTCTAAAGCAAGACTTGTGTAAATCAACCCTTATACTTAACAAAGTTCCTCCTTGAGAAGGAGTAGAGAGGACGTAGAGGGATTACTCCACCCTTAAACCTCTATAAACCGCTGTGTTTATTCATGTTATAGCTTACTGCTTTTCCTACTCATACCCTTGCTTATCGACTATAACCTGCTGCATATATCTCTGTAGCATATCAACCGTTTCAGAAAAGAAGCTTTGTTCAAAAAGAGTTTCCGCTGTGCATAAAACTCATTTTCTCTAAGCTCACTAAAGGTAACTGCTCAAGCAGTAACCTTCAGGACAGTAAGCTCTTTAGCAATCTGCCTGAGTGACTTATCATTCGATTTTAAAAGAAAAAGTTTGAAAATTGAGTAGGTTTATTCACCCCCCCCTCTATGCCTACTACCACTTGGGACCAACATGTAGAACTACTAGGTTTGTACTAGTGGTTCCCCCTGTCTCTATGGTTACTTCTTCAAGGTTGAGAGTTTCTCTTAGGACAAACATAGGTGATCTTATTCTTGTTGAATATGAGGTTGAAGCTTCTTCACTATACCCTAGTCCAATATGTTCATTAAAGTTTCTCTGGATGTTTAGAAGAGCATCCAGATCTTTTGATGACTTGTTGAAGGTATTGATAGTGGCATTTAAGCTTTTCTTCTCATTTTCTACCTTAGTGACTTGCAGCTTGAGCTTGCTTACTTCTGTTTTAAGATCATTGCATGCTTGTGTCTTTAGTTTTTCTAAAGCTAGATTAGTAGACATAGAAGCGTGCTCTTTTAGAAGTAGTTTGTTTTCTTCCTTAAGCTCCTCATGAGCTGAGTTTATCTGCTCGAAGTCACTCATGATCTGTCTAAAAGCAGTGATCATGTTCAGCCTTTCTTTTTCTTTTAATGTTGGCTTTTTCTTTGATGTTGGCAATTAAGTAGATAAGAGCTTCTTCTTCAGATGTAGAGCTGTCTGAGTCACTATCTGAGGAGGTTGCTTCTCTTGCTTCCTCTTTTTCAGTGCTTGCTTATTTAGCAGCCTTTGACTCACTTATCAAGGCTCTCATCTTCTGCTTTCAAATCTTTTCTTTTCTCTTCTTTTCACCATTTCCTCTTCAGGATATCTATGAACTGGTGGGTATGGACATTCTCTGGCACAATGACCTGGCTTCCTGCAATTATAACACAGGTCAATATCACTTACAATGGGTTTGCTTTATGTGCCTATTAGTGCTTGAGGGGTCTGCTTCTTCTTGTGGAAGTTTGTCCTAAGGTTGTTCTTGAAGAACTTTTTAAACTTCTTCATTAGTAGGGTCATGTCCTCCTTAGCATCTACTTCAAAGGTCACTGTTTGCTTACTGCTGATTGTTTTACCAGTATCCTTGGATACTCTAGCCTTTAAAGCAGTAACCTTTGAGTTGGTTTCTTCAGCCTCCTTTTTCCTTCGATTAATATCAAATTTAAAAGCCTTTAAGTCTGAATAAAAGATCAAATGTGCTCATGGATTTCAGGTCCATTGAGACTCTCATAGTTGTTGTCTTGTTATCCCATTCAGCAAGTAGTGCTCTTAACACTTTTATGTTTTTCTCCCTCCGTGAGTAGTGCTTGTCTAGGGATTCAAGCTCATTCACAATGTTGGTGAATCTTAGATCAAGTTGTTCAAGCGTTTCTCCTGGATTCATCTCAAATAACCCAAAGAGCTGAGTTGTTTTAGATACTTTGTTTTCTTAGGTGAGCTCAGTTCCTTCACAGATTTGTTCAAGCTTGCTCCATATCTCCTTTGCAGTTTTACACGTCTTGACCTTACTGAAGTTGCCTTTGTCCAGTGTGGTGAACAAAGTGTTTCTAGCTACATTGTCCAGATTAGCTCTTTTCATTTCTTCAAGCGTCCATTTTTCTCTTGGCTTCTCACTCACAGGTGTGTGAGGAATTATTCCTATGTAAGATATGTCTGCAGCTGCATCTTCTACAGCTCTTGTAAATACTGGATATGGCTTGGTGATTACTGGAGGTCCCTCTGTAATAACATACTACATCTCATCATGCATAGCAGAGAGATGTGTCTGCATTCTTATCTTCCAATCGTCATAATCCTCTATGGAAAATATAGGCAGCTTGTGATGAGATTATTCCATGTTTATGCTTAAAAGGATGTTTTTCTTTAAAACAAAAGGGGGATCTGGAGAATGACCAGTGTAGATTGGTTTTTAGTCCAACCTGCTCTGATACCACTTGTTGGTCCCAAGCAGTAGTAGGTTTAGAGGGGAGGGGGGTCAATAAACCTACTCAAATCTTTTTAAAACTTTTACTCCAAAAGCATAAGTCCACGAGTAAGCTTGTTTGTCTCACAACTTGCTTCATAAAAGCAGCTTGCTTGAACTTTAAGAAGTTTGTATACAACGGAAAACTTAAAGCAATGCCTTTTTAAAAATTCGTTTGATGTAGTATGACAAGTGAATAAATGCAATAAGATAAGATAAGCAAATAAAGAACACACAAGATGTATAGTGGTTTGAGGGTGGAGTAACCCCTCTACATCCACTTTACTCCTTCTCAACAGGAGAAACTTTGTTAATGGAGTTTGGTTTGCATAGCCTAGCTGTTACAAACAAAACCACAAACGATAGTCAGCCTTCATACAGGTTGTTGCACTATCAGACCAAGACCCACACATGATCGAACTTAGCCCACACAGGAATCTTACTATTTCTTCAAGAGTGTAAAACACTAGCAGGTTTTGAACCTTCCACTAGGTACTCCTAATACAATCTAAGATAAAAAAAAGATAAAGGATTTCTTCAATGTTTCTACAACGAGCTTCTTTAAATGTCAGAGCTTTGTAGTTTGCTTGCTAGTTTGCTGCACTTTAATTGAATGACTGAAATTGAGAGCTTGAGAATGATAAGATAATAAGCTTGATCGATTGTGAACGTTTCAAATCTTGAGTCGGTTCTCACTTAATCATTATTTATAGTGCTGAAGAATTTGCCCGTTGAAGTGTAGCATTTACATTATTTAATGCGCTGATCTTCTTAGTACTTGATTTGATCTTCTTAGTACATGCATTTAATGCACCGTGTAGCAGGTCTGTTTTTAGTCGGGTTTCTTGTCAAATTCTGATTGGTTCTCGATGGAATTGTCTCTACTGGTAATGAAGCTTGTTTCCATATCAGGCGACTCTTCTTAGTACTAGATTGTTGTTATTCCTTTTGTTGGTAGTAACTTTGTCGATAGCTTTAATTACGTCTGATAATTGCTCCTGCTTGCTTTAGCGACCTTACTCACTGCTTGCTGTAGCGACTTTACTACTTTCTGTAGTGATCTTACGATACTTCGAATATTTTACAATTTAAGCCTAACTACAAGGTTGCTTTTCACCTGAAGCTTACTATATAAAAGTTTTTGTCTCATCAAAACTAAATAAATCCTAACACGATGCATCTATGACACCACCATGATCTAAGTTGAAAAAAATATAGGAACTTAGATCATGATTGTGTTTTAGTACCGAGATCCATCATAATATAAGTTGATTTTTTTCGATGAATTAAATAATGATGGTGAACATCAAGATCTATAGATGCTAAAAGACCATCATGATTTAAGTTGAATATTGTGGTCTTATTTGAGCACCACGATCTATGTTGAGGAAATAAAACATGCAAACATTGAGATCTAAGATTTTAGAATAAAACAATAATATAACAATTTGATTATCCAATAATAGTATTAGTTTTGAAACTAATATCTGAAATCATAAAAAAAGTATTGGTATATTGTTATTTACTAAGGGCAATAATAATAAGAAGAACAAGGATTCAAATATATATTAAATAATTCACATATATTTCTATAAATTTGAAATTTTATCTTATAAATGTATAATTTTTTTTTTGTCAAAAGCTAAATTCAATTACTATATGTCTTTTTTAGTGGTACTTTATTTTGGTTGTTTTAAGGAGTTGAAATGTTAGCTCAATATGCATATATACAAATTTTTATGCTTGATTAGACACTGCTGACTCTTCTTGAATAATTGAATCGGTTTCTCAAGAAATGTCTTCCTTCATTAAACATGGTTCACTTGATTACTTGCGATAAGGTTGACACTTATTTGTCAGCCTAAGCTCAAGTTATAGATAACTTTTTCATCTACATTTCAAAATATATTATTATATTATAAAACATAATTACATGTATATTATCATGTCCAATTTTCTCTGGAAATAAATAATCTGGAATACAGTTAATTTGGAAATTTCATTGATTATCAAATGAGACCATTTTTTTTTTTTTCATAAAAACCCTAACAGTTCCTAACAACTTATTGTTCCGCAATAGGCATCTGAAACAGCAAGCTCACTAGGTTGCTAGTTCACTCTTGGAACTTATATTCTTTTGGAGTAAATACTTTGAAATATGTATGACTTTGGAAGATGGTTTTGTATGTTGTATGATAGAGATGTGCTAAGACAGATAGATATTTAAGAAATGTAAAGAGCAAATAATAACACAACAAGATATATATTGGTTCAAGGGTGAAGTAATCCCTATATGTCCACTCTAGTCCTTCTCAACAAGAGGAACTTGTAAGAGAAGTGGTGCGAAAAATGGCAGAAAGAATCAAGAAAATCGAGGCCTGTGCGAGCACAGTTTCCTTAAAACAAATTCATCGTCTCACGGAGGTGTAGGAGACCACAGTGGCGTCTGTTTCCCAGGATACAACGATTTAAGCACGATAGCCTTGCACAAAACTACTGCTAATGGTGAACTGAGATGAGTGCCCTAATTGCACCGAAGACGAGGAAAATCGGAGGGGAAAAGGACGGCTAAACAAAGGCTGAATAGTATGGATTGCAGTGTGTTGAACTTTGGAAAGAGCTCCTTTTTATAGGCTCCAAAACGAGCTGAAGAGTCGAAACCGCCGGAATCTGGAAAGCCAAAAACCGCCGGAAGTTGAAGAGGCACGAACCAAGCCAGGCCTGCCCTTTTCCGGATCGACACGAACCAAGCCAGGCCTGTCCTTTTCCGGATCGACATTTGTGTACGCAGGTCGCGCATGCACCCGAGTCCATTGTTCGGGCTCGCTTGGAAATGATTTGCCTTTTAGCTAACATCTTATCCACCTCACAAGGTGGAAATCAATATATACTAGTGCAAAACTTGCTAAAGTTCCTATGTGGGAAAAAAACATTTTTTCCAAGTTTCAACTCTTAAACTATGATCCAAAACCACTACTTTGGCTCCCAATTTCTCATTCATCCATGATCCATTTTGGGTGAGCTATATACCGAAATGAAGCTTTCACAGAGGAGAACACACCCCTTCAAACGGATACCATTTTTACCAAATATGACCCACCATAAATAAGCCCCAAAATAGGCAAACCTTCAAGTTTTTCCAACAGTCCCCTACATGAATGAAAATTGACACAGACAAGGAAAGATACAAGTCAACAGTTGAGTTATGCACAGGAGAGGTAGGTGTAACCCTTTGAACTTTTCCTTGTGAAATGCATTTACTTTACTAGGCAATCAGTAGACGCGATGTCCTTGAACTGATTTCCTATTGGTGTAAACTATGATGCCTTACACTCAAAACTCTTCCTGACACTTCTCAGTTCACATGGGTATGTTCGTTTAGGCAATAAACACCTACCTGGTTCTGTGAGAATTTCTAGGAATTGAGCCTTTCACAACTCCCTTTGAAGCGGCCCCACTTCATTCTCACATAGGTGATTTCATCTAAAGTATCTAGCTCAACTCTATTTTAAAATCATTAAAAGCTTTAAGCTTACCCTAATTTACCACGACACCACTGTATCATCCTAGGAATGAGTTTTCGGGAATAACTCCCCAACAGTGGTCTATGAAGCTTTGACAACTATGTTGTCCCAATGAACCTAGATCTTGGGATCTCCAGTCAACTAGGTTGGGTTTCCTTGGTCTCATCCTCTTTCCCAAAAGGCTTTAACCTCATCCCTCTCGATGATTTCGCAACTATATTTCTACTTAACCCTTTGGTTAATGGATCAACAAGATTATCTTTTGACTTTATATAGTCAATAAAGATAAGTCTTGTAGAGAGTCGTTGTCTAATGGTATTATGTCTTCGACGTATATGTCTAGACTTACCATTATACATGTGACTTTGGGCCCTTCCAATAGCCGACTGGCTGTCACAATAAATACAAATTGCAGGCACATGTTTCGACCACATTGGAATGTCCTCTAAGAACTGACGAATCCACTTAGCTTCTTCTCCACATTTGTCCAGAGCTATAAACTCAGACTCCATAGTGGAACGTGCAACAATAGTTTGTTTTGAAGACTTCCATGCAACAGCTGCTCCACTAAATATGAAAACATAACCATTGGTGGATTTCGAGTCTTTCATATCAGATATCAAATTTGCATCACTGTACCCTTCAACTACAGCTGGATATCTCCCATAATGCAGACCAAAATTGGGAGTAAATCTCAAATATCTAAGCACTCTCACAATCGTCATCCAATGATCGTTTCCTGGATTGCTCATGTATCTACTTAGTCTGCTTACTAAATAAGCGATATCAGGCCTCGTTCAGCTAATCAAGTACATAAGACTCCCGATTATTCTAGCATAATCGATTTGAGATATTCCATCTTTTCAATTTTTCGAAAGATGTTAACTCGGATATATCGGAGTCCTAGCAATAGACGTATCATCTATGCCAAACTTCTCAAGAATTTTATCAACATAATGAGATTGGCTCAACACAAAACCTTCTTATGATCTATGGATTTTAACTCCAAGAATCATATCACTCAGGCCCATATCTTTCATGTCAAACTTTGCGTTAAATATATCCTTAGTGGATTTGATCATCTTGTCATTACTTCCAACAATTAGAATGTCATCTAAATAAAGACATAGAATGACATAGCCACTTTCAGTGTTCTTCATATAAACACACTTATCACACTCATTGATCTTAAACCCACTGCTCAACATGACATTATCAAACTTCTTATGCCACTGTAACGGTGCTTGTTTCAAGCCATATAATGACTTTACTAACTTGCAAACTTTGTTTTCTTGCCCGGGAGCATTAAAACCTTCAGGTTGCTCCATGCAAATTTTTTCGTCCAAGTCTCCATTTACAAATGCAGTTTTGACATCCATTTGATGCACCTCGAGATTTCTCAAAGCTGCAATGGCCAAAACCATTCTAATGGAGGTTATTATCGTCACAGGAGAATAGGTATCAAAGTAATCAAGGTTTTGTTTTTGTCTGAAGCCTTTAATCACAAGTCTAGCCTTGTACTTATTAATTCTTCCATCTGCTTTCATTTTATTCTTAAAAACCCACTTATATCCTAATGGTTTACTTCCAGGAGGAAGGTCCACTAGTTCCCATGTGTGATTTTGTAAGATGGAATCAATTTCACTTTGAATAGCCTCTTTCCATAGAGGTCCTTCAGAGGAATTGACAGCTTCAGAATAACTTTGAGGTTCACTTTCAATCATGTAAGTAAGGAAATCGTTACCAAACGATTTTTCAATCCTTTCTCGCTTGCTTCTTCTTGGCTCAAACTCGATAGCCTTATCTATGTGTTTCTCTTCCTCTTTCGATTCCATAACCTTGCTCGAAGTACCAACTTCCATTTGAGGTTTAAAAGGAAACACATGCTCAAAGAATGAAGCATTTCGAGACTCCATTATCGTATTCTTATGGATCTCAAGAATCTAAGAATTAATCACAAGAAACCGATATGCGCTACCGTTTTATGCATATCCAATAAATACGTAATCAGCCGTTTTCGGCCCAATTTTCACTTTCTTAGGTAAAGGAACAACAACTTTGGTGAGACACCCCCACACTTTTAAGTATTTGTAGGAAGGTATCCTACCATGCCACAATTCATATGGACTTTTGTCTACCTTCTTGGCGGGCACCTTATTTAAAAGAAAGTTAATTAGCCGACAGCATGACTTCCCCCCACAAGTTCGCAGGTAAACCTGAGCTCAAGAGCATTGCATTCATCATTTCCTTTAAAGTTTGATTCTTACATTCTGCAACACCATTTTGTTGACGTGAATAAGGAGATGTTGTTTCATGTATAACTCCATGCTGAGCACAGAAAGGCAAAAGGTGATTCAAATTCACCACCTCTATCACTTCTCAACACCTTGATCTTCTGATCCAACTGATTTTCCACTTCAGTTTTGTAGAGAACCAATTTCTCTATTGCTTCATCTTTCCCTTTCAAGAGATAGACCACACAGTACTTAGTGCAATCATCTATAAAAGTGATAAAGTATTTGTTACCACCACATGTTTTTACCATTTTTAAATCACATAAGTTCGTATGAATTAGACTTTGTGGTTCACTATTTCTTTCAATAGTTTGGAAGGATGACCTCGTTAATTTTGCTTCAACACATGTTTCACATTTATATTTAGAGTCTATATGGAATGTCGGGATGTTTTTCATATTCATTAACCTGCGCAGACTATCAAAATTGACATGTCCTAATCTACCATGTCATAAAATGGAAGACTCAAGCAAATAAATAGAAGGGGTAGTAATTTTATTCATAACATTGGGCTTAACAACCATTACATTGAGCTTAAAAATCCCATCAACCACATATCCCTTCCCCACAAACATTTCACCCTTAGTCAAAACAACTTTTTCAGACTAAAAAACAATACGAAAACCATGCTTGATAAGCAGTGAGCCAGACACCAAATTCTTGCGAATGTCGGGCACAAACAGCACGTTGTTGAGCGTAAGCTCCTTTCCAGAGGTCATCTTCAAGACAACTTTCCCATTATCTTTCACATCAGAAGTAGTTGAATTACCCATGAACAGCTTTTCATCAGCTCCAACTTCCACCAACTCACTAAAAAGCTCCTTGTTTGAGCACACGTGACGAGTCGCCCCCGTGTCTATCCACCATTCCATCGGATTGGAGTCAACCAAAATGACTTCAGAAATCACAGCAGCTAAATGCATATTATCAACATTCTTAGTAATGGTGTCAACCATGTTTGCTTCTTACTTCTTTTTTTCGGCTTTTGGTAATCCGCTGCCTTGTGACCAGGTTTGTCACAATTGAAGTAGTTCCCACTAAACTTCTTTTTAAAGTTTTCCTTTTTCGGTCCCAAGTTCTCCTTCCCGGGTGGACCAGCACTTTTGTTGTTTTTCCTCAAGCCTTGACCATGCTCGACAACATTCACCTTACACTTTCAGGAGCAAACAATTTCTTTTCAGAACCACGATTGTCCCTTTCAATATGAAGACGAACAACGAGTTCTTCCAAATTAATTTCCTTTCTCTTGTGATTCAAGTAGTTCTTGAAATATTTCTACCCCGGTGGCAGCTTTTCAATAATAGCAGCAACCTGAAAAGATTCACTAAGTTGCATACCTTCGGAGTGAATCTCATGCAAGATCACCTGAAGCTCCTGCACTTGACTAATCACAGTCTTTGAATCGACCATTATATAGTCCAGGAACTTGCCAACGATAAACTTTTTGGCACCAGCATCCTCGGACTTATACTTCTTGTCCTAAGGATCCTATAAATTCTTGGTTGTTCTCATCGAGTTGTACACATGGTACAACGAATCAGCCAAACCATTCATGATGTAATTTTGGCAAAGGAAGTCAGAATGGTTCCAAGCATCCAACGCGTGGACAACTTGTGCATCTGCATCATCACCCAAGACGGGTGCAGTTTCAGTCAAGAACCTCGCAAGGTTCAGTGTTGTGAGGTAAAAGAGCATTTTCTGTTGCCAATTTTTTAAGTTCATGCCGTCGAATTTTTCAGGCTTGTCGGGGTGGTTGATCGACACGCTAGGAGGTGACCGCGGAGCGGAAAAAATTTGTTTTAAGCTTGTAAGAGAAGTGGTGTGAAAAATGGCAGAAAGGATCAAGAAAATAGAGGCATGTACGAGCACAATTTCCTTAAAACAGATTCACCGTCTCACAGAGGTGCAAGAGACCACAGTGGAAAGGATCAAGAAAATCGAGGCCTGTACGAGCACAATTTCCTTAAAACAGATTCACCGTCTCACAGAGGTGCAAGAGACCACAGTGGCGTCTGTTTCCCAGGATACAACGATTTAAACACGGTAGCCTTGCACGAAGCTATTGCTTACGGTGAACCGAGATGAGTCACTACAAGAAAAAAGCTCATAGACAAGGGTTAGAAACCCTTGTCGTAGCCTGATTCAACCCTTGTCGTAGGTGGTGTTATCGTAAGGTCAAAAAAATTTCGCTCATAGTAGACCTCTACGACAACAGCATGACAACGGTCAAAAAAACCGTTGTCGTAGGTGGGTAGTTTTAAGATATGCGCTCATAGACAACGGTTTTTAACCGTTGTCGTAGACACTTACGACAACGGTTAAACATCGTTGTCCAGCCGTTGTCTTTGACTCTACCATAACGGTTTTTAACCGTTGTTTAAGACAACGCTTTAATTCAGCCAAAATCGTTGTCTTTTTAGTGTTGTCTTTTCCTTTTGCATTTTGCAATTATTATATATTGGTTGATATTCTAAATATACAAAAATTAAAATTCAACAAAATATACAAAATCAAAATATAGTCATATCAAATTAAAGTATTCATCTAATAATTCATACAACAAATATTCATTGTAAATCCATTAATCACATGGTAAAGTCAGAAGTAAATACAAAGCATCCTAATTTCACATGGATTACAAAAGAGTCATCAATCCATCATGCTTCATCTTTCTCACAAATGAAAAGCTTATAGAGACACTAGAAACAATAATTATAATATAATGGCACATCAAGCCATCATATCCATACGAGCAACAAAAAAGTGTTGATGAACTGGTGCATATAATCCTGGTGCAATTGCTCTGCCATATTTTCTAATTTCGCCAGGTTGCAGAGCCCCCAAACTAAGAATTCCAGTAAGTTTAACTTCTGCTTCAATTTTCCCATCCTGCAAAAAAAGGAACACATATCTTAAAACCTACAATTTAATCTATAAGGCTAATAAAAGTCTGGATCACTTAAATGTTATCTTATTTCTCTATTTGATCTCCCTGTTGGATAACCCCAATATATTAATTTATACTATGTTCTATAGAAAAAAAAATTAGAATACATGTATGCAACATCATGCAAGTAATGTAAGTCTGCTGCAATATTCAGTCGTCATATGTGAAACTATAATACGGGGAAGCTGCCAGTTGTTAGTGCATTCTACTTACCTGATAAAAGTGCCAATAAAATCCATACTCATAATTAGTCACAGTGCAAATAGAAGAAACTGTAAGGCGCCTTGATCTTCAGACTTCAGCCAAGCCAGTTCTCCAATCTTGATGCTTCCATAGGATTCCATGATCTTCTTCATGCAAGCAGACACAATTTTCAGTTGTTTCAACTCCTCCAGTAAAGTTTGCAAATTGAGCATCGAAGTACTTTATAACTCCCAAGAAATCACATCCCTGAAATGCAAAAGTTGCCTTAGAGTACTATCTCATACTGACCAAATCAAAAGTGAAATAAACTAAACTAAAATGGCAAAACACAAACAAGACCATTAAATGATTAGTAGATTAACAAGGTTAAGTCCTGAAAATCACGATCTACATTTTACTGACCAGGGATCAACCATGACTAGATCCATATCATTAATTCCCCTCTTTTTCATTGCCTCTATAAAAGGAGGATAATCTTTGACAATAGCTTCACATTCAGCATATTCTGCAGCATCTTACAATCGGGGAAAAAAAATTATCCTTTGTTATAGTGTTCTATCATGTGTGCAGAAGACAAGAACCAAATATTAACTAACAAACAAGGATTATAACCCTTGTACCAACTTTCCAATTTTTAAGTAAACATTACAGCGCTGCAAGCTTGCAATCCACTTCAATTGAACCAATAAAAACATAGATCAAGTAAAATGCAACTATACAATTCAAGTTAGATGGGGCACACTTTATCAATTTTGATTATAGAAGATCTCAAGTTAAAATTCAATACATATCCAACAAAGAGTCCAAAAGAAGGTATTACATAAGCTGAAAATAGGTTGTTTTTCTAAAATAGTAAAATCTATCATAAATCGTACAAGAGTCCAAAAGTTGCATGGTAAATTTCTAAATGTACCTAAGAACTTTTTGTAAAACATAGTAAGATATCAAATATTAGTTCAAAGGGTAGCAATTAGGGAAACATTTTCATTCAGATCCAAAACCAAGGCAAATCTATCTCTGAACAGCACCTTCTTGGAAAAATCATAATAAATTGTATATTACTCCAACTCTTATGAAATTTAACAGATAAATTCTTCACTTCAAATATTTGTAGGCACTAAAAGGGTTCACTCTAAATAAATTTCTACGATGTCCAGTAAATTCCAGAATAGGGATGGAGGCAATATTGGATTTTTACATTATTTCATTCAAGCATTTCATCAAACACTTAGTTTACAAAAATAAGTCTTTCATACTACTTCATAAACTGCTAAATGAACTAAAAGTAAATGAGCTAGAACTTAGAACTAGTGAATTGTCCACAAACTTTGCCCACATATCTCGCATCAATCAAAAGGATAAACCAAGAACCACACAAATTTTAGCTGAATTCACATCCCAAACAGCAAAGCAATCTAGACGAAATAGATTTGCTAAACCCAAACCAAAATGATCAGCAAAAGATCTGCTACTTCACCGAACTAAGCCCCAAACTAAATCACTGAACAAACCCATTACTCTACGGCTGAAATTCCACTCAATAACTTCAAAAATTACAAAAACGGACCCATAAATAATAAACCCATGAGCATAACAAGCTAGCATCGTTTTCTTCAAACGTGAAAAAAAATATATGGAAGAGCAAAAAATGGAAATGGGATTTACCTAAAACGGAAAACAGAAAGCGTGTAGCGTGAGAAATGAAAGCTCGGATCTCTGCTCGTAGAGGAGCTCCAAACGTCATGGACGGAGGCGGGGCAGCTAAGGTGGATGGACGCTGGGCAAGAGGCAGCAGATGGCAGCGACTAGCGGCATCCAGTGACGAAGGCGGCGTCCGACGTCCAGCAGCGGGGTCAATGGACGGAGGTGGCGCTGCGGCGGCGACAATGACGGCTGTGGAAGCGTGGGGGGAGGGAGGGATTTAAGGGTTTTCAATTTGGGGATTGAGTTAGGGATTTCAAAAATTATTATTACTCATTTATAGATTTTTACATGTAATGTAAATGTATATAACAAAAGAAATTCAATTTAACTTAGTCTACAACAACGCTATTATGATATTAGGACAACGTTAAAAAGTTACCGTTGTCTTAGGGTACAATGACTAAGTCTCTACGACAACCTCGTATCATAAGTGTTGTCTTAGGGTTCAATTTTAACCTAAGACTATGTCTCTACGACAACCTCAAGTCACCACCGTTGTCTTAGGGCTCAATTTTACCCTACGAATACGCATCTACGACAACACCAACAAAAAACTCTTGTCTATGAGAGCATTTTTGTATTCTACGACTTCGGTTTTGTCTACGACAACGCCAATTTTGGCTACGACAAAGGTTTTTTGACAAAACACATGTCTTAGAGGTGTAGCCTATGAGAGAATTTCTTGTAGTGAGTGCTCGACTTGCATAGAAGATGAGGAAAATAGGAGGGAAAAAGGACAGCTAAACGAAGGCTGAAAAGTATGGATTGCAGTGTGTTGAACTGTGGAAAGAGCTCCTTTTTATAGGCTCCAAAACGAGCCATCAAGGATCAATCCTCGATCCTCCGAGTCCATCGGTTCGAACTCGCTTGGAAATGATTTGCACTCCTAGCCTTGTAGCTAACATCTTATCCACCTCACAAGGTGGAAATCAATATATACTAGTGCAAAACATGCTAAAGTTCCTATAGGGGACAAAAACATTTTTTCCAAGTTTCAACTCTTAAACTATGATCCAAAACCACTACTTTGGCTTCCAATTTCTCATTCACCCTTTGATCTATTTTGGGTGAGCTATATACCGAAATGAAGCTTTCAAACGGATACCATTTTTACCAAATGGGACCCACCATAAATAAGCCCCAAAATGGGCAAAAACTTCAAGTTTTTCCAACAAACTTTGTTAAGGAAGTTTGGTTTATACAACCTCACTATAACAAATAACAAAACAAAGAATAGACAGCTTCCACACAAGTTGTTGCACTATTGACCAAAAACCACACAGGGTAGATTTAGCCCACACAGGACTGTTACTTTTTCTACAAGAGTGAAAGACTTAGCAGAAACAACAACTTCTACTAAGTACTCCTAAACAATCTAAAAGATTAAAAGTATATAGATTTTCTTCAGTTGTTGTGCAACAAGCTCTTGATTAGACTAAGTCCAGAAAAAGTAACTGGCTTGCTGCTTCAGATTGCTGCTTCAGATTGAGTGACTTAAATTTAATGTTACTTGATAGTTGATAGCTTTGAATGCTCGTTCGAGATTTTGTGGTACAGTTTGCTGATCTTCATAGTACACTTCATTTAATGTGTTGTGCTCCAGACTTGTCCTTGTGCAAACTCCAGCTATCTCCTTTAATTGGCTCCTTTATTGAATGTTCCTACTGGTAACATGGTAAGCTCTGAATCAAATTAAGGTGATCCATTATTGGATTAGGTTACTGCAACTTCCTTTTGTTGAGCTAGCGTGTCAGTGACTTCTCAGGATATGTACAACTTCCTTTTGCTCTCTGCAGTGACCTTTAATGTTTACTGGAGTGACCTTGTCGAGAGTAACTTTCACAATATAAACAAAGTATAAGGTTGCTCATAGTCCTAGCAAGCTCTAGAATTTTTGTCTCATCAAAACCTATACAATTCCTAACATAGATGAATGGTATGTTACTCATGAAATATTTCAATTATAATTTCAATATTCTTATTTATTTTTCTTGCTTTCGTCAAAGTCAGTGTGGAAGTTATGTCGAGAAATTCTTGAATTAATTTGGTGAAAAATAAGAACATAGATGTTTAAAACCTCATAGGAGAGGTCAAGAATTGAAAGGAGGGAATTATTGATTGAAGGAGTTCTTTGCAGCAAATCGAATATTGCAAGCACATTGTTGAAGGAGATGATCAATCTCTTCATCTCTTTGTTGGTAAGCGTTAATTTTGAAGGGGAAGAAACTCTCGATTTAGTTCTCTCTTCATGAATCTTGTGATTGATAAATTTATTTAGTTTTTCATGATTACGAGCAACTAAAATTTTTGTTTATGATTTTAGTTTGAATTTGTTCGTACAATTAATATTTTGATGGTATCAAAAATTGATGAAGTTAGAGATTAGTTCTTATTTATTCGATTGAATGCTATTTGCCTTTGATTGTCCATGATTGACACGTCATCTTGTTTACAATTTTAGACAACTCAAAGAAGTAGGGCTATAAATTATTAGACCTGATTCCTAATTATTAATTGGGTAGGTAAATAGGTGTCTGTCTGGGTTAAAACACAATTGGATTGGGTTTGCTTAGATGATTCATAAGTCATTCTTCATAATACAATTTTTAACAAGCAAATCAAATTAATCATAGGAGCGACTTAATAGATCCTAAGTTTAGGATCGATCTTCCTCTATCAAAAGAGTTAATGTTAAGAGTAGTATTTGTGGATGAATAACTAATCTCGAACTTGATTTTGCATGTATAAGATACCACAAATTCATCATAAGAGTAAACAAAACTGAAATTCTCATACATCTTCATATCATTATTTTTCCTAATTAGTTTGAAAAACTATTTACTTACATACTTTTGTTTTAGTTCATCAAAGAAATCTGAAATAATTTTTATTGCTTTCACATATCTTCAAGTAATATAGTTTAGTAATTGAATCATTTACTTATACAACGAGTCCTTAAGAGATCGACCCTGAAGTAAACCTATTAGCTCTACAACTAATTTATATACACTTGCGAGAACTAAGTTTGAGTCACGAAATAAAGATATCGTTTATCCTCGTTTATCATATTATGTGTTATTATGCATGCGCTCATAATATCTTGCAAATCATATATGTTTACTCCAAAACTGTGATAGATTCGCAACTATTGCAAACTTGATATTGAAAATTGCAAAATCACATTAAACATCTTATCTACATACTAGTTTCATTGCAATTCTTTTTTTTACTCTTGGTTGACGAACAGTTTGCAGAAGAGTTTTTCCATTTAAACTATATATCATCTGATAGATCATGTATTCTTTTCCTTGGATGGTAATTGTTTAGGAGCAACAACTCTTGCAAGGTTAAAGAAAAGATGAGATGTCTCCAAAACCATTATTAGATTTGATGTTGCAGTTTAGCAAACACCCAAACGAAGAACACAATGCAATAGAAGATAAACTCAACCAAGGTAAAGCACAATAACAATTGTTATATAAATCACTACAAAAGGTACCAAAAAATCACCAATCTTCCATTTTCTTTGAAGAAGAGAGAAAATACACAAGTGTCGTTGAAAATTGTGAAGATGCCCCTTTGAATACATAATTTTCACTATTTATATTGTTTTCCTTTATCAGGGAGGGTATTTATGACTTTTTACCCTTAAACTTTCTTGTTGCTCAAGCCATCAAAATATTCATTTTCTTCAAAGTACTCCTTTTGCAGCCCAAAGTACATCTTCTTCCTTCTAGGTCCTTCCATTTTCTGTTATAAAGGATTAAGCCTTCCTTTGTCCTTATCGCCACGTCAGCAATGCTTCCCCTCATGCTTATCATCCTTCTCATAAGTTGCAATCCTCTGCTCCGGTTGCATGAGGTTACGTCTGTCGGCAAATGCTTCTCCATTACTTCCGTGCACACTTCTGCTGGTCGGGGTCCTTAGGTGCATTATAAGCTAGGGTCATATAACAAGTTTGCCAAGACGTCTGATGTCTCCATTTCGGCAGCAAACTTGTTTCCTTGAGGTATAGGACAACAGTTCTACTACCGTATTGCCAGCTCTGCAACTCTACCATTACATTGCTTCTACTATTATGGATGTAATTCCCCAATTTGATTGTTGATCTCAGGACGTCTTATTCTATTCTCACATCCTTCCCATATCAGCTACTCCCCTGGTGTGGCTGAGCAGATCTGATTAGTCAGAGCTGGTCAGCTGCAGCATTTCTTGTGCTTTTCATTCTTCTCGAGCAGAGAGCTAGCTAGTTTCCCCCTTAGCTACCCCCTGGTGCGGCTGAGCAGATCTGGTTTGGCGGAGCTGGTCAGCTGCAGCATTTCTTGTATGTTTATTCTTTCTCGAGCAGAGAACTAATTTCCCATTAGCTACTCCCCCCATTGCAGTCGAGCAGATCTGGTTCGGCAGAGTTGGTCGACTGCAGCACTTCTTGTATTTTTATTCTTTCTCGAGCAGAGAGCTAATTTCCCCTTAGCTACTCCCCCTGGTACAGTCGAGTAGATCTGGTTCGGCAGAGCTAGTTGGTTGCATCATCTCTTGTATTTTTATTATTTCTCGAGCAGAGAGCTAATTTTCCCTTAGCTACTCCCCCTAGAGATCTGGTTCGGCAGAGCTGGCCGGCTGCAGCACTTCTTGTATTTTTATTCTTTCTCGAGCAGAGAGCTAATTTCCCCTTAGCTACTCCCCCCTGGTGCAGTCGAGCAGATCTGGTTTGGCAGAGCTGATCGGCAGCGACACTTCTTGTATTTTTATTCTTTCTCGAGTAGAGAGCTAATTTCCCTTTAGCTACTCCCCCTGGTACAGTCGAGCAGATGTGGTTTGGCAGAGCTGGTCGGCTGCAACACTTCTTGTATTTTTATTCTTTCTCGAGCAGAGAGCTAATTTCCCCTTAGCTACTCCTCCTGGTGCAGTCGAGCAGTTTTGGTTTGGCAGAGCTGGTCGGCTGCAGCACTTCTTGTATTCTTTTTCTTTCTCGAGCAGAGAGCTAATTTCCTCTTAGCTATTCCCCCTGGTGCAGTCGAGCAAATCTGGTTCGGCAGAGCTGGTCGGCTGCAGCATTTCTTGTATTTTTATTATTTCTCGAGCAGAGAGCTAATTTTCCCTTAGCTACTCCCCCTAGAGATCTGGTTCGGCAGAGCTGGCCGGCTGCAGCACTTCTTGTATTTTTATTCTTTCTCGAGCAGAGAGCTAATTTCCCCTTAGCTACTCCCCCCTGGTGCAGTCGAGCAGATCTGGTTTGGCAGAGCTGATCGGCAGCGACACTTCTTGTATTTTTATTCTTTCTCGAGCAGAGAGCTAATTTCCCTTTAGCTACTCCCCCTGGTACAGTCGAGCAGATGTGGTTTGGCAGAGCTGGTCGGCTGCAACACTTCTTGTATTTTTATTCTTTCTCGAGCAGAGAGCTAATTTCCCCTTAGCTACTCCTCCTGGTGCAGTCGAGCAGTTCTGGTTTGGCAGAGCTGGTCGGCTGCAGCACTTCTTGTATTCTTTTTCTTTCTCAAGCAGAGAGCTAATTTCCTCTTAGCTATTCCCCCTGGTGCAGTCGAGCAAATCTGGTTCGGCATAGCTGGTCGGCTGCAGCATTTCTTGTATTTTTATTCTTTCTCGAGCAGAGAGCTAATTTCCCCTTAGCTACTCCCCCTGGTGCAGTCGAGCAGATCTGGTTTGGCAGAGCTGGTCGGCTGCAATACTTCTTGTATTTTTATTATTTCTCGAGCAGAGAGCTAATTTCCCCTTAGCTACTCCTCCTAGTGCAGTCGAGCAGTTCTGGTTTGACAGAGCTGTTCGGCTGCAGCACTTCTCGTATTCTTTTTCTTTCTCGAGCAGAGAGCTAATTTCCCCTTAGCTACTCCCCCTGGTGCAGTCGAGCAGATCTGGTTCAGCAGACCTGGTCGGCTGCAACACTTCTTGTATTTTTATTCTTTCTCGAGTAGAGAGCTAATTTCCCCTTAGCTACTCCCCCTGGTGCAGTCAAGCAGATCTGGTTTGGCAGAGCTGGTCAGCTATAACAATGTTTGTTTCGTAGCAGAGCTCCTCTTCTGTTACGGGAGTATGTTCTCTACGTGCGACATCTATTTCTCGGGAACTGACAATGTTTTAATTCTTACAGCTGGCATCTTTTCATTCTTTCCTTTTTGAAACGTCATATTAGATGCATTAAATCTGTTTCCTACACGTGGTGCTCATCCTATGGTTGGATGTTAAAGAACGCTCTCCTTCCCAAAGCTTCATTCAAATTTTACCCTAAATCCTATATTCTCTCTCTTCATTCTCACTTTTCCTCTTTCATCTCTGTCACCCTTCTTCCTCTCCGACGATTTTCGTGGTGGTTGTACGGTTGAGTCACTTGGAGTTTTCCAGTGAATCTCTTCTTTCTATTCTTCCTTTGAGTTCATTTGATTTACCATGGCGAGAGGAGGTAATTTCTAACCTTTTCATGATTGGTTGTTTTTTATTTATGTGCAGTGCCTTCATTGATCCTGTACTTTGCTTGCTTCGTCGGTTTTCTAAAAAAATTCTATGCTTTTTGGGTGATTTAGTTGTTGTGTACTGGGGTAATCTTGTGGCCCTTTTGTTGTATTTTAGATTTTGGTGAGAGTAGGACTTGGGTGCTAAGATTCGTGCCCCCAACCCGACCCGGTCCGGCCCATTCAATCATATATATATATTTTTTTTTTCCCACTCCAATGGGTGCCACTTCCATCCAGATCCAGATCCGCCGCTTCCATCCAGATACATTCTCCCGCTTCCATCAGATCCATTCTCTTTCTGCACAGGCGATCCTCGCTCCTTCTGCATCTTCTTCATTCTTCTTCTTATTCTTTGTTTCACATCTTCTTCTCTCCACTTTCCATAGTCCTCTCCACATCGTCTCCTCTTTCTCTCCATCTTATATTCACCTTTGTTTTGCTGTCCAACTACTCTTCTTCTTCTTCTTCTTCTTCTCCATTAAGGCGCATCGTTCTTCTTCTCCATTAAGATGCACCATTTCTTCTTCTCCATCAAAGATTGATCGAATTGAATAAATTTGTTCTAGGGTTTCTGTGCATAATGCTTCCATGATAAAATTCATATGAATTCTGTAATTTTGTACATTTTGCAGGAAAAAATGAGAAAGAATATGATATAAATGATATTTTATTGTTTAGAAATATTAAACTCACCATACAGTAATGTAATACCTATAGAGTAAATATGTAATACCTATAGAGTACACATGTGATACCTATAGAACAAAAATTCGAACAAATAATTCATATCTTAATTGAGTTAGTTTGTAATACCTATAGAGTATACATGCAATACCTATAGAGTAAACATGTGATACCTACACAAAAGTAAAAACAAATAATTCATACCTTTATTGAATGAACACATGATACCTTAAGAGTATACATGTAATACCTATAGAACAAAAAATAGAACAAAAAATCAATACCTTAATTGAGTAAGTTTGTAATACCTATAGAGTATACTTTGTAATACCTATAGAGTAAACACATAATACCCATCATTAAATCTCAAGAAATATAAGTGTAATTACCTATTGAGTAAGTTTGTAATACCTATAGAGTATATATGTAATACCTATAGAGTAAACACATCATATCTATCATTAAATCTCAAGAAATATAAGTGTAATACCTATAGGGTATATGCGTAATACCTATAGGGTATACATGTAATACCCATCACTGAATCATCAACTAGGTAATCAGGTGTGTGTGGGACGCACACCAGATTTGCTATGGGCGCGCGTGGCGGCGCGTGGGCACGCGTGGAGGCTGCCCACGCGCCGGGTCGGATCTGGGGGCACGGATCTAAGATCCGTACCCCCGGGGTACACAAGTTTTTGCCTTTTGGTCAAGTTTTAGACTCCGTGTTTCTAGGATAATTCCTTTGCTTTTAACCTTTACGCTTTCCATGGCCTCTTCCGACCTTGAGATTGATCTTTCCGGTACTCGGACATCAGAGGGGACTACCCCATTGATCCTTCATTTACCCAGCGATCAATCTGCCTCCCCACCTTCAAAGGACAGCTCTCTTTCAAACGAGGAGAATTTTACTTCTAGTGCAGAACCCTTAAACTACGGTGCATCCGACCCCAACTTCAATTATGTCAGTCATCGCTCTTCTTTCTCCCCTGACCGTGTTGATAATCTTTGTTTAGCTTTCAACATTCCTCAAGATTTTTTTATATACTATCCTGCTGGTCATCATAGGCCGAATTTTCTCTCTGGTCATAAGCTTGCTTTCTAGACTGCCCAGTTGAGGGCAGGAATTCGATTCCCTGTGAATCAGTATCTTTGTAGATTATCTTTCTTTTACCAGGTCACGTTGAATCAATTCACTCCTTCTGCTCTTCATCTTATGATAGGTTTTTACATAATTTTAAAAGGCAATGGTGGAAATCCTTCTGCCGAACTCTTCTTCTCCAATTTTCTTTAAAGTACAAGCCCTCTTTCTTCTATGTGACAGCAGATCCTAGGGGTTTGATCCATTTCCTTGGTAAGCCTCAAAGTTAGGACAAGCATTAGAAGGAAGATTATTTTTTTTATTTCTGGTCTGACACGTGGGATTTTCCAACGGGTAATTGGGTGTATGCCAAGCCTTTAATAAAGAAAGAATTTTACATCAGTTGTCTATCCTCTGACCGAGCAATAATTGAAGAGTTAAATGTCTATGTGCATGAAGTAAGTCCTTTTGACATAGTTAGCTTAGTTGAGCAGCCCTCTATTTTGTCTTATTTTGGCCTCTGTTCTGGAAAGACTTCTTACCCTTTTACTTTTGGTATTTTCCTTCTTCTGTCATTTCTCTTTTTTCCATTTGCTTGTTTTTCTTTACACTTTCACTTATACAATGTGCTTCTCTTCGCATGCAGAACACGCATGGAAAAGAAACATTTCTCGCCGAGGTTCCAGCCTTGTAGCCCGTCTTCGTTCAGGTGATGCTTCTGCCCAGGAACACCGTTTGGTTACCTATACTCCAGATAGCTCTCGAAGTGATAGAGGCAAGCGCCCCTTGAGTTCTGCGGAGTCAACTTCAGATGCACGTCGGCAACGCATCCAGTCTCCTATCAGAAGTGGTCACGAACTCATTCAACCTCCAAGGGACCGGTCTCGGTCGAGCCAGGTAAGGACATCTTCCAATGATATCTTTACTCTCGAGCTCCCGAAGTCTCTTCTGGAACTTTCTGCAGATGAGTCCCGCCAATTTCTCTAGCTTTGCCTGACTCTAACCGACACCTATACGCTCAATCAGACTTCTCTGGAAAATGAGCTCTGCATGAGAGCTCATCATGCTTTAAAGGTATCTTATTGTCCCTTTGTGCAGGAGCTTCTGAACCGTTGTTAAATTTTCACTTTATACTCCTTTGCTCTTGTTTTGCAGAGCTTAGTTCATTTTAGTAGACTCCAAGCAAAGGTGTTGTCTCTTGTCGATCCGACTGCTGTTCTTCCAGAGAAAGAAAGTGAGATATCTGCATTGAAGTTCAAGTTGGCAGATCAAGAAAAGGTGATTTCTTCATTCCAGGGGAGGATTAAAGAGTTGCAACATGAGAGTAGCCAGACTAAACAGGAAGTGGAGTTATGAAAGAAAAGGGTTTCTGAGGAGAAAGCTCGTTGTAGAGATTATGGGGCTCGAAAATTTTCAGAGGGGGTAGAGGCTTGTAGAAAAGGTCTGCACATGATTGCCACGGGGCAAAATTTTTTGGAGGAGATGATAGCTGGCTTGAAGGATGCTTATCTTAAAAGTACAAGTTCTTTAGTTGACTTCTGCCCATATATAAGCTATTATTATGGCTTCAGGTTTGGTGTAGCTCAAAAACAAGCTCAGGATTAGGGTTTCTCAGGCACCTTTGACTTTGATGGGCCTTTGGATGAGATGTCGGCTTCTCCTCATTTTGAGGGTGACCCTTCGGAGCATCTAGATTCTCCTTAGTGGTTGCCAGTGATCCAAAAGGCTCATGCCAAGCTGTGTTCCACCCCTTTTGAGTTATTTGCCTCTATCGATCCTGTATCCTGTAAATTTCCGCTTCTGCCCGCACCGTCTCTGCATGTTCTATCACTTTCAGCCCCCCTCCTACTAGAGAGCTTACCAAAGATGTTGTGGATTTGACACTGCTAGGTGGAGATTCTTCTGAGGCCGCACCCTCTGCAAATGCCCTTGTTAATCCTTTCTTGGAGATGTTGGCGGAGGTGCCTGTAGATGGACCCGTAACCACCTCTCGAACAAGGCAAAAACTTTTATGAGTCAGGTGCATGGATCTTAGATTCATGCACCTGACCCGACCCGTTCACGCGCCCAAAACGCACCTCCCACGCGCCTGCACGCTCTCCCACACGCTGAAGACTTGTGCTGAAGCTCACCCAAAATTCGCTACAATAGACCAACCTTTGTGTATAGTTAAAGCAACCTTTGTGTATAGTTAGACCAACCATGTGTAGTAGGTCTAACTATATACAAAGGTATGTCTAACATATATAAATGTATGCTTAACTATATATATAAAAGTATGTCTAATATATACAAAGGTATGTTTAAGTATACATAAAAGTATGTCTAACATAACGTAAAGGTATGTCTAACATAACGTAGTAGTATGTGTCAAAATTCAAAAATCAAGCCAAAAAAAGACAAGGCATGGAATCTGGGCAGAACTGATATGTTTAACATAGCTTAAAGGTATGTCTAACATAATGTAAAGGTATGTCTAACATATACTATTGGTATGTGATTTTTTTCAAAAATCATGAGCGAAAAAAAAAAAAAAGTGTGGTCCCCCCTGATCCGGATCCGACCCGGGTGATTCATGCACCTGATTCACAAGAGACTTACTCCTCGAACAATATTTACTTTCTGATGCTCCAAACAATATTACTGTTTTTCTTATTACAAACAGCATTTCTAATTCCTTTAGGTTTGTTTAAACAATATTTTTATGGCTTTCAGCTTGTTATGTTTTCCAAGTTATAAGTATGACGTTTTAATTTCTTATCTGTTGTGTATTTGCATTTCTTTTAGTATGCTTGTGGTTTTACGCTTGTGATGTTACATATGCTATACTTAGGGATTTTTCCCGATGTTAATCAATACTCAGCATAATAAGCACGTATATAAACCATAAAAATTGCTCACAAACACTTCTTTTTAAAGGAAAAAAAGGGATCATGACTGTTAAGAAAATGAAATTTTACTTATAGGCAAAGCTTTCCTGAAGGCTTCCATCTTTTTTTTTCCCTTATACAAAATTCATGGGCATGAAAACTCCTCCGCTTCCTTACATTGCCATCTTGACTTGTCGTATCATCTACTCATTTCCTGTATACATAAGACAGATCGTTATTTTTCAATATTATAATTATAGCTTAAGCCCATTATTTTTGGCTTTTTGTAGCTATCTTTCTAGAGCTACTTCAGCTCTGGCCCCACCGACTCGAGCCAGAGGTGTGCTAGACCCGGAAGTCTGCCTCCGCCAGGGTGGTTGTTTTCTAGGGAAGATTTGTCTTTGGCCCCACCGACCCGAGTCAGAGGTATGCCAGACTCGGAGGTCCACCCCCGCCAGGATGGCTGCTTTCTAGGGCAGATCTGTCTTTGGCCTCACGACCCGAGTCAGAGGTATGCCAGACCCGGAGGTCTGCCTCTGCCAGGATGACTGCTTTCTAGGGCAGATTTGTTTTTATCCCCACTGACCCGAGTCAGAGGTATGCCAGACCCGGAGGTTCGCCTCCGCCAGGGTGGCTGCTTTCCAGGGCAGATTTGTCTTCAGCCCACCGACCCAAGTCTGAGGTATGCCAGACCCGGAGGTCTGCCTCTGCCAGGGTGGTTGCTTTCTAGAGCAAATTTTTCTTTGGCCCGATCGACCCGAGTCAGAGGTATGCCAGACCCGGAGGTCCGTCTCTGCCAGGGTGGCTGCTTTCTAGGGCAGATTTGTGAAGATTAAATGGTCGGAAGTATTTCTTACTTGTCCTCTTTCTTTTTCAGGCGTAGTATTTCTTGAGGTTGCAGATGTTCCAGGGCCTAGCAACTTCCTTCCCTTCCTCCGTTATCAATCGGTATACACCTCCTTTCAGAACCTCTGATACTATGTATGGGCCTTCCCAAATGGGTTCTAACTATCCTTTTGGGTTTCAAGGCATCAGTTCTCCTCAAGACTAAATCCCCTTTATTAAAACGACGTAGTCTTACTCTTTTATTATAAGCTGCCTTGACACTACTTTTAAATTTTTCGACTCTTAACCGTGCTATCTCTCTTTCTTCTTCCAATAAGTCCAAGTTCTCCCTCATCAGGCTCTCATTTTGTTCATCCTCGAATGTCATTATCTTGTGTGTTTCCATTCCAACCTCTCCTGGAATTACCGCATTAGCCCCATATACCAGATTAAAGGGAGAGATGTCTGTGGCCACCCTTGGAGTTGTTCTATACGATAATAAAACTTAGTCTAGCTCTTCCACCCAGCTTCTTTTAAGTGTTTCTACCCTTGCCTTCAACCCATTAATGATGGTTCGGTTTGTGACTTCTGCTTGCCCGTTCGCTTGCTGATGGGCCACTGCTGCGAACCTCTGGGTGATCTTCATCTCTTCGCACCATGCCTTTATCTTTTTCCCACAGAACTGTGTGCCGTTGTCTGAGACTAGAATTCGGGGTACACCGTATCTACAGCAGATCTGCTTCCACAGGAACTTAACAATATTCTGCTCATCGATCTTTCCTAATGGCTCTGCTTCCACCCACTTTGTAAAATAATCTATAGCAACCACCAAAAACTTTTTCTGCCCCTTAGATAATGGTAGCAGACCTACAAGGTCTATTCCCCACTGAGCAAAAGGGGACATAGGGAGCTCATCTTTCCCATCTCTTCTGCCGGACTGTGGATTAACGGACCATGTATTTGACAACTCCGACATTTCTGTACCATTTCTTTGGCGTCCGCACCCATTGTTGGCCATAAGTACCCTGCTCGTAATGCTTTTCGTACCAGATTTCTGGAACCCTCGTGGTCACCGCGGCAGCCCTCATGCATTTCCTGCAACACATACAAACCTTCATGTTTGCTTAAACATTGCAAGTATGCTGGTGAGAATGAACGCCGAAAGAGTTGCTCTCCAATAAAGCAATATTTTAGCATCTTCTTTTTCTTGCCCTGCTCCTGACTTTCAGATATTCCGACTCCCTTTAATTCATTTATTATTGAGGTCCTCCAATCTGTTGTTTCCTCCAGATCTGCTACTTCTAAACCCATGTTTCGTTTTTCTGCCACTAGCAAAGTTATTTTCCTCAGCTGTGACAGAGGATATGAGCTAGCAATCTTTGCAAGGTAATCCGCTTGAACATTTTCAGCTCTTGGAATTTGTTTTATCTCAAACTTCACAAAAGAAAACTTGA
This sequence comes from Scutellaria baicalensis, assembly GCA_005771605.1. Lineage (NCBI taxonomy): Eukaryota > Viridiplantae > Streptophyta > Magnoliopsida > Lamiales > Lamiaceae > Scutellaria > Scutellaria baicalensis. Next base: position 16,310,525 of record CM016722.1, on the reverse strand, counting down.
ACTTAGCAATTTCTTCCAAGTATTTAGACAATGATTCTTTTTTGACCTCATATGTCCCGCTGTATTGCTGGAATACAAGTTGTGTATCAGTATAGGCAACAAAGTCATCTCCGCCGACCTCCCTTACAATGTTCATCCCTTGTATCAATGTCTCATACTCAACTTCATTATTTGATACTGCATAGTTCAGCCATATAGCATACTGCATATTTTGTCCATCCGGGCATTCCACCAATACGACTACTCCACAGCAATCCTTGGTGGCAGAGCCATCCACAAAAAAATTTCATATTCTATCTTCTTCTGGCAGAGCCCTGGATTCTTGGATAAAATCCACCAGAGTTTGTGTCTTAATCGCTTTGCGCGGTTCAAACTCTACGTCGTAAGCCCCTAATTCCACTGCCCACTTTACCATTCTTCCGGAGGTGTCAGCCCCTCCCCATAGTCTGGGCCAGTGGATAACTAGTGCGCACAATAACCTTGTGTGATAAGAAGTAAGGTCGAAGTTTTCTGGCCGTGACAATGACGACCAAACTAGCTTTCTCAATCTCTTCTAAATGTTTCTTCAGATCTTCGAAGGCCTGGTTACACTCTTCTATCCATTGGAACTTACAACCTTTTCTCAAGATTTTGAAAAATGGATAGCTCTTTTTCGCTGCTTTAGAAACAAATCTGTTCAGTGCCGTTATTCTGCCCAATAATCTCTACACTTCTTTCATGTTTTTAGGAGGCGTCATGTCCATTACAGCTCTCACCTTCTCTGGGTTAACCTCTATTCCTTCTTTTGTGACCATGAACACCAAAAACTTTCCAGATGTCACTCCAAAACTACATTTCTCCGGATTCAACTTTATTCCACTTCCTCGGATGATTTTGAAGGCCTCTTCCAGGTATGCGATATGCTGTTCTACTTTTTTACTCTTAATGCGCATATCATCCACATAAACTTCCATATTATGGTCTATCATGGGTTTGAACAAAGTATCTACCATGCGCTGGTATGTAGCTCCGGCATTATTTAATCCAAAGGGCATTCTAACGTATCCTTATATATCTCCAACCGTGATGAAACAAACCCTTTTCACATCTGCTGGGTCTAGCTAGATTTGATGATATCCTTGGTATGCATCCATTAAAGTTAAACGCTCACAACCTGATGTCGAATCCACAAGTTGATCAATGTGTGGTAGGGGATAGTGCTCTTTAGGGCATACCTTGTTTAGATCTCTGAAGTCGATACACATTCGCCACTTTTTGTTTGATTTGGGAACTAAAACCGCATTGGATAACCATTCTGGAAATTGAACTAGTATCACATGCCCTGAATCCAGTAATTTTTTCACCTCTGCTTGGATGATTTTGTCCTTTTCTGCCCCCAAAGTTCTGAAACCTCTGTTTAACGGGATGGACGTCTGGATAAATGTTTAACCGGTGTATAGCCAGACCTGGGTTTACTCCTGTCATGTGTGCTGCTTTGAATGCGAACAAGTCTACATTCCTCCTAAGGCACTCTGGAATTCCTGCACATAATTTTGTGCAGAACCCCTCTCTTTCTAGATACAATTCTACCAAAGAAAGTTCGTCCTCTATTACCATTTTTCCATGTTCCTCTCCTTCTTCTGCAATCCTCTGTCGTTTCATTTCAGGGTCTTCTTCTACTACTCTGCCCGACACAGGCAGAGCCCATTTGTGTGCCACTCTTATAAATTTGATGTAGCATTTCCGGGAATGAACTTGATTTGCTCTCAATTCTCCAATGCCAGCAGAGGTGGGGAACTTGACTTTCATGTAATAAGTGGAGACTGCTGCCTTCAACTCATTCAATTTTGATCATCCAAATATAACATTATAGGTAGAGGGTGCATTGACTATAAGGAAATCTACCATTAATCGTTTTTGCCGCGGTCATTCCCCAACTAATACATGCAAGGTCACCGCCCCTAAAAGGTGGACTGCTCCATCGGTAAATCCATACAGAGCGGTCTGCACAGGACGAACGTGGGTTTTAATGTTCATCCTTTCAAAGCAATCTTTATATATGATGTCCGCAGAAGACCTTTGCCATATCATATCCGGCAATTTCCGCTGTTACCACTAGGGAATCGTTATGTGGCTTTAACATGGGTAGCTCATCTGCAGCCCCAAAAACAGTATCTGTCAAAGGCTGGGTATCCGACACCTCCATGTGCTAATTATGCCAGCCTTGCGCATAGCACAAAGCTGATTTTCTGGCTCTATTTGAATCTCCCCCCTGAGGACCAACATCGATCATGTTGATGAAACCCTTTTTTGGCGGTGGAGGCAGATTTCTCTCTTCCTCTCTTCTTTCTTTGTTTCGTGGGATCTCTCTCTCTTCTGGCCTTTCATCTCTCTTACCATTGTTTCTGGCATAGCCTCCCCCTTTATCTTCAAATCCCTTTAATACCCCCGCTCTGACCAGCCGTTCAATTTCGTTCTTCAGATGTTGGTACTCGTTAGTGTCGTGTCCATATTCATTATGGAACAAGTAGAAGTATCGCCCCATTGGTCGCGTCGGAGCATGAGCTCTGTTAGGTGGGAATCGAAATGGAGCTGTCTTCTCCGAGAGTTGGAACACTCTGGTTAAAGAGGCTTTGAGTGGGGTGTACTTATTGTAATCTCCTCTACCGACTTCTTCTTCTCGTCTTCCTCCTTCTAGTCGAGACCCTATTGGCCCTCGCACATTCAAGTCTTTGGAAACTGACCGCTCCGCCCTCTTGGCTCGGCTCACATCTTTTAGATTGATAAACTTGTCTGCACGGGCAAGAACTTCCTCGAACGTGGTCGCTGGCTTTTTGCTAAGGAACGAAACAGTTCTCCATCCTTCAACCCCTGGACCAGAGCGCTAATTTTGACTTCTGCTGTAGCAGATGGAACCTCGAGAGCTGCTATACTGAAATGCTTAATAAATTTCCGCAGGGATTCTTCTGCTCCTTGCTTCAAAGTGAACAAAGACTGGGAGGTCTTCCTCTGGCGTCATGCACTGGCGAATTGATGCAAAAAAGCAGAACTGAAGTCGTGAAAAGAATGGATATTATTCTCTGCCAGTTGGCTAAACCATCTCTGTGCTGACTGGGTGAGGGTAGTCAGAAACACCAGACATTTGACCCCGTCAGTGTACTGGTGGAGGAGGGATACATTCTCGAAGCGCAGAAGGTGATCATACGGGCCAGTGGTCCCATCATACTCAAAGGCCAGCGGCTTGAAATTTGCTGGCAGTTCGTCCATCCTTACGGCTATAGTGAAAGGGCTTCCCATCGGCACTTGAATCTGGCTCGCGCCGCCCATTCTCTGCCGCAGCCGCTGTATCTCCCGATGCATCTCTTTCATCTGCTTCAGCATTTCTTGTTCTTGTTTATGTTGTGCAAGAATCTCCACAGATGAGGCCTCGGGAACTTTCGATCTCCACTGTGGAGGGTGACATTCTACACTATGCTCGAAAGTAGTCTCTAACCGATACAGATGTGGGTCTGGCATCAGAATCTTTGGATTTCCAACCTCTGTTGTTCTTCGTCTCTCCCCTGCACCCTCCTCATTATCTTTTCATCGCCACTTTGCCCAGGACCTTCTGCACAGCCGAATGAATGAAACTATCCAACTGCTCCAGGGTGAAGGTCCACACCCCCTGAGCAGCTGGCCCTCTCTGACCTTCCAATGTCTCCCTCACTCCCCCTTCCCCCATTATCTCGCCCCCCCCCCCTTCCCTGTCTCCCCCTCTTAACTCTTTTCCCCCCAACCCTCCGGTTCTCACACCACCTGAAACTCCCTCCCCAAATCCCAAATTAAGCGGTCAGCCATTAACCCACTCCTAACACCTGACCTACTGAGCTACCCAACGAGAAGGAAACAAAAAGAAGAAGAACAAACTTCTAAGTAACAAGCAAAAACAAAAATGAGGAAAAAGAGAAGGAGACTCACTTCTCTTCCCTTAGTTTCCCACAGACAGCGCCAGTGATGTTGCAGTTTAGCAAACAGCCAAACGGATAACACAATGCAATAGAAGATAAACTCAACCAAGGTAAAGCTCAAGAACAATTGTTATATAAATCACCACAAAAGGAACTAAAAAATCACTAATCTTCCATTTCCTTTGAAGAAGAGAGAAAATAAATAAGTGTCGTTGAAAGGGGTGAAGATGCCCCCTTGAATACATAATTTTCCCTATTTATATTATTTTCCTTTATCAGGGAGGGTATTTCTGACTTTTTACCCTTAAACTTCCTTGTTGCTCAAGCCATCAAAATATTCTTTTTCTTCAAAGTACTCCTTTTGCAGCCCAAGGTACACCTTCTTCCTTCTAGGTCCTTCCATTTTCTGTTATAAAGGATGATGCATTCATTTGTCCTTTTCGCCACGTCAGCAATGCTTCCCCTCATGTTTATCATCCTTCTCATAAGTTGCAATCCTCTGCTCCGGTGCACGAGGCTTACGTCTGCCGGCAAATGCTTCTCCATTACTTCCGTGCACACTTCTGCTGGTCGGGGTCCTTAGGTGCATTATAAGTTAGTGTCATATAACAAGTTTTCCACGATGTCTGTTGTCTCTATTTCGGCAACAGACTTGTTTCCTTGATAGGACAACAGTTCTGCTACCGTATTGGCAGCTCTGCAGCTTTGCCATTACATAGCTTGTACTATTATGGATGTAATTCCCTAATTTGATTGTTGCTCTCGAGAAGTCTTCTTCTATTCTCACATCCTTCCCATATCAAGATTCTTGCATCCCAAACTTATTCATTGATCATAATCATTTACAATTACAAGAATAATCGTTGAAGATTGATTTTGGCTTGTCCTACCAAAGCAATTGGACAATTTTAATTCCCACCTTCAATACATACAATCCAAACTTCCTTATACTCTTTAAAAGCCACAATCTTCCAATATAGTAGTGGAGCAACATCTTTTAGTTGTGGTAGATCTTAGATATTTTCCCCAAATATCTCTATAATAGCACAACAAATTTTTGAACATAAATACTTATGTGAGTCGGGTCCATGCACCCTGGTCGACCCACCCACGTGCCTAAAATACGTGTTCCCACGCGCCCTCATGCTCTCCCACACGCCTTGGTTGATGTATTCAAATCCACCCAAATTCGCTCCAGGTGACATACCCTTACGTTATGTTAAAGATACTTTTAGGTTATATTAAAGATATATTTATATTATGTTAAAGAATCCTTTGTATCCTGATTTCAACCCTTACAATTTTCAAAGATACATTTATATTATGTTAGAGATACATTTATGTTATGTTAACAATACGTTTGAATCATGATTTTATACCCTTAGAATTTTCAAATACCTTCATACATTTTAGTTATGTTAGAGATCCTTTTTAGTTATATTAGAAATACATTTTAGATATGTTAGTGATATCTTTATATATTGGATAAGGTATGTCTAATATAACATAAAAGTATGTCTAACATAACGTAAAGGTATGTGTACAAAATGTGCCGAATGTTAGGTTTTTTTTTTTTTTTGAAGTTAAAAGTATGAAATCTGGGCATAAAGGTATTTTTAACATAATTTAAAGGTATGTCTAACGTGACGTAAAGATATCTCTAACATAACCTAAAGGTCATGACCAAAATTTTAAAAACTAGCGCGAAAAAAAAAAAACGAGTCAAGCGCCTAAATTTGATTTGGGTGCATGAATCTAAGATTCGTGCACCTGATTCCCAAGAGAGTGGCTCATTTTTTAAACACATTCGATTGATATGGACTTTCCATTATGTATGTACTCATAATCAGTGACGGACCCAGTATTTTTTTTTGAGGGGCTCAATATTAAAAAATGATACACACAATTTTAAAAACAAGATCATAAATTAGTAACAATTTCGATAAAATAAATAAATAGGTTATATTAAAATAACAATATTCAAAATTAATTTGTAACTTTATTAGACACGATTAACACTAGAATAAATAATTGAAGACTGTTACACCATTTTTATACTATTTTCATATATTGAAATCATACACAATAGTTTCACTTTAAACATTTTCAAGTACATGATGAAATATGATAGTTTTAGGTTCAACTCACCTGGGTAGGAAGTGAAATATTTGATTCTCTTGAATTTTAAAAAAAAAAAAAAAAGACATATTTAGTGTATGATTTCTAATGTATTTTGTCAAAAATATAATTCAATAATCACACATTTGATTGTCGAGTGAAATCTTAACGACGTTCAATTTTTTTTTAAACAATGTGTGCTATTCTTTCCTAGTACATCTCCTTTATCTAGGAAATACAAGAGTAACGTTTGAATTATAAGATAACATTAACTTAACTTAACTAGAAACTATAAAAACATTTAAATAATTAATAATTGTAACTCAAAATACAATAATTCACATAATAATAGTTAAATGATTAACTAAACCGAATTAATAAAGAAAATACAATCACTCATATTCATTTAGTTTAGCCAAACGAATAAATATATTATATATATGCAACCTAATAATGATATTAAAGAAATTAAGATAAACTCAATTGGCAATAATAAATACTGAGTTTAATTATGATAAAGTTATCTTCAAATTCGTAAAATTCTGTTTCTCCAATGAAAATTGAGATATTTTATTAAACCAATTAATATATATCTTTTTTTAAAATAAAATATGTAGCATATATTCCAAACTATACCTAGAGTTTAGGAAAAATTTCAGGGGGTCCAGTGGCTTGCTTAGCACCAATGTAAGTTCGTCTCTGCTCATAATGATTTTTAAATGACAATATAGTTGGTGTATTATTTCTTGGAGGGTAATATAGATATAGACATGGTCATCCGTCATAGAAGTCGGAAACTTCGCTAAGTGCTTTGACTTTTTTTATTGCTAGTCGGGTGTTAATCTTCAAGAGCTGGACTCCTGTGAGACCGTCTCATGTGCGACGGCACTCGCGCACGGTCGTGCGCTGGGACACGGTCGTGTCCCAGGACACGGTCGACCGTGCGCGAGAACACATACTTATAGCACAAAAAGACATACTTATAGACAAAAATCACATACTTATCTCGACCGTGCCCCAGGACACGACCGTGCGCCACAGATTGACTCTAAGTTTTCAGCGAGGCACGGTCGTGTTCCAGGGCACGGTCGTGGGCGAAGAAAAAAAATCACATACTTATAGTGAAAAATCACATACTTATTGTTGAAAAAGACATACTTATACACAGCACTGGCGCACGGTCGTGTCCTGGGACACGGTCGACCGTGCGCGAGTGCCGTCGCATGTGAGACGGTTGCATATGAGTTTTTGCGAATCTTCAATAAGCGCTTTGATTTTATTTTATTTTTTACTTTTTTTTGGCATGAGTTTTATATATTTATTGTTTATAGAAAATTGGAAAATGTGGAGGATATCATTCATATTTTTCCTTGATCATAATGCATTTTTCCCAAAGAACCCAAACACACATCAAATTCAAAACATTACGTATTAAATTATTAACCACCCACTACCAAATAGACAAATAGTCAATTTGATCTTCAATTTTATTATAATTATAATTACGGTTATTTGCATAAAAAAACACGAACTTAGGGTCCAGTTTCAAGTGCAACATGAATTTTTGACTATAACCAAAAACACTCAACTTAACACTTGTTTCAATTCGGGACATGTTTGGGTTTTTCGCGCTCCAATTGCTGATGTGGAGCGCAAATTATATATGTTAATTGTCAACATGTAATTTTAAATACAATCATCATCCAAATATAAATTTATAAGTCAATAATTAAATTATACAATTTGATCTCAACGTCAGCAATTGGAGCCCGAAACACCCAAACATGTCATGAATCAGTCATCATCCACATGTAAATATGTATGTCAATAATTAACTTATACATTTTGTATATCCATTCTTAAGGAGGAATTCACTCAATCGATTATATCATATCCTTCTTGATTGTTGTAGACCATATAATGACCTTCGCAATTTGATGTTATATATGATATGATTCTCATCTTTTTTCATTTGGTGAATTTGAAATCCATCGGGGATTTTCATATGAATATGGGCATCTAATGATCTATATAAATATACAGTAACAAAATCCATTAGTTGCATTTCTAAATTCTGTTTTATTTGTTGTTAGAGATATTAAGTAACGAAACATTATATCATCTATTACAGAAGAATATGTTAGATCGAAATCAATATTGGGTCTCTACAAGGACCCTTGAGTTACTAATCTCGCTTTGTATCTCATCACCTCATTATTCTTATTTCTTTTTCACATAAATACTCAATCTTTATATATACTAAAGGAATAACCATAAAGGACACTTGTCAATCCCACAAATTTTCTTATTTTAATCTATCTTTTTAAAAATTATATCTATTTAAAGCCTAATTAATGTTGCTATATATTAAATGCTATCAAGATTAATATTGATAATATACATTAGTAAATAATATAAAATTTTAACTAAATTTGTTAAAGTAACACATACTAAAAAAATGATTTATAATTAAATTTGAAATTTTGTTAATTTAAAAGTTTAGAATAAAATATAAATCAATAAATAATGAAAAATAAAATAAATGTGGGTAGATTGAAAAGAAATTATTTAAACGTTTCAAACTAATTAATTATTAAAATTTTATAGTTTTTTCAAATATGTGTTTTAAAATAATATATGAAATTTATTTGAAAATATTTGAATTTAATTTTTGTATCAATTCATTAAATTTTTTTTTTTTTTGAGGGTTTGAATAATGAATACAAAAAATTTCTATTTTCTAAATAATAGAGAAAAAAATAATCATGTTCTCTTAGAACTATAGTTAGATATCATTCATATTAGAAAACTAATGCAATATTAATATGTTTTCTTATATAATTAATAATTAATTTTCTTTCTAAATTACTATATTTAATTTAATTTTTGTAATCCCGTGTATTTCATGGGTTTTATACAAGTTATATATATATCCTACAAGGATAACATCATCAGGGGTACGTACAATAGCTCAAAATACTTTTTTTTTAATTCAACGAGTTTAGCTCGACCTCAATTGCTTCTTTCCATCTTACCCAATTGGAGCGCTTCAGCACTCGACTATTGATTTGGGTTCTAGATCCAAATTATGATTTGAGATTGTAAGAGCAATTATGGAGGCAAATGTGTCATCGACGATAGTGATATTTCTATTGTAAGTTTCTCGTGTATTTACAAAATTCATAGCAACTTTAATATTCACATCTTTATACATACTAAAGGAATAACCATAAAGGACACTTGTCAATCCCATAAATTTTCTCATTTTAATCTATCTTTTTAAAAATTATATCTATTTAAAACTTAATTAATGTTGCTATATATTCAATGCCATCAAGATTAGTATTGATAATATACATTAGTAAATAATATAAAATTTTAACTAAATTTGTTAAAGTAACACATACTACAAAAATGATTTATAATTAAATTTGAAATTTTGTTAATTTTAAAAGTTTAGAATAAAATATAAATCAATAAATAATGAAAAAATAAAATAAATGTCGATTGATTGAAAAGAAATTATTCAGACGTTTCAAACTAATTAAGTATTAAAATTTTATAGTTTTTTCAAATATGTGTTTTAAAATAATATATGAAATTCATTTGAAAAATATTTGAATTTAATTTTTGTATCAATTCATTAAATTTTTTTTTTGAGGGTTTGAATAATGGATACAAAAAATTTCTATTTTCTAAATAATAGAGAAAAAAAATAAACATGTTCTTTCAGAACTATAGTTAGATATCATTCACATTAGAAAACTAATGCAATATTAATATATTTTCTTATATAATTAATAATTAATTTTCTTTCTAAAATTACTATGTTTAATTTAATTTTTGTAATCCTGTGTATTTCACGGGTTTTATACTAGTTATATATCCTACAAGGATAACACCATCAGGGGTACGTACAATACGTCCAAATACTCTTTTTTTTAATTCAACGAGTTTAGCTCGACCTCAATTGCTTCTTTCCATCTTACCCAATTGGAGCGCTTCAGCACTCGACTATTGATTTGAGTTCTAGATCCAGATTATAATTTGAGATTGTAAGAGCAATTATGGAGGCAAATGTGTCATCGACAATAGTGATATTTCTATTGTAAGTTTCTCGTGTATTTACAAAATTCATAGCAACTTTAATATTCACATCAAACTGATCCTCTTCATTTCCCAAAATATTTTGATCTGGCCGTTCTGCAATCCTAATATTTTGATTATTTTGTGTATGTACATTGTTACTAAGAATTTCGTCTTCGTCACGAATCTCTTTAGAAGATATTTGGAGTGACCGAATAGTTTTGTTAGATTTTTGTTTTCCGCGAATTTTTATCTTTTGTACTCATGGATTGTTTACGCTTCAAGTGCAAAGTTGTGTCAGATGATATATTTGATTTTTTAGGAGTTCCCATTCTTGATGGTGCATCCACAACATGTATATGTGATTTTGTCACTCCTTTATGATCAGTAAATGCATATGATAATTATTTGTTAAATACTGCAAGTTAATTATTTTTTGAACTTACAATTCAATTTGATTGATGCATGGATCTAAATATTGAAGATTTTCCAAATTTCATGAAATTTCTAGACATTCTTTTAATTTTTGAGTTTTATCTTCCCGATGCCAGGAGATCATGTTTTCATTTATCCAAAAAACCATTTCATATCATGAAGTACACTACTTATACAAGGATACGAATGCAAAGGGTCATACAAAGGAAAATCAAAAATTTTAAGGTAAATGAAGAGACCCTAGGAGTAATGTCCAGATATCTTAATTTATAACACTATCTTCTTAATTTCATGGCTATAAATCATATAATTGATGAAACCTTTTGAAATTCACACACACACACATATATATATATATATATCTACACACACTTCCAAAAACATGAATTTAATATAATATAACATTTTTGAAATCTTTTAATTCACTTTAAAAATTATTTGGCTTTGGCGTAAACCTTCAGAATATTTCATAGAAACTCACCTATCTTTGAAAAATCACTTTAATTGGTACATTACTTTAAAAATTATCAAATCTTAACTATAGACTATGCACTTCATTTTTAATGACATACTAAGATAGTTTTGAAAAAAAAAATCCAATTGTGATATTAATAAAAATCAACGACTTGATAGAAAATTATCAAAGTTTACACAATTTGATTAAACCAACCTATTTTATTAATTAATATATACTTTCGACTTTTATAACTTCATAAACCTCAATAAAATCATATTAATTCATTTATTATACGTAAGGAGAGTTTCAACTGAGTAATTAAACGTGAAAAGCTTACTTCAATATCTATTTGCACAATTAACGCACTAAATAACATATTTTTTTATGATCAACCACATTTAACAAGATATTCAACAAAACTTATCATATTTATAGAGAATCATTCTAACACTACAAGAAATACCTTTTTTTGGTATCGGAAAATTAGTATTGGATTCATTTAAAGACACTAAATCTTATTCTTTTGTATCATCACAATTGATTATGATACTATCTTTATAGATAATATTGAACCTTTGGTATCGGAATTCAATTTTGGATACTAATAATATTATAGTATCCATTATTTTTCCGATACTAATGTAATTTTAATATTAGTAAATTAATTATTGATACTAATTACTTATAGAATTATATATTTTTTAGGATACTAATTGTTTTGGTATCGGAAATTTAATTTTGGATACTAATAATTTTACAACAAACTTTGATACATTGAAGAGATAAATGAAATGCAGGATAGACTCTTGCATGATGCATTTGATTTGTCAAACTTTGATACAGAGATCAGTCTCAAAAAAATAATAAGAACAAGATGACTTAAGAAGCTGAAAAATATCACAAACTAATGGAAGATGCTAAGACAGAAGTAACTGATTTAGGTCTTGGATACACGAAAATTGATGCTTGTCCTAATGATATTGTTTGTTGTATTGGAAAGAAAGGAGAAAGATGAGAAATGTTCTGTTTGTCAAACTTCAAGATGGAAGAATCCGATGGTTGGAAAGAAAAGTGGACCGGCTAAGACCTTACGTCATTTCCCTTTGATACCTCGTTTAAAAAGGTTGTTCATGTCATCAAAATCATCACAATTAATGAAATGGCATGAAAAGGGACGTAGTAGTGATTGGAAACTTAGACATCCAGTTGATTCTCTTGCTTGGAAGAGTTTTGATAACAAATATTCTGAATTTGCTAAAGATGCTCGTAAAGTTAGACTTGGTTTGGCAAGTGATGGATTCAATCCTTTTGGTACAATGAGCATCTCTCATAGTACATGGTCAGTTGTGCTCATATTTATAATCTGCCACCGTGCTTATGCATGAAAGATTCTTATTTCCTTATGTCACTGGTCCGAAAGATCAAGGTAATGATATTGATGTTTACTTGGGGAAAAACTCTTTTTTGGTCCCGTAAGGAGGTTACTGTCCAATTTTGATTCCGTTAAAAACCCAAAATCAAACTTAGTCCACTTAAGTCGACTTCTATCCAATTTCAGTCCTTTCGCCACCGGAAAATCGATTTTCAGGCCATTTTCCGGTGAGTGAGATGCACTCGCCCCCAATTCGAATTTTCTGACGACCTAAAGCTGATGTGGCATTACTTAGCCCATGTGGCATTTATTTTACAATAAAATGTATTCCAACTAATGCCACATCATTATTCATACAATCTAAATAAAGATTAAAATGAAAATGAAAAAATCATAATAACAAAACTTAAATTCCCAAATTGATCCCGATCAAATCCCTATATCAAAAAAAACTCCCAAAAAATGAAGAAACCTAAAAAGATCCAAAAACCCCCAAATCTCGAAGCCCTAAATCCTCAGAGGCGCTCAAATAGGTTGAAAGCTATCGGCAAAGCTTCGAATTCGAGAGAACAGTGTAGGAAATCGGCCCGAATCTCCGATATTGGTTGAAAGCCCGTCACACTCCGACGCTCCTGGAGATGAATCAGACACAATGGAGCAGTTAATGGAGTGGGAGGAAAATTGATAGCATTATAATTGTTGAACCAAAATAGCTTGGCAGCAAGATAACAACATAGCAAAATAGTACCATAAAAATGTCTTAGAAAGAGTCTTACAATGAATAAAAACATCCACTAAGAAAAGCACAGAGTGCAATTTTCCAACATTCAACTAAAACATCTTATGCAAAACATCAACATTGCATTGCATTTTCAGTGTGCAATCCACCGAAAAATGAAAAGTGCTAATGAGATGAATATAAACTGCCTCCTCAAACTCTTGTTATGTGTAACCAAACTCTGGAATTCTTCCTTTAATACCTTCATATCTCCCTTCAGCTCAACTATGTCTGCTTTGAACACCTTCTTGATTTGTTTGAGTGCATCGACATCTTTGTATAACTTCTCAAATTCTTCTTTCTTGGCATCGATCATAAGTTTCTCTGAATTTTGCATAGTCTTCATTGTCATTCCAGTGGGAGAAGTCACAACCACCATTTTTCTTCAAAGTAGAACAAAACAGAACAAAACTAAAACCTCAAACAATTGGGATTGTTCCTAAACTCAAACACAAAACAGAACAAAACCAATTGTAGCTCACAATTAAAACGAAGGGACTTACATTATATCTCTCACACCCCCAAAACTTCCTCCCTCTATTTGCTGATGTTTTGGTCGTTCGCAGCACTGCCCTTCTTCCACGCAAACACTCATGCACAATACATGCTTGGGAAAGCTCAGACATTCTTCCTATCTTCGAATGGTTGAATCAATATTCTTGCTTCTGGTTGAATTTGGGCCCTTTCTCGATCTCGAATTTCAGCTCAGGGTTCTTTGATTGATAATTTAGAAATTGGGATTTTAGGGTTCAATCAATGTTCTATTTAAATTGTATGAATAATGATGTGGCATAAGTTGGAATACATTTTATTGTAAAATAAATGTCACGTGGGCTAAGTAATGCCACATCAGCGTTAGGTCGTCGGAAAATTCGGATTGGGGGCAAGTGCATCTCACTCACCGAAAAAGGCTGGAAAATCGATTTTCCGATGGCGAAAGGGCTGAAATTAGACAGAAATCGACTTAAGTGGACTAATTTTGATTTTAAGTTTTTAACGGGACCAAAATTGGACAGTAGCCTCCTTACGGGACCAAAAAAGAGTTTTTCCCGTTTACTTGCAACCTTTGGTTGATGAGTTGAAAGAATTGTGGCATAATTTTGTGGAGACCTTTGATGCTTGTAGTAACAATACATTTGTGTTGCATTCTGCATTAATGTGGACAATAAATGATTTTCTTGCATAGGACAACTTATTAGGATGGACAACTAAAGGTAAGTTTGCTTGTCCTCATTGCAATATTGACACCTGTTCTCGATTCTTGAAAAGAAGTAGAAAAATGTGCTACACGGGTCATCGTCGTTTTTTGGACTTGAATGACCCTTTCCGAAAAAATAAGGTTGCTTTTGATGGTACACTTGAAAAGAGACCACCACCAAAGATGTATTCTGGCATCGATTTTCTCAATCAAATGTCTCGGGTCAAAGTTGTATTTGGAAAGGTCCAAGTAGCTTGGCTATAAGGATAAAAAAGTTTTGTTATAATGGATTCAAATTTCGAACTAAAGATGTTGAATTGCATTCTCCAACTCAGAACCGTGGTGTAGTTGTTGAGTCAGAAGTGGATGTGATATACTATGGTATCCTTAAGAGAAATTATTGTGCTGGATTATTACGAAAACAGGAAAGTTGTTCTTTTTAAATGACAAGAGGTGTTAAAAAGGATTCATTAGGTTTCACATGACTTGTTAATTTCAAGCATTTGTGGAAGACAACTGAACTATACGTATTGGCATCTCAAGCTTTCCAAGTTTTTTATACACTAGATCCTTTGGAGACCGGATGGAGTGTCGTGACTGGAGTAAAACCATATGATATGTGCAATGCTTCTAATGTTTTGGAAGATTCTATCATTGACGTTGATAGAACTTATGTGTGTGAAAATGCTAACATTGGATGCTAAATGCAACATTAGTGACTCTGATGAGGAAAATATTGATTAAGATGACTCCATATTTGGATAATGGTGGATTTCTTCCATTTTATTTGTTTTGCATGATTGTTACTCTATTTTTACATGTACTTTATTTGCTTTCCAATTATTTCCTTTGCTTGGTTATGATTTTGAACTTTCAAAATATGTTGTGAATATTAATATCAGTTTTGATTGTAGGATACAATGATCAAGAGTATGACTAGTGGGCAGTCAAAGAGCATTGACGAGCTAGCTAGGCAAATTCATCTAAGAGGTGAATCAGAAAAGGAGATCAAGTACTGTTGCAAACAAAAAACATGACAAGTGTTCCAACCAACACTAGAATTGAATCTGTTGATGCTGCAACGACAAGTTGTGCAACTACCGGTAGAATTGCTAAATAATAATATATTTTTATTATTAATTAATATGTGGTTAGCGTTTTAACAATTGTATAAATATGCATTACAGTTCATGGTGCAGAGAATGAGGATATTGAAAAGAATTATATATGCTGCTAGAGACTTGCAAGGTCACACTATGACGCGGGTAGTAAAGGTTAATGTTGATGGACAAGCAAAATGCGAGGAAGTTGTCGTCTTACCTTGGCTTGCAGCTTGCAAGAGATGATCCAAAATTAGAAGATTGGAGGAAGTTCTTGGATGATCGAAAAAAGGAAGCCCTCCCTTTGCAAGATCATTTTGGTATTATCTTTTAATTTATACTTCATTTTTAAAGCTGAAATTTATTAATTTACTTTTAATTACTTAAAAGACTAGGTTCAAATTTGATGCAGGTCCATCTTCTCCCAAAGAACGGACAATGGATAAGTTAGATCATTGCTTAAGATCTTGGAGAGTAAATTAAGCTTAAGAAAAAGCACTATAAGATACCTAAAGCGGCAAATGCAAGCAACACTTAGATCCTATGAGCAATGGAGGTTTATTATTGGGGAAGGGCTGCAGGTATATAATGACTCTTAATATTGTTTATATTCATATAATATTAACATAGAATTTGATGGATAAATGACAGTATAGCGAGCGAAATGTTGACTACTTTGATGGCACATCACTTGGGCACAAAAAGTCACATTACAAATCATATTTACGTACTCAAAAGAATTACTTATGTTTGTATATTTGTCATTGCTCAACGAAGCCTGTGGATCCACAATCCGCTAAGCTAATTGTACGAATGAGTAGATAATTCATTTTACATTATGTTCTTAGTCATCTTGAACAATTATATTGAGAATACTTGATTTTGTAGGCTGAATTATCAAACCTTCCTCCGGATTGTGATGTTGCTAGTGAGCCAGGGATAATTTTTCATGAAAAAGTTGGAGATGATTAGCGTGGATACAAAAGTGTGAAGAATAGGCTGAGAAAAGCATGCAGTGTGTAAAGGATTAAGCAACGGGTCTTTTACATCGGTTCTGACAAGCGCTGTGGAAAGGTGTTGTAAAACAGTTTTGAGAAGCAAAGGCAGAAGCGTTTTTCACTTATAAAAACGTGACACACTGGCAGCGCTCTCGCTTCTGATTGGCTGGGGAAGAATCGCTTGTCATTTAAAGAAGCGGGTTTCTCATTTTGGAGCAATGAATAGGATTTGGCTTGGTGAATCAGAGCGCGACACGTGGCGGTGGTTTTGTGAGTTATCTCGGATCACGAGCCGAGCTACCAGATTTGAACTGCGGTTTTGGATTCGAGGGCTCAGACTCAAACGCTCATATCTCGCTCGTTTCTCAACGGATTTTGCTGATTCTTTTTTCTATATATAGCTGAGTTGTAGGTCTTTGTAGAGATATAGTTTTCAGTGAAAGAGTTCAATTGTAGATAGAGAGAGTACAGTGAGAAAGTTGCTGAGTGTTCTTGATTCTTGTTTGTAAGCTTTTGTGTTTCGTTTTGATTCAATAAGAAATCTCCCTCCCCATTGTTCCCGTGGATGTAAGCATTAGCTGAACAACATAAATCTCTTGTGTGTTGTTGTTGTTTGGTTTATTTTCATCATTGTTCAAGCTTGCTTCCATAGTTAGGGTTTCAAGTTGGAGTAGTGTTCTTGAGGAGTTCTTGGTTGATTTCTTGAGCTACATTGTCAAGTGGCGCCGTCTGTGGGAAGTGGCAAGATCAATCAAGATGTCTACTGCTCGGTTTGATGTTGAAAAGTTCAATGGCAAAGGCGATTTTGGGCTATGGCACATAAAGGTGAGAGCACTACTTGTGCAGTAAGGGCTTGGTCTAGCTCTACAAGGTGCACATGCGTTTCCTGAATCCATGAAGGAGGAGGACAATGCTCAGATCCTGGATAAGGCCCATAGCACTCTGATTTTGTGCTTGGGAGACTAAGTTCTAAGGGAAGTCTCCAAGGAAGTCACATCTCAAGCAGTTTGGGAAAGATTGGCAGCTCTATATCAGATTAAATCTTTGGCAAACAGGTTATACATGAAGAAAAGACTCTACTCCTACATGATGGTTGAAGGTAAACCGGTGGTTGATCAAATAGAGGAGTTCTGCAAGATCTTGGATGATCTTGAAGATGTGGAAGTCTCCTTGGTAGAGGAAGACAAGGCTCTTATGCTTCTTGGCTCATTACCCAAATCCTTTGAAAACTTTTGTGATTCTTTGTTGTATGGTAGGCAATTGGCTCTAACTCTAGATGATGTCATCACTGCATTGAGGACTAAGGAGTTGTCAAAAGCAAATGATGTCAAGTCTGGAAATGGAGAAGGGCTTTCAGTCAAGCACAAGCCAAAGAAGCAGTTCAAGAAAGAAGGTAAAGGGTAGCCAAAGAAGGAAGGAAATCAGTCACAAGAACATAAAGATGATGTTGAGCGACAAAGGTGTTTCCATTGCCATAAACCAGGGCACTTCAAGAAGGATTGTTTGAAGTTCAAGAAGCTGAAGCAAAGCCAAGAAAATCAAAATCAGAAACAGGTGAATCAGGTAACTCAATCATATGAACCATATACACCTAACTCTGGTTATGAATCTGCAGATGTTCTTGTTGTGACCACCAAGGGAACTGAAGAAGATTGGGTGCTAGACTATGGGTGCTCATTCCACATGAGCCCCAACAAGGAGTGGTTTGATCAATTAACTCTCAGTGATGGTGGATTGGTGATGCTAGGGAATAATCAAACCTGCAGGGTTGCAGGCATTGGGTCTATTCCATTGAAGATGCATGATGGTGCAGTGAGAATTCTTTCAAAAGTCAGGTTTGTTCCTGAACTCAAAAGGAACTTAATTTCCCTAGGAATGTTGGACTCTCAAGGCTACACCTTCAAGTCTGAAAATGGCCAGATGAAGATCACAAGGGGTTCTCTAGTAGTGATGAGAGGTAGCAAGAAGAATGAACTCTACTATCTAGATGGTGTCACAGCTGTAGATGAAGCTCACTCAGTCAAGGAGATGGATAGAACTCAGTTATGGCATAAGAGGCTTGGTCATATCAGTGAGAGAGGCTTGCTAGAGCTTCAGAAACAAAAGGTATTTGGGAATGATAGGATCACCAGTCTGGATACTTGTGAATACTGTATTCTTGGCAAAGCAAAGAGGCTAAGCTTCAAACTGGAAGTCACACCACCAAGGGAATTCTTGAATATGTTCATTCAGATCTTTGGGGGCCAGCTACTACTCAAACTAGGAGTGGAGGAAGGTATTTTATGTCCCTCATTGATGATCACTCAAGGAAAGTATGGGTTATAATCTTGAAGTCAAAGGATCAGGCATTTCAAAGCTTCAAAGATTGGCTAACTGAAATAGAGAACTTAATTGGTAGAAAGTTGAAGTGTCTTAGGACTGATAATGGATTGGAGTTCACCTCTGAGCAATTCAACTCATTCTGTAAAGAGAGGGGGATCCTAAGGCATAGGACAGTGCCTAACACTCCACAGCAAAATGGATTAGCTGAGAGAATGAATCAAACTTTACTGAATAAGGTGAGATGTATGCTCTTAAGTTCAGGATTATCTAAGAGCTTCTGGGGGGAAGTTGTCACTACTGCAACCTATCTTGTCAATAGGTGTCCCTCAGCAGCAATTCAACTGAAAACTCCTGAAGAAGTGTGGAGTGGAAAGCCTGCAAACTACTCTGAACTTAAGGTCTTTGGCAGCCAAGCCTATGCTCATGTTAAACAAGATAAATTGGAGTCTAGAGCTTTGAAATGTGTATTCTTAGGCTATCCAAAGGGGGTGAAAGGTTACAAGCTATGGTGCTATGAAAAGGATTACCAAAAGTGTATAATCAGTGGAGATGTAACATTTGATGAAGCTAGAATGTCACTCAAGCATGAGGAACCAAATCAGAAAGCAGGTTCAGATCATGAGAGCTCCAAGTTTGAGGTGGAGACTCTTCTGGAAGGAAGTCAAGTTCAGGGGATACAAGAGGAAGTCCAGGGTCATGATTCATCTAATTCAGACTCAAAAGAAGATCAGCATGATGAGAGCAGCATGGAGAACTATCAGTTGGTCAGGGACAGGGCTAGAAGGAACATAAGACCTCCTGCAAGGTTTGGTCATGCAGATAATGTTTACTTTGCTCTCCTTGTTGCTGAAGATGTTGATACTAAAGAGCCTAAGGATTATAGAGAAGTTATCTCTTGCAAAGATAAGAGAAAATGGCTAGGAGCAATCCAGGAGGAATTGAACTCACTTGCTAAGAACCAGGTATGGATTATTGTAGACAAGCCAAACAACAAAAAGCTTGTGGGATGCAAGTGGATTTTCAGGAGAAAGCCAGAAGCTATTCCAGGTGGATGAGTAAGGTACAAGGCCAAACTTGTGGCCAAGGGATTCACTCAGAAAGAGGGAGTGGATTATAATGAAATATTCTCTCCAGTGGTGAGGCATAGCTCTATCAGAATACTTCTTGCCATGGCTGCTCAGTTCAGGATGTATTTGCACCAAATGGATGTCACTACTGCTTTTTTGCATGGGGAATTGAAAGAGACTATATACATGAAGGTGCCTGAAGGATTACAAGTAGAAGGAGAGGAGGCTAAGGCCTGTATGCTTAAGAAGTCTTTGTATGGCTTAAAGCAAAGTCCAAGACAATGGTACTTAAGGTTTGATCACTTCATGCATAGAATCAAATTCCAAAGGAGCAAGTTTGATAATTGTGTATACTTTAAGCATTCTCAGAAATTTCATACTTATCTTTTGCTTTATGTTGATGATATGTTAATAGCTAGTACTGAGATGACAGGTATAGCTCAAATCAAAGAGCAACTGAAAACTGAATTTGAGATGAAAGACTTTGGGATGGCAATGAAGATGCTGGGAATGAAGATCATTAGAGAAGGTGATCAAGGCTCAATTGTTCTCAGCCAGACTGAATATCTTAAGAAGGTGTTGATTAGATATCAAATGAATCGGTCCAAGGCCACTTCAATCCCTATCCAACCTCAGATCAAGCTAAGCAAGGCCCAATGTCCTCAGAACAAGAAGGAAGAAGAGGAGATGGTCAAGATACCTTATGCAAATGTTGTGGGCAGCACCATGTATGCAATGGTATGTTGTAGGCCAGATTTGGCTCATGCAATGAGCCTGGTAAGTAGGTACATGGCTACTCCAGGGATGATGCATTGAAATGCAGTGAAGTACATGCTCAGATACATAAATGGATCTTTGAGCAAGTGTCTTAGTTTCAACAACAAAAGATGTACAGATGAGGCTGTGATTGGCTATGTGGATGCTGATTATGCTTCAAACCAAGACACAAGGAAGTCAACAATAGGCTATGTCTTCACTTTGTTTGGTACTGCAGTGAGTTGGAGGTCAGCTCAACAATCAATTGTTGCACTATCATCCACTGACTCAGAATTTATTGCTTTCACAGATGCTGCAAAGGAGGTAGTGTGGTCGAAAGGGATTTTGGAGGAGTTTGGCTTATTTCAAGAAAGTGTTACAGTGAATTGTGACAACTCTAGTGTTATACACTTAGCCAAACATCCAGGGATGCATGAGAAGACAAAGCATATAGATGTCAGACTTTATTTCATCAGGGATTTGGTGGAGAAACAGGTCATCAAAGTGAAGAAGATTCCCACTGAGCTCAATCCTGCAGATGCCTTTACAAAGGGAGTTCCACCATCCAAGTTTCAGCTATGTATGGATCTGATTGGGTTGAGGGGGAAGTCCTCTACTAATGTTACATGAAGTGTGTTACAAGGGTGTGAAGCTTACTCAGCCTAAGGAGGAGATTTGTGAAGAATAGACTGAGAAAAGCATGCAGTGTGTAAAGGATTAAGCAACGGGTCTTTTACATCGGTTCTGAAAAGCGTTGTGGAAAAGGTGTTGTAAAAAATTTTGAGAAGCAAAGGCAGAAGCGTGTTTTCACTTATAAAAACGTGACACGCTGGCAGCGCTCTCGTTTCTGATTGGCTGGGGAAGAATCGCTTGTCACTTAAAGAAGCGGGTTTCTCATTTTGGAGCAATGAATAGGATTTGGCTTGGCGAATCAGAGCGCGACATGTGGCGGCGGTTTTGTTAGTTATCTCGGATCACAAGCCGAGCTACCAGATTTGAACTGCGGTTTTGGATTCGAGGGCTCAAATTCAAACGCTCATATCTCGCTCGTTTCTCAACGGATTTTGCTGATTCTTTTTCTATATATAGCTGAGTATTAGTTTTTTGTAGAGATATATAGTTTTCAGTGAAAGAGTTCAATTGTAGAGAGAGAGAGTACAGTGAGAAAGTTGCTGAGTGTTCTTGATTCTTGTTTGTAAGCTTTTGTGTTTCGTTTTGATTCAATAAGAAATCTCCCTCCCCATTGTTCCCGTGGATGTAAGCATTAGCTGAACCACGTAAATCTCCTGTGTGTTGTTTTTGTTTGGTTTATTTTCATCATTGTTCAAGCTTGCTTCCATAGTTAGGGTTTCAAGTTGGAGTAGTGTTCTTGAGGAGTTCTTGGTTGATTTCTTGAGCTACATTGTCAAAAAGAACTTATGGAATTGGTGTAAAGAATAAAACTGTTGGAACTTCAAACCAAAAAGCTACTGAAGCATTATTGATGGTTGAAGTTGAGAGGCAAAAAAGAGAAGCAAGCTATAGAAGAAGAAATCGCTCGCATTAGAGAAAAAAAGAAGGTATAGAATTGGAAAATGAAGTAGCAATCCAAGCAGAAAAGAGAAAGGAATTAGAAGTAGCAATGGAAGGTGAAAAAAAGAAAAGAGAAACAGAAGTTCCATAACTTTTGCCTTTTTTGTAATAATTTCTATGACAAACAATTTAATTTCGGTTGCAGTGATGAGGAGAGGAGACGTGATAGCTAGGATATATGCTCTTGGAACGGCTTAAGGAGTAGAAGATGTTGTGCACCTTACAATATATGTTTTCTATTTGTGGATTTATTAACCATATGCTTTCTATTTGTACATTCACAAATATTTGACTTTGATATTTTGTAACCAATTATTGTCCTTGTGGTTTTATTGATTATGATTTTGACATTTGAATACAATTAAATATGAAATATATCTAATACTATATAGCATTGGGTAAAATTCATTTTCGTCCACTTAAATGACTACTGTCCATTTTTCGTCTACTTATTTTCGAGATTTCAATTTTCGTCCACTTAAAGCCAAAATCATCACTATTTGGTCCATTGCCCACCGGAAGGGGGCAAGTGAGATGCAATCGCCACCTCCGATGGAATTTTGCTGATGTGGCATAGTATATCCTACGTGGCATTATCTCGACCAATCCGCATTTTCTGAGTTGTCATTACTCATTTACATATATAAATATATATATTTGCAGATTGGTCCCTGGAATTAATCCAATTCTCAAAATCAAACCCAGCCCCCTCTCCCCTACCTCCCGTCGCCTTCTTCACTCCGACCGCCACCACTGCCGGCGACGGGCCCACCACCGGCGACAACACACTCATCCAGACACGACACCTCTTCTTCTCTCCCACCCTCTCTCTCATTCTTCTCTCTCTATTTATCTCAAAGCCTCTGCAATTCTCCCTCTCTGTCTTTCTTTCTCCCACCGCCGTCGCCGACGACGCTCTCTCCCTCTCTAACTCTCTCTTTCCGCGTCTCTCCCTCTATCCCTCTCTGCAACTCTCTCTCCCTCTATCCCTCTCTGCAACTCTCTCTCTCTCTCCGACGGCGCTGCAATTGACCCTTTTCCTTCCCCTTCAATCGAGCGGCGAGAGCGGTGGGGGAAAGGGATGGCGGCGGCGAGTGAAGGCGGTGGTGGTAAACCTCTTCTTCTCCGGCTGGACCTCTTCTTCTCCGGCGGTGGTAGACCTCTTCGTAGATCCCCTTTTGATTTTCTTTTTGTTTTTTTTTAAATGATGTTTTTGGTTTTTTTCTTTTTTAATTTCTTAAAATTCAATTTGTTTTTTTAATTTATTAATTAAGAAGAAATATGATGTGGAATTAAAATTATTTCAAAAATAAATTTCACATGGGTATAAAATTCCACATCAGCATGACTTGGTCGGAAAAATGGACTTGGGGGCGATTGAGATGCAATCGCCGGATCGGCAGACAATGGACCAAATAATGACGTTTTTGGCTTTAAGTGGATGAAAATTGAAATCTCAAAAATAAGTAGATGAAAATTGGACAGTAGCCATTTAAGTGGACGAAAATTGAATTTTACCCATTTAGCATTTCATGTGTGTACAATATCATATTAATCTATGATACCGTTATTTTTAGTATCAAGAAAAAAAAAATTGATACCATTATTTGATACTAAAATATCATTTTAATACTAGTATCAAAAACCATGTATTGATACCAAATATTTAGCATCGACAAAAGTTCTTGATACTATAAATATAGTGTTGTGTCAAAATAATTTGATACCATTATCCGATACTAAATACATTTCTGATACTAAAGAGTGCAATTCTTTAGTATCAAAAAACATGTATTGATACCATATATATATTTAGCATCGATAAAAGTTTTTGATACTATAAATATAATATTGTATCAAAATAATTTGAGATCACTATATGATACTAAATATATTTCCGATAATAAAGAGTTCGATTTTTTAGTATCAGAACTCTTTATTTGATACCAGGTCTTTAGAATCGGGGGTATATGTATCGGAAAAAAAAATTGATACCAAAACTCTTTAGTATCAAATATTTTATTTTTGGTATCAAAAAATTTCCGATGCTAAAAACTTGTTTTTTTGTAGTGTAAGATACTACATGCAAAGAGTTTTGATAAAGAGTTCTGCTTATTTCCAATTAATTTATTTGCATAATTAGCACTTAAAATAACATATTTCTTTATTCACAAAAACTTTTATGCATCGGTTGCACGGATCTGGGATCCGTGCAACCGGGTCGACCCACCCAAGCGCCCTAAAACACGCTCCCACGCGCGTCCCAGCGCTCCCACGCGCCTGAGTGGATGCGCTCAAATCCACTAAAATTCACTCATTAAGGATATATTTTGGTTATGTTAAGAATACATTTAGGTTATATTAAAGATACCTTTGAAATCCTGATTCCAGGTTACATACCACGTTATGTTAAGAATATCTTTAAACGATGTTAAGGATACATTTAGGTGATGTTAACAATATCTTTGAAATCCTAATTTCAGTTTACATACCACATTATGTTAAAGATACCTTTAGGTGATGTTAAGGATACCTTTGAAATTTTGATTCAAGGTTACATACCTTTACGTTATGTTAAAGATACATTTAAGTGCTGTTAAGGATACATTTAGGTGCTGCTAAGGATACATTTGAAATCCTGATTTGATACTCTTAGAATTCGTTTCAGGTCACATACTTTTACGTAATATTAAGGATATCTTTAGGTTATATTAGGAATACCTTTATGTTATGTTAGAGATATTTTTGTGTACAAAATGTGTAACAAAATTATGTTATGGATAAGGTATCTCTAACATAACATAAATGTATCCCTAAAGAGGCGCGAGCTGGGCGGGCCAACCCAGCCTGTGCACGGCCCGTGCGCGGCCCAGTTGTCTCAAATCCGTGCAACTGGTGCACAAGAGAGTAACTCATTTATTACACATCAAAAAGTTCACACCACATCAACACTTTCTATAAATATGGTCTACTTACCAATTTTCCCATCTTTTATAAATATATATATATATATATATCTTTATATATATAAAACAATAACCACAAGTGCCACATGCCACTCTTATAGAGCTTGGGCAATTAATTCTAACATTAAATGTTTGTTTTTCCTTTTTGTATTTAAATAAATTGTCTTATAAATATAATTGTCTTTTACATATATATGTACATATAATTACTACATATATATAAGTAATTAAAAAATTAAAATACCAAAAAAGGTTATTGATAATTTTCTCAAACTATAAAAAATAATTCATAATATAATAAATTAACCAATTTTCTAAATGTGACAATTTATCATTTTATATATGTATAAAATCTTTATATATAAAACTACCTAAACCAAGAGTAATTATAAAACTACATTATATATAAAATAAAACTACATAATATTTAAATAGTAATAATATATTAACTAAAACTACATTATATTGCATATATTATATATAAAAAAAAGACCAAAAGCGCCACATGACACTCATACAAAGTTTGGACAATTAATTCTCACATGAAATGTTTTTTTTCCTATTTAAACAAAATTATTTTATAAATGTAGATATCTTTTGGATTTATATAAAGATTAATATATATATATAATTAAAAAAATTAAAATATTGAAAAAGATTATTGATAATTTTTTCAGTACAAACTATAAAAAAGAAAAAACTTTTTTCCTATAAATTTTTTTTTTTGCTATAATAAATTAACCAAAATTTTTCAAATGCGACAATCTATCATTTTATACATGTAAGATTTTTTTTCTTCACTGGAAAAAAGTATTATTTAAGTATTATTTAATATTGTTAATATGTAGACAATATATATAATTTATTTACATACATCTATATATATAAAAGAAGGACAAAAAAATGTCACATGATACTCATACAAAGCTCGAACAATTAATTCTCACGTTAAATGTTTTTTCTATTTAAATAAAGTATCTTATAAATATAGATATCTTTTAAATATATATAAAGATTAATATATGTGTATATATTTATATATATAATTAAAAAATTAAAATATCGAAAAAGATTATTGATAATTTTTTCAATACAAACTAAAAAAAACTTATGCTATAATGAACCAATTTTTTCAAATGTGACAATCAACCAATGTATACATGTTTTTTTCTTCATTAGAAATATATAATATTGAAATCATACATTTAAAAATTATTTAATAAATTGAATATGTTATTCACACACATCTATATATAAAAGAAGGACCAAAGTGTCACATGACACTAATAAGAAGCTCAAACAATTATTTCTCACATGAACTTTTTTTTTCTATATAAATAAATTATCTTAGAAATATAGATATTTTTTTAGATATATATAAATATTAATATATATATAATTAAAAAATTTAAAATATTGAATAAAATTATTGATAAATTTTTCAATACAAACTATATATATATATATATATATAACTTATGTCATAATGAACATTTTTTTTAGATGTGTCAATCTATCCTTTTATATATGTAAGATTCTTTCTTCACTAGAAATATGTAATTGTGAAATAATATATTTAAAAATTATTTAATATTTTTATTATGTATACAATATAATTTATCTACACACATTATGAAATATTTATTTCAACAATTAAATAATATATTAATTAAAATTACATTATATTTCATATTAACTTAGATGGATACAAAATCATAAATTTTTTCTATATAATTTTTTTACTTCATTTATCAAATTAAATTATTTGAACCCGTGAATTACACGGGCCTTATACTAGTATTATATACATAAGGTGAAATATATGCTAATTATACATATCATATAGAAAAAAATTAAATGATTTCATTAGATTAGATAACTCTTATGCAATTAATTAATTAATATGGTTAATTGATTGGCTTACACATGCTATACGGTTAATTGATTACTAATTAGCAAATTGATTACTAAATTGGTGTATCAATATATTCCATTATGCTTAATAAATTACTTAATAGTAATTACGTAATTATATATTGTATGCTTAAATGAAACACTAATTCTATGGAGATAATTACCATATATAGATAAATTCAACAATTCTATGTGATACATTTCTATGTGATACAATTATCATTAGATATTATTTATGAAAAAAATAATAATCAATATAAAACTTTTCATTTATATTTTTATAGATTTCTATTATACATTCTCTACATACAATTAGATATTTCTAAATATGAAAATTGAAATATATGGTAATTATACATATCATATATGGTAATTACATAATTATATATTGTATTCTTAAATAAAACACTAATTCTATGGAGATAATTACCATATATAGATAAAGTCAAAAATTCTATGTGATACATTTTAATGTGGGCAAAAACTTGTGTGATCCGTGCCCCCGACCCGACCCGGCGCGTGGGTTGCCTCCACGCGCGCCCACGCGCCCCCACACACACCCTAACTTAGCTGGTGTGCGTCCACACACACCTGATTACCTAGTATATATATTAAAGCAATAACCATAAAGGACACTTGTCAATCCAACAATTTTTCTCATTTTAGTTTTTCTTTTTAAATATTGAATCTTTTAAAGCTAATTAATATTGTTATTTAATGATATCAACATTAATATTGACAATAAACTTTAGAAAATAATATAAAAATTTTAACTAAATTTGTTAAAGTAATTCATACTAGAAAAAAGAGTTATAAATTTGAAATTTGTTAATTTAAATTTTTTGAGTAAAATATAATAATTACATTTTTTAAAAATGTACTAAATTTAATTTAATTTTATAATCTCGTGTATTACACGGTTCTATACTAGTTTATAAACAATCACTCTATCTTTGCACATATATTCATTTTGATTATCAATATCTTTTTCTTATTTGGGTTATTTATTATTTATTTTGTTCGAGTCCTTCATTGTTCAAGAAACATAAAAATTTGATAGCTCTATTAATTTAAGGAACAAAACTACATCATCAAATGGTCACAACTCTAGTAATGGGTATCCATCCCTTGAAGAATAAGCCAATACCTCTGGACAAATTGTTTCTATTCGTAATATTGCAGAATGATCGACCGATTCTTCAAACGAAAGATCTTCATGTTGTCTTGGGCTTCGGCTTAATTCCCTTCACTCTCGAGTATAGGAACACTCCAGCAAGGGCAATTCCAGTACCTGCACCAAGAAAATGTAGAA
Organism: Scutellaria baicalensis; assembly: GCA_005771605.1. Taxonomy (NCBI): domain Eukaryota; kingdom Viridiplantae; phylum Streptophyta; class Magnoliopsida; order Lamiales; family Lamiaceae; genus Scutellaria; species Scutellaria baicalensis. Next base: position 16,282,148 of record CM016722.1, on the reverse strand, counting down.
TGGTTCGAGCTGGGAACTTTTTTACTACATTTTTCGTGTGTTTCAATAAGAGTATATAACCACCATACCTAGAGAGTTAATAGGTGAAACTGGTGTGCGGAAGAAGATAACGGAGGTCACAATAACCACCACACGCTTAACACAGTTGCCTACAGAGTGGGTAACAGGAGATACACGCTGCAAAATCATGTATGAAACCTGCAGAACAACTCCATTAGCCTCGTGATTATGATGATAATTTTCAAGAGACAAGGATCTTCATTTATTGAACAAGGTAATATTAAGTGTAGTCGTGCAGTATATAGTAGGAAGTTCATCTAACTTATAAGTAATATCTGTGTAGCCAACCCTGCAAGTAGCAGGAATGGGCTTGCTGATGATGATGATAAAGTGGTTCTTCACCTGATTCAGAGTTCCCACCAAGCTTCTGACAGAATATCATTTTTGGTCCTAGAATTCAGGACAAATTCAAAAATATTCACGAGCAATGACGCATCATGGTAATTCAAGACCACGTGTATGTCTGTATCAAACCAGCATGACAATATCATTTTAGTCATAGATTTCAGAACAAATTAAAAATAGTCACAAGCAGCAGCATTATGATAGTTCAGGGAGTCTTTAACACACTGCTCATTATTATGTAGGTAGGAAGGATTCACAATAATTTATTAGCTACAGAAAAAAAAAAAACGTAGCCAGTGTCCACGCACATTAGCCTCTCCAACTTGAAAACAGCTTCTTAGGGTCTCCTCAGGATTTTTCCTTGGATATTAAAGTCCACAGTATGTGATCATTGAATCATTTAGGCAAATAATAATAACTGCCGATTCACACACAAGAAAATTGACTAAAAGACATGGCAGTAAACTTCACCAGACGTTTAGTTTAAAAAAGGTATATAGTTAATTCCTTGTAGAATGAACCATGTAAATAATTTATGCAATAAAAGAAGACTTTCCAAAGATTACCTGCTGATATGCATGGAAGGAGAGAGCTGCAAGTAATGACCTAGAGTAAATCTGATTGACATCCAAGCCCTGGCCACAGACAAGAAGAATCTCATTCAAGGTATTTAACAATAAAGTTAAATGAACCAACAAATGAAATGACCTTCAAGGAAAAAAAACAGCCTGATTCAAATAAATGAAACGCTAAATTCCTTCTTAAATTTCCTTACAGCAGCCTGAAGGTATGAAGGTGTAAACTTGACGCCTTCCATGAAAAGGGTTGTGGGTATCATCAAGATGAAGGACATGACAGTAATTATCGAGAAGAGATTAATATTATCCAGAGATTCCTGCATGAAGAGATACAAAACTGAAGCAACATTTCCGAGAAACTAGTGGGAAAATAAGCCAGTTATTCATTCTCTTATTCCGAATGTTTCCAACAAATTCCAAAAAAGCGTTAGGAACCAACAAACAAGTCCACAAAATTTAAGAGATCACCTTCGTTCCTCACAAATTTAAAATTAGCTGGTATAAAGAAAACTATAAATGAGTCCAAATATCCCATACCTCTTTCTTAACCATTAATTTTTTGCTAAGTACATTGCGAGATTGATTTGTCAAATTTGAGGCCATTGCACTCCAAAAACCAGCCCTTAAAAAACAAAGATAGTATAAACTCTGTGAAGAAATCTTGAAATGTAAAATCGTCAGTATACACTGAAAGATGAGGGTGATAATAACAATTAATTGAGATCATCATCTGTGGATATTTACCAATTAAAAGAGGCCTCAGACATTGATGCCAAGCCAACTCCACCAACAATTGGCACAAGAGATGAAACCACCCATAATGAAGGGAACTGTCCGAAGAAGGGTAAGTGGGAAAAAATTCATCACATGTTCAGTTCAAAAAAAAAAAAAAAACTTCTTCTTAAGGCAACACTAGGCAACCAAACAAATTTTTTAATTTGCATAAGACAACTGATCCACAGAATCAGAAGAATTTACAAGTGTCATAACTGGGTATAGTTGTCTCTATCACCAACTCAACTATCAGAAGAACCAATTTGAATCAAAACAAACCACAAAAAACAACATATACCAAAATTAATCTACAATATTCAATCAGTATTGGTTACAAATACTCTGTAATCGGCCCAGTTTCAGTTTTCCAGACCACTATGCATATCAAATAATTACTTCTATACATTTTTGCACTTAAACACATAGTTCCATATTTGCTGTTTACTTTATCCTTCTCTTAACTAATCTAAATAAAACTACATAATTCAACTATTTAAAATGTTCAAAGTGTTCTCAGTATATCAATTGACCAAATTACCAAGTTTAATGACAAGCTCAATGATAACCACGAAAAAAACAGTTCAGAATTCAATGTGAAGTCTTTACAAAAATTAGGTTTCATTTCGAGATACAAATGAAAACCCATATAAATGAAGCGTGGAAATGAAACAAAAAAAAAAGGCTTTATAAATGTCAAATTAACCACATAAGTCTTACAGTTAAAAATAAGCAAATAAATAACACTTACCTCCCCTAGAAACATTGCTGAGAGGACAACTGAGAAAAAGGGCTCCATAGCTTTAATTGTGTGAGTGAATGAAACAGCAACTTTTCCAAGACTCATATTGGTGAAAAGGTTGCCAAAGGTGTGAACCACTGCTAGTGGGAGTATTACAGCAAGCTGCCAACACACGATGAATTATATTAATCATAAGCAAAATATAAAAAAGAAAAAGAAACAATAAATGCATCATTCTGTATCAAGTACCTGGGCACTACTAATTTTAGGTCGTTTGTAGAGATTGAAGGTCCACATGAAAACAACAATTAGAGTTCCCAGAGCGAATTGACCTAAACTGACCGTCACCGGGTAATGAAAAGCTTTGAGAACCTATCACAAACAAACAATGAGCAAACTTACCTAGTGAACCAATATCCGGGTAATGAACAGACAAACGAACATCCTCATATAAGTAATCAACCATGTATAGTTAGCACATTTCTTTTGGCATCTTCAAGATCAGTAGCAACTCAAAATCAAGCTACTGCTAAAAGAAATGCGACAGAACAAATAGTGGATATTGTTTGTTTTACTCATGCATCCATTCTAGTGAGATAATGCAATCAAAATCATATCATTCCTATTTCATTTGTTTCTTTAGTAAAAAAAAAAAACAACGCAAAATGCCTAAAGGGTAGTAACTTGTAATCAACAAGAGACAAAAGGCCAAAAGACGCCCCACAGAAATATTCAAAAATCCATAACTTGACATATACCTCAAAACAATAAAATCGATTCCCAAATGTGCAAATGTAACAGTAATTTACATCTAAAGGAATAAGTGACAAGTAGGAATGGTTACTTCATTACCAACTTCAAAAATCAGAGTAAATTGATCTCATTGCTATTTTCCCAGCAAGCACTGAGATCATCCACAGTCAAACTTAAAAAACTATAAAATTCAAAAAACACCACACACAATAAGAAAGGAGATCAACCTGCTTGTTATAGATATTGAAGTAAATATTAAAGAGAAACCAAAGCCCGAAAAGCGCTCCAAGCACCAATGTATCCGAAAAGGCCTTGGAATTCGGGCTCTCCACCTCTCCCGCGCTCTCTGCTGTAGCCCGAGCAACAACGCCATCTTCAGGCTCCAAATTACCAGGATCAAGGCCCGAAACCCACCCGTGTTGCTTCAGCGAGCATCCAATCGGTCTCAATTGCCGACCCGAACTAGAAGCGGTGAAAAATGACAAAGACGAATCATTGGTGAAACACAGTTGCTCCGACGAGGGGAGAGCGGTGGAGCTGAATCTAGCGGCGGCGAACTTCCGTGGATTGGCGGATAGAGAAAGAGAAGGAGCGAATGACATTGCCGCGCCCAGCATTTTAGAGAGAGATAGAAAGAGGAGAGAGAGAGAGTATACGTATCTATATATATATATATATGTAGTATCAGAATCGGGAAATGTGTGCATATGTAGTTGAATCTTTTGGAGGGTAGTGAATATACTTTGGATATATATACACTAATTTGGACTTAATTGTGCACCAAGTACACTTCAAACGTGGATGCTACAAATATAAATAAATAAAATATTACAGAGAAATGTGTAACGTGAATCACTTCAAAATATTATTTAAGGAGTAACTCTTCTATGATACGGTGTATGAATTTTGGATCCATGCATTTTGGTCGAATTCAGATTTCCTGATCCATTATTTCTTTCTTTTATTTTTTTCTTGCGTATGGTTTTTTAATTTTGACATCTATCATTATGTTATGTTAAATATACATTTACGTTATGTTAAACCTACAATCCTGCGCAAATTTCATACCTCTTTTCTGCGCAAATTTCTTTTTTTTTTTTTTTTTTTGCGCTTGGTTTTTGAATTTTGACACATACCATTATGTTATGTTAGACCTACCTTTACGTTATGTTAGACATACATTTACTTTATGTTAAACCTACTTTTCTGTCCAGATTTCATACCTTAAATTTTAAAAACAAACTCTAGTTTTGGCACATTTTGTACATGTATCATTACGCTGTATTATACACATTTTTATGTTATATTAGATCTATATTTGTGTAGGTAGGTCTAACATAACACATATGTAGGTCTAATACAACATAAAGATAGGTCTATTGGAGCGAATTTGAGTAGGTTTGAGCATGAGTATCAGACGTGTGGAGGCGCATTGACCGGGTTTACCCTGGTGATTCTTGTATCTGATTCATATAAGTTTTTGCCTTATTTATAATACTTTTTAATTATTTTATAAAATCTTTATTATGGGAGATAACTGATAAGGTGTGTTCAACGGTTATTTTTACTTTTATACGACAATTATTATAAATTGAGCAATGAAAGATAGTATGCATAATTTACATGTTTGATGTGATACCATTTCATGTGTCAGTTTTGTGAGACGGGTCAACTCATAATTTATATTTCACAATTTAGGTATAGATTAGTGGAAATTGATTTAATTCGTGAGTTAAAATAATGTGGTTGACAAAAATTTCAGTGGCAATGTCTCAAACAAGTTTATGCGAGTTCATGGATTGAGTAACCCATAAAACTTAACGTACAACCACTACAGAATTTTCTATAAGATCTATGTCATTGATTTTGTTATGAAAGGTGAAATGTTGTAACCACTTCTAAATTTTTCTTAAAGATCTTTGGCAAAAGTTGAGTATTTGGATTATAATAAATAAATAAGAACCAAACAAGGTATTTGCAATACTTTAAGAAAATGTGATTGAATTTAATATATATATATATAAATACACACTAATGAGGAAATGGTTCCAAATACCCAAAGAAATATAATAAATACTTATTATACCCACCGAGAAAAATTGTCTCAAAATACCACTCATATAAGGTATTGTATCCAAATACACACTTTGACTAAACTGATCTATATTGTTTTCTTAACAAAATATTCTTTCTTAAAATATAAGAATGGTTATAAAGAAAATTCAAGATTCTTTTATATATAAATTATCTTATAATAATATTATGATGATAAATAGTTTGGATTTTGGATTTTATGAGTTTGGTTGATTCCTAGATTCTTGTTCAGGTACTGGTGGGTGGATGTCCAATTCAAATATTGAGCTCAAAATCATTGTTATATATAAATGATTTTGTCCACACCCTTTATCCAACATTAAAAAAAGAAAAAGAAATGACCCCACCAAATGTTAGGTCAATGATGAAAAGTAGTGCATGGTATCAAAAATCAATTGGATTACTACTTTCTTCTATATACTTTGTGGAAATATGAATCACAAAAATATAGGGTGGTTTTTGTAATACATCAGATGTATTAATATATCAAATGTTGTACTCATTTTTAACTATATAGATCTGAGATTATTAAGATCAAAATCAAAAATGATTTCAAATTTAATGACTGAAATTTGTGAAGAGTTTGATATATTAATACATTTGGTTTACTATATATATATTATGAAATAAAGTCCAATTTAATTCATTCCTTAAACGTACGGTCTTACAAAATATTATCTTCATTTGTAAGGCCTTCAGCAAATATTGTGAATATGTAATAGAAATAAAATTATTGACTTTCTCAATCTCTTAAATAACATTGTTGTTTATAAAATTATATATATATATATGTTTTCGCATTATTACTTTTATTTTTCTCTAATTAACATATATTTGATTTCAGAAAAATGAATCATAGATATTCAAATTAAGGACTAATTGTGATATAGGGTGATTTTAGATATGCTTTACAGGCCAACAAAAGGCAAATAATAACTAACACTCAGAAATTATAGTCTTACATCAAAGTAAGAAAATGACGAAATTACACACATATTAATATATATATATATATATATGTATGTATGTATGTATTAAGAGAATATTATTTCATGAAAATAATATGGAAAATATGCAAAATTTGTGGAAAAAGAGGCAAGTTGGCCAAGTTGGTGGAGATATTGAGGTAGATAAAATAAACTAGAAAAGAAAGGTATTAATTGAATAAAGAGAGTTTCACAAACAAAGAAATATAATGGATATTTTATTATTATAATCCACAAAAACATTATCATTATGTTTAAATATAGGTTTGCAAATAGCACATCAACTTCACTTTTATCTGCTAGCTAGTTAATGTTTAAAAATAGGGTTTGCAAATAACATATCAACTTCACTCTTTATGAAGTAGGAGTATAACGGTCTCATACACGGTTTGTAATATAAAATTTATGTTTTAAAAATTTTAATTATATAATGTGATAGTATTATCATAACCTAAATTATATTTTAATAAGAAGTTAGACATTTTATCTCTCGTGATTCTCATTTTAAATACTATTATAATTACAAAATACAAACATTAATATTATATAAATGTATATTTATGTTTAAATGAATTATAAAACTTATATTTGAAATATGAGGCTGTTCAATTTACACCAGTTTTGTACACTCGTTAATATTGTAAACTAAATTAAATTTAGTAATGAGAAACATTTATTTTGTAATGGATGTTAAACCATAATTGATATCAAAAATATATTTTAACCCCTAATGATATGTTATGCATGTTGCAATTAATATATTATTTAATTTTTTTATTAATATATTATTGTATTTTTTTTATTTATACTTAATATCAAATTGACTTTATTAAAAAAGTTGTTCCTTGACATTCACAATTAGGCAAACTATTTTGTGCACCCGAGCGCACGTGGGTCAATGCACCCCCACGCGCGGTCAACGCCCTCCCACGCGCTTGGTGAGTGCGCTCAAGTCCACCAAAATTCGCTCCAGATAGTGTTACATTCATGTTATGTTAGTGTGACCTTCATGTTATGTTATAACGTGAAGGTCACACTAACATAACATGAAGGTCATGCTAACATAACATGAAGGTATGATTAATATTGTTTCTTACCTTTCACTTATGATAGTGTTACCTTCACGTTATAATAATGATACCTTGGTGCTATAATAGTGTTACCCCAATCTGTTTACCCTTTGAGTGTGTGATTGTCAATTCACTTATGATAGGGTTACCTTCACGTTGTAATAAGGATACCTTGGTGCTATAATAGTGTTACCCTAATCTGTTTACCCTTTGAATGTGTGATTCATTCACTTATGATAGGGTTACCTTCACGTTGTAATAAGGATACATTGGTGCTATAATAGTGTTACATTCACATTGTTACAAGCATGTTCTATTGGTTTACTCTGCAATTTCTGCATTACTGATTTAGATGTTGAAGATTGGGAAAAGTAAGATGAATTGAGATGAATCTTCAGCAATCAGAATCAGTTTCATGTTTTTAATCTGATAATAATTGGTTATTTCTTCTCACAGTTAATTGAATTTTTACCTTCATCTTCCTTGTTTCTTATCTACAGTTTTCAATTGTTCTTATTAAATTCATAAAGGTTTGATCAAGAACTCGTTGATGAATAGTAGATGAGGAGACATGTCTAGGTGGTCAAAGTTTTAATCCGTTGAGTGAGGAGGCTCGAGATTCGAATTGGTCAAGTGTTCCGGTAGGGCTACACGGCGACCAAGATTTTTATTCAACATAGGGTTTAGATGACAACTTGGTTGGAACATCTTCAAATGATCAGTGGAAACCTTTGCCGCCCCACTTGATCCCTGTCTTTTCTAGTGGGCTCTTCTGCTAAAAATGAACTGCGTACAACAGCAGATGAAACTCTACATCGCACTAGAGCTCCAATACCTTCGGTATCTGGGATGAGCTGAGGTGCGAGGGTACTCAAATCATAAGGTGTTGGAAACATTTAAATATGTTTTGATGAGACAAAACCTTAAGAAAGTAACCTAACTCTATACGCATAATCTAGCTAGAAAGGTTACTGCAACAAGGTTACTGCAGAAGAAAGATAGATCAAAGAAAGTGTTGGTCCCAAAAAGCAACTGGTAGTAGGCTTAGAGGGGGGGGGGGGTGAATAAGCCTACTAAACCATCACACATTTTTTTCTTCTACATCAATTGGCCTTTTCTTAAGTCAGTAACCTTTTGAGAGGTTACTGATCAGAGTGAATGCGGAAGCCTTTTACTAAGCCTGGTAGAAGATGAGCAGTTTATCAGAGAAAGTATATGTAAGGCAGTAAGCAGATAAGGAAGCAAGCATGTATAGAGGTTCGAAGGTGGAGTAATCCTTCTATGTCCTCTCTTCCTCCACACAAGAAGGAACCTCTGTTAAGCTGGTTGATTTACATAAACCTATCTATTACAACCCACCCTTAACAGGTAAACTAGCAAGCCTTCACACAGATACTTGCCTATTTTCTTTTGACCCACACAGGACCCTACTCTACCCACTCAGGGTCCTCACTTTCTCTCCTAGAAAGTGGTAAACTCAGCAGGACATTACTCTTCGCACTAAGTACTCTGTGACAACCTTTTAGAGAGGTTTATCTTCTTCTTCTTCAACTGGGTGTAGCAAACTTGGCCTTCGTATGCAGGCTGATTCTACTGAAGCTTGCTACTGACTGGTAGACTGGGTGTGCGTCTTCTTGGGGTGTGGAGTGTTCGAGCTCTTCTTCTTTTCAGCTCTCCTTGAACACTCTCTTTTCTAAGGCTTCCCCCTTTTTCTGCGCTTTCTCTCTTTTAAGCTCTTCTCTCTTCTTTTGCGCTTCTCTCTGTGAGCCTGGATATTCTGATGTGCTCACTTCATTTCTCTCTTGCACACTCTGTGCTTCTCTCTCACACGCCCTGTGCTTCTCTCACACACTCTTCAGTCTTCAGTCCTTCTCTTTATAGGTTGTGAAATCTGCCCATTGAAGGTAGACAGATTTCTGACATTGACGCACCGCACTCCTGACACATGGCAGCTTTTCGCTTTCCACGTGTCTTCTTCCGATTGGCTTCTCTTTTCTTTTCTCTCTACCGGTAACTTCTTGTGTCTACCAGTAACTTTGACTTTCCGCCCATGCCTCTTTGTAGCTTCCTCCTCTAGCTTCACTCTAGAGCATCCTTCTTCTGGCTTACTTTTTCAGGTGGCTTCGAGGCTTCTGTAGCATGCTGCTCCCTGCAGTATGCTTTTGGCATAGTCTCCCCAGGCAGCTTCTTGTCTCGCTGTTCTTTGCTTTGGCAAGGTCCCTTCCAGTAGCTTCCTGAAGTCAATAATATCCTTATTTGTTCCAAATTCTTTCAACCATACTCTTCAGATCCTTCCTTCTACACTTTCTCTTTTCCTTTTAATCTTCTGTAGTAACTCTATTGCGATAATCTTATCCTAAGATTGGTTATGTTATTGAGTTACTTTAAGGATTTATCTCATCAAAATATTCTACACATATATCCAACAATTTCCCCCTTTTTGATGATGACAAAACCTTTTTATAGAAGATCAAAAGAATATAATCTCTCAAGCACAAAAAGCTTATTTAAAGCATGGCACATATGGACATACTACTTTCATACACAAATCACATATAAGTCAAAAGAAAGTGCATAAGGAATGAGCAATCTTTAAAGAACAGAAGACATTTTATTAAGATAAAACGTATACATTACAATGCAGTAAGCAAAGTACAATAAACATCCTATCTAAATTCATTCTTCTATTCTTCTTGATCTTTCCTATCTTTCTTTTCCTCTTTAGCTTCTTGCGAACTTCTTTCTTCTCTAGCTCTTCCCGCTTTTGGGTACAAGGGCTTGCTCCCTGTTGATTTTCCTCTTAGTCTAAAGATAGAGAGAATTAAAAGTGAGGACAAGAGGCTTCTTTAGAAAAGAGTAGTGAAGCAGAGGAAGAGATCTGAGAAGATGGAGAGAATGACAAGTAGCTTGTTGCTGCCTTTCATTCGCCATAACCTCACGAAGTCCTCCTGCTGTATCATCTGCTCAAATCCCTGGAAGCAGGAATCATCCATTTCCCCTCCAACATCTTCATGTGGATGGGCTGGAATCTTCTCTTTTCCTCCATGGAAGACTTTTGATCTTCCATGATCTTTCGCAGTTTCTTCCCCCTTTTTGACATCATCAAAAAATGAGCTGACGCTCTGGGGTAACTGGAGAAGGATCCTTTAAACTCTCTCTTTCTGCTTAAGAGGAGAACCTGGGTGCATACCATCAAGCTCCCTCGAGACTGAGGTGAGAGGAGAATGCTAGAAGATCAGTTTGATTGCGTTGTTGATAGTTTCCATAGCTTTAAATCTTATCTCCTGATTTGATTGCATCTGTGGTCAGCGGCTGAATCTCCCCCTTTGGATTTTTCTGATCGTGCGGCTGGAGTTCTTTTAGGGTTTTTGAAAAGGTAGCCTATTTCTGAAAAGGTGATCTTCTTTTAAATGTACGCAAGTTACCAAGAAATATTTTCTCAGTAACTGTTTTATCTTATAACATCCAAGAGATCTCCTTATCCAATTTTGATGATAAGTTCTGAGTTTAAGCAACCTAGTATCCAGAATATTGAAATCTAGCGTCCTGATACACAGCGACCTGGTGTTCAGCGATCTAGTATCCATCTACTCGGTTTTTAGCTTCCTGTTGCCCAGTTACCTAGTGTTCAGCGATCTAGTTTCCAGCCCCTGGTATCTAGCATCCTGATATCTAGCGTCCTGCCACTCAGCGACCTAATTTCCAGTCAGCCTGGTCTCTAGCATCCTGATGTCCAGCATCCTGCTATCAGTGACCTAGTTTTTAATATTCTGGTGTCTAACGTTTCTTTTAGTTAGACCTTTATCTTTTACAATTAGACCCTTCTACCTTTTCTATTGACTTAATGACAATTGCTCTGATTTCTAGTAACTTAGCATCCAGGTAGCTTGACATCTAGTGTCTGGGTGTACAGCGTCCTGTTATCCCATGACCTAGTATCAGTAGCCGGATGTTCATCATCCTATAGTCAGAGTTTGTCATCTTGTCAATGATTCCCCCTAAATTTACTAGTTCCTTGTCAAATGTACCTGCATAACGATAAACATGTATAGGTACTCATACAAGTATGAGTTCTTCTTGTTTTCTTTCAGAGCTTAGACTATCTTTACAGCCCATACTGTAGAGAGAGTTTTGGCATCTTCAAGACATTTGAAGATCAAGGAGTGATAGTGCGTGCAGGTGTATATAATCAAATCAAGATAGACAAAGACATAGTAAGCAAAATTATTATATATAATTTTTTTAATTTTTTTTTCGGAGTTGTTATTCTGCGTGATTCCTTGAAATGTCAGTTTGTTGCAGACTTTCTATAGCATACCCACATTTGGGTTACTCCAAGGATTTTAACCTTTTTGTCATCAAAGCTTCCTTGATTCGTACTAGAGGTTCCCCCTTACTTTTTGGTCTTCTCTTTTTAAGATGTGGGGTCACTAACAGTACTATTTCAGGTTACTTTGAGGCTTTGTATGAGAAAGAGAAGCATTATGATATGGAAATAAATATGCAGGCTTCCTTTCTCATTTAAAGAATCAAGTGACAACACATTATTATCTTAACATAAAGTCACTTGAGTTCTTTGACAGATTACCAAGACTTAGTAACGACCAGATGTAAAAAGTATAAAATTAGAACGAGGTATCTGGTCATTGTTCTTTTGAAAAAGTAGGTCCTCTTTCACTCTTGACTCTGTCTGGAGACTGGAATGAGCTTCTTCTATTTACTCCTTTGTTTGACATCCTCAGCATCTTCTTCTTTGCTTGTTGATGTCAGCTTCCTTTGTTTGCTCAGGAGCAAGTCTTATTTGTTGATCAGCTCCATGTTGGTCTCCTCCATGATAGATAAGGACGTTGCTCCTTTGTGCATGGCTTTCTTCTTCGCAACTTGCTGTTCCCCCTCAGAAATAGCTTTTGTTCACAACACAGCTTGATTTTTTACATCTTTTAGCTGTTTGTTGTCTTCACATCAATCATATCCTTTCTAAAGAAAAAGGCATTGAAATGATCTTTTGATGTGAGGGTGAGAGAAAGAGAGATATTAAGAGAGAGGCTTTTTCACAGATGGGATCTGGATAGATCGATTAGACTGGGTGTGCGTCTTATTGGGGTGTGGAGTGTTCGAGATCTTCTTCTTTTCAGCTCTCCTTGAACACTCTCTTTTCTAAGGCTTCCCCTTTCTTCTGCGCTTTCTCTCTTTTAAGCTCTTCTCTCTTCTTTTGCGCTTCTCTCTGTGAGTCTGGATATTCTGATGTGCTCACTTCATTTCTCTCTTGCACACTTTGTGCTTCTCTCTTGCACGCCCTGTGCTTCTCTCACACACTCTTCAGTCTTCAATCCTCCTCTTTATAGGTTGTGAAATCTGCCCGTTGAAGGTAGATAAATTTCTGATATTGACGCGTCACACTCATGACACACGGTAGCTTTTTGTGTCTTCTTCCGATTGGCTCCTCTTATCTTTTCTCTCTACCGGTAACTTCTTGTGTCTACCGGTAACTTTGACTTTCCGCCAATGCCTCTTTGTAGCTTTCTCCTCTAGCTTCACTCTGGAGCATCCTTCTTCTGGCTTGCTTCTTCAGGTGGCTTCGAGGCTTCTGTAGCATGCTGTTCCCTACAGTATGCTTTTGGCATAGTCTCCCCAGGCAGCTTCCTATCTCGCTGTTTTCTGCTTTGGCGAGGTCCCTTCCAGTAGCTTCCTGAAGTCAATAGTATCCTTATTAGTTCCAGATTCTTTTCAACCATACTCTTCAGTATCCTTCCTTCGACACTTTCTCTTTTTCTTTTAATCTTCTGTAGTAACTCTATTACAGTAATCTTATCCTAAGATTGGTTATGTTATTGAGTTACTTTAAGGATTTGTCTCATCAAAACATTCTACAAATATATCCAACTGAAAGTGTTAAAGGAAGGACACTGAAGAGAATGGTGAAAGGAATCTGATAGACTAATAAGGATACTGATGACTACAGTAAGCTACTGGAAGATACTGTTAATGAAAGAAGTTTGCTCTTTCTTGTTATATCATACATCTACTTTCTGTGCTTGAGAGATTATGATCTTTTGATCTTCTGTAAAGGCTAGTTTTGTCATCATCAAAAATAGGGAAATTGTTGGAAACATTTAAATATATTTTGATGAGACAAAACCTTAAGAAAGTAACTCTAACTCTATATTCATAACCTAGCTAGAAAGGATAAAAGGACGTTGGATATCAGGATGCTAGATACCAGGATGCTGGACACTAGATCGCTGAATAACAGGTTGCTGTAACCCAGGACGCTAAACACCAGGATGCTGGAAACTAGATCGCTGAACACCAGGTTGTTGTGTACCAGGATGCTAGACACCAATATACTGGATACTAGGTTACTGGACATCAGGACTTATCATCAAGTCATTGGATAAAGGGATCACTTGTAGGTTACAACTCTCAAATCAGAGCAGTTACTGAAGAACTTTGGTAACGTGCACACATAAAAAGTAGATCACCTTTCCAGAAATAGACCACCTTTTCAGAATCCTAGAAGAATTTCAACCGTATGATCAGAAGAATCCAAGGGTGAAGAACCAATTGTTGACCACACACTCAAGCAAATCAACTCATGCAGAGGAGAAAATGAATAAAGTTGTGGAAACTGTCAACACCTTTATTGGAAACCGGCGAAGCAGTTAATGAGATATTTGGAGATCTAACTGCAACAGGGAGTATCTCAAACCCTATAAATACATGCACTCCTTATTCTTCATTAAGCATACAAATATCCTCTCTCTCTCTCTTATCCTTATTACATCATGGCACCAGGTTGTTAGAAACCATTCTCTATATTCCTTCATTATCACATGTTCTCTGCAAATAATCAACCAAGCACCTCCAAAATCACGGATAGTCACCTCTCACGCTTGACACTTGCTAAGAAAGTCTTTCTCAGAAGACTCGACCTTCTAGCATTCCTTCCTCACCTCAAATCCGAGGGTGCCTGAGGACTTGCCCCCAAGATCTCCTCTTAAAGTCCGAAAGTAGAGTTGGAGGATCCCTCTCCAGTGACCCCGGAGCTTTAGCTCATTGTTGATTATGACAAAAAGGGGGAAAAACTGCGAAGGATCTTGGAGGATCAAAAGTCTTCCAAAGGTGAAGAAGAGAAGATGCAAACTCTTCCATTGGGTGAGCTTTCTTTTGTGTCCAAGAAGAATGAGGAAGAGGGGACAGACACAGGAGTTGGTGAAAATAATGCGAGAAGAAAGGTTGCAGCAAGCTACTGCACCCAGACTTCTCTGCTCTTTCACCATCTCTTTTATATAAACCCCCCTTCTTTCTTATTGTAACATCCTCACCTTTTCTCCAATTCTCCTCCACGATCAAAGATGAAAATCGCTCGGGAGCAAGAACCTGCACAGAAGAGGAAGGAGCTAAAAAGAATCTTGCAAGAAGCTAAGGGGGAAAGAAAGGTAAAAAGCAAGAGAAAGAAGAATGAGTTTAGATAGAATGTCATTTTGTACTTAGCTTACTGCATTGTACTGTAAATATTTTATCTATAAAAAATGTCTTCTATTTTCTAAAGCTCACGACCTTTCTTTTAGACTTATATGTGATTTAATGAAAGCAGTTTGCTCTTTCTTGTTATATCATACATCTGCTTTCTGTGCTTGAGAGATTATGATCTTTTCATCTTCTGTAAAGGCCAGTTTTATCATCATCAAAAAGGAGGAAATTGTTGGAAACATTTAAATATGTTTTGATGAGACAAAACCTTAAGAAAGTAACCCTAACTCTACACGCATAACCTAGCTAGAAAGGTTACTGCAACAAGGTTACTGTAGAAGAAAGATAGATTAGAGAAAGTGTTAAAGAAAGACACTGAAGAGAATGGTGAAAAGAATCTGATAGACTAATAAGATACTGATGACTATATGAAGCTACTGGAAGAGAGATTGCCAAAAGTAGATTGCAAATTAGCAAGACAGGAAGGTACCTGGAAGAGACCATGTCGAAGCATACTAAGGAGCAGCATGCTACAGAAGCCTCATGCCACCTGAAGGAGTAAGCCAGAGAATGAAACTCCAGAGTGAAGCGCGAGAAGGAAGCTACAAAGCAAGCATGGGAAGAAAGTTAAAAGTTACCGGTAGAAAGAAGAAGTTACCGGTAGAGAGAAGTGAAGAGGAGTCAATCAGAAGAAGACACGTGGAAAGCAAAAAGCTGGAGTGTGTCAGAAGGAGTGCGGCGCGTTCAATGATAGAAATCTACCTACCTTCAACGGGCAGATTTCCTAACCTATAAAAAAAGAGGACTGAAGAGAGAAGAAGGAGAGAGAATGAAAGAAGAGAGCAAGCACAACAGAATATACAAGCTCGCAAAGAGAAACACAAAAGAAAAGAGAAGAGCTCAACAGAGAGAAAGCTCAGAAGAAGAAATCGCAGAATAGAGGGGGAAGACCAAACAAAAGAGAGAGTGTTCAAAATATAATAAGAAGAGAAGAAAAGCTCAAACACTCTATCCCCTGAGACGCATGCTCAGTCAGTCAGTCCGGCAGCAAGCTTCAGCAGATCAACCTGCAAACAACGCCCAAGCTTGCTGCATCCAGTTGAAGAAGAAGGAAGACAAACCTTTTAAGGACTGTCTTGGAGTGCTCAGTGTGAGGAACAGAGTCCTGCTGAGCTGTCACTTTCTGAAGAAGAAAGTGAAGACCCTGGGTAGGTAGAATAGGATCCTATGTGGGTTCGTTAGGAAAGTAGGCAAGCAGTTATGTGAAGGCTTGCTAGTTACTTGTTAAGTGAGGGTTGTAATAGATAGGACTATGTAAATCAACTAGCTTAACAAATGTTCCCTCTTGAGAAGAGGCAGAGAGGATGTAGAAGGATTACTCCACCTTCGAACGTCTGTATATCCATCCGTCTATTTGTGCTTACTACTCTATATGCATATCCTATATTAGATGCATGTCTTGCATATTTGGTCTTTACAGGAGAAGAAGCTTCCGCATATAACTCTGATCAGTAACCTCCCAAAAGGTTATTGACTCCCGACTAAAGCCTCCTAGAAAGAAGAAAAGTTTGAAAATATAAGTAGGCTTATTCACCCTCCCCCCACCCTCCTAAGCCTACTACCACCTCTTTAAGGGACCAACATAAGGGACATCTGAGAGACCGCTCTCTAGAAAGACCCTACCACCCTGTGGAGCTGGTGTCTCGAACGACGTTGGCACAATATAGATCAAGGCGAAGTACGCCTTAATCTGCTCCTCGATCTTATTAGGCCTCAATCACTCCAGGCGCTTTCCCTCATTAGTGACCTGCTGAGTGACGTGTTGTTGGAGACCGTCGAATCGAGATCCCATCCACTTTGTCAATCGAGTATACAAGTCATCACTTGTCCCTGAGCTCTGTCTCAAATCGTGCCCATGGAAGTCAGACTCCGACTCATGGTACCTCTAAGCAACTGGCGATGGAGGAATGGGTACTTCATGTACCGACGGGTACTGCAGGGCCGTGTCCTCATCCTCCTCCTCAGTGGGTACTGCGGTCTTGCATCGCTCTATTCGGACCGTACGTCTCCTTGAGGGACCGGCCTCTGCAGGATCTCTGATGAGTGCAGAAGGTCTCGAAGAAGCAGGAGCAATAGCACGACGACCACGTCGTATCTGAGCGACCTGTACCCCCATCAGGATATCGTCATCGATATCCTGCAGTACGTCTGAAGCACTTCATCATCTGTGGGCATCAGCGTCAAATAACACTCGACCTGTAACAAAATTGTAGAAGTAATACATAAACGATGACATTTAGTGGCAACTTACAGTGATAAAAGTAAATAAATAATAAATACCTCACCCGCGAGCACTTGTGAAACATCGATCTCCGATTTCTTCAAACTCCACTTCATACACTGGGCCATCTGCATAGGCATGTCCAATCTAGACCCGACAAACTGAGAGATACTGGGGATCGCCTCAAATGCCCATATCTGAATAGGTCATATTCGGAAATTATTTTAGCAAACAACATTAAAAAAACTAAACACACTTTAAAGAAATTTCGACAAACTAATTCTCAGGGACATACCAGCAGGGCTATCGAGAAACCATAAAAATGGTAGTACGGTATGTAGTGACGAGCAGGAACTATGGTTGGTAGCATATCCATGTATTTGAGTAGGATGAGGAAGCTGATCTTCCCACATAGAAAGCTCTCCCATAAGTCTTCATCCTCCACCAACGTCCAAACCCATCGGTCTACAGTTGTCTTATCGGCGTGCATTCCGAGTAGTATGAGGTGGACGATCAAAATCTTGGCAATTTTCACCGTGTCCTCAACACTATCACCAAACTCGCCGGGGCTTAACGAAGATTTGACAACAAGAGAAGAGAGGGGAAAAAATTGTTCCTTGCCTGCAAAATGAAAATATCTATCGAACCGAGTGAATATGAGAAGAAGAGAGAGAGAAGAGAAGAAAATTCTCTTAACCCATGTAATGTATGTATTAATTGGTTTGAATGTTGGGTGGGTGGGAATTAAAGTCAGAGTGGGGTGGTGTGTGAGAATTAAATTGAGAGTGGGGCCACTACATTCCATTTCATCCAATCAAAATATCTCTAATACAATTTATATACTATATCAGAAAGGTAAAAAATTATAAACCCTTGGGGCACATAGGGGCCCAGATTTAGGTGTTATATACATACTCTTCAGGTGTTATATATATACTCTATATGTGTTATGTTTCTTGGTATTATAAATATACTCTACAGATATCATATATATATAAGAGTATACATGTGACACCTGAAGAGTATCTACATGATACCTGTAAAGTATATATTTAATATCATATGATGATGAATTTGGAGGCACCATGCCCCTGGGGCACACAAGTGTCACTCTATAAGAAATCATATACATGGTACAATATCCGTACAAATTGAATTTGGGTATTTTGGGACAATATTTAAGTTTTTGGGTAGATAGTTACAATTTTTAATGTTTATAATGTTGGGTATAATTGTGCCCCACTATCAAATTGGTTAGTTTGGCATAGAACTCTTATTTTATATATATATATATATATATATATATTAGTATAGAACTCGTATAATACACGGGATTACAAAAATTAAATTAAATTTAGTAAATTTAGGAAAAATAATTATTATTTGTATTATATATATATATAGTTTTATACAATACACAACGTTTAATTTAGCTTTAAAAACAACACAATTTGATTATCTAATTGTTAAAATATATGTTGCATTAATTAAAGAACATGAATTTTTCCTCTATTATTTAGAAAATTTAAATATTGTTATATCTATTATTCAAATTCTCAAATTTTATTTTTGATAAAATGATCAAATAAAATGTAAGTCAGATATTGTAAATAAATTTGGAATTTTATTTTAAAATACATATCCGCAAAATCATATAATCTTACTAATTAATTAGTTTGAAACATTTGAATAATTTCTTTTAATCAACTCACTTTTATTTTATTTTTCACTATTTTTTTATATTTTTATATTTTACTCTATAATTAACAAATTACAAATTTATAAATCATTTTCCCAGTATGTGTTACTTTAACAAATTTTGTTATGAAAATTTATACTATTTACTAATGTATATTACCAGTATTAATCTAGATATCATTAAATGACAATATTAGTTAGCTTTAAATAGTTTTAATTTGTGAAAAAAATGAGAAAAATTGATTGATTAACAAGTGTCTTTTATGGTTATTCCTTTAGTATACATACTAGTATAAACTCCGTGTATCCCACAGGATCTTTAAAATAAATATTTTTAATAAATAAATATAAAAATGTATATTTGAGTATGAAATATAATACATTGGAGAATATTGTAATAAAAAATGTGTTTAAACAAAAAAAATGCATTTGATTAATGATTTTATGATATTTCTTAGCAAAATTTGTAATACATATATATACTTTAACTCTATGTATAATTAATTTAAAGATAAAAGATTTTAAATTAATTAATATGTAAATTAACTTGGAAGAATCCATACATATGTTCAATTTGAATCTTGCATATTGATTGATTTGTCATAGGTAGCATTTATTTTAAAATTATCAATTATCATATCATTAATTATTAGTTCACATGTTAAAATGATTTGTGTCATTAAAGTAGCAATCAATGTCTATACTAAAATATTTTAGGCTACAATGTTAGCAATTATCATTAAATGATTTAATTGAATTGAAATTTTAAATTAAAAAAATATACTTCCTCCAATTCTTTTTATATGTCTTCCTGAGCTTTTTCACCAAGGTTAAGAAATAAATTTTTTTCTCAAATTAACCTTAATTAATACTACAAAAATTTTCATTTTTAATCTCCAAAAATTAGAGTAAAAGTTTAATTACTTTGACCTTAATTAAATACTTGGAAATAAATATTCTTTGAATTTAATTAATGGAAAAGTTGAAAAGGGCATAAGGTCATTGTTGGTAAAAAAATTTGAAAAGACATATATTTTGAATATAATTCTAAATGTTAAAAAGACATATAAAAAGAATTGGAGGGAGTATACGTTATGAAAAAAATTAAGTGGGAAAATGGAATAACCACAAAGTGGCATGTGTCCTCTAATGGTTATTCTTTTATTACTAATAAAAGATATATAGAGTTAGTCCCATGTGCATTAATTGCACATACAATTCGGATCAGGTTCGGATTGACCCGGATTCGCGCACTTTTTTTTTTGTTTTTTTTTAATTTTATTTTTTCACTTCAGGCAGATGTCTTTATGTAATATGAATGTGATCTTTATGTTATATAATTGTGACCTTTATGTATAAATATAGTGACCTTTATGTATATATCCACTGAAAATTTTCATTTTTTCCTAAGTTATGAATCATAAAGGTCATAATATTTATACATAAAAGTCACAAGAATACAACATAAAGATCACAACAAAATACAACACAAAGGTTTAAACTTGAAGAGAAAAAACCTGAAAATTCCTTATTTTTACTGAACATTATGGTCATAACATTTATATATAAATGTCACACTTATATAACATAAAGGTCACATCCTTACAACATAAATATAACAGCCTGAAACGAAAAAAAAGGAAAACCTAGATGCGCTGATCCGGGTCGGGTCGCCCAAATTGCACCAATTTTGCCCTATATACACACACACACACTAAAGGAATAACCAAGAGGGACAAATATATATATATATACACACATGTGTCACTCTCTGGTTAATCCTATTTCTCAATTAAGAATTTAATTTAAGTTTAATTTCATCATCAATTAATGCATTAATTTAATATTTCTAAATAATCATTTATTCGAAACAAATTGTCAATAATCATGATTGTTAATAAAATAATAACTTATCAAAACTTTAGGCAAACATTTAATTAAAGTTGATGTTTGCAATTATATTAAATAATAATTGAACAATTAAATTTAATTTACATACTAATTAAATTAAGAATTAATGATAGATAATAATTAAATTTAATTATTAATAATAATTTTCAAAATTTTAATTAATTCTTAAAATATATGTGTACTGCACGGGTGTTACTCTAGTGTATATATATATATATAGATTTCCACATGAATTTTATGGTTTACAAAACTTGCTGAAATAGAATATAATAAGTTGCCATGTATAGGTGAGCTTTCCTCTCCTAGGAATATCAACACTGGTTTGAAATAAATTGAGTAGCTCAAAAACCAAGAAATGGAATTGAACTTTTAGAGTTCAAATAAACATCAAAAGTATCATTAAAAGGTCTTGAAAGGAGTTCAATACTTCATTCATGAGGCAAGTTGCAGTTACATTTCTGATTTCCAAGAGACTTCCAATTACCCCATTTAACTTAAAAAAGATTTGAGTCAATTATAAGCAAATCTTGTAAAGAACCAAGTTTGTACAACCCCATTATCACACTGGTAGTGATGATTGCAAGTGGTCTGATACTTTTCTTGTTACATGTATACATGGACACTTGCAGTCTTCATTATCTGGCAAACGGGGCAAACGTCGATGAATCCTTCACAATCTATACACAGACACAAGTGCCGGCATGGCAATATCAAGACTGAGACTTCTTTACCGCTGCAAGCTCTGCATTTTGGAGGATGGTTTTGATTTCCAGAGCCATTAATGATCTTCTGATGATTCGAGCAAGATACTGCATCATCGACCTCACTGTCTCCAGACCCCTCACGAGCTTGGGCGGTGCCTTGCTCCATTAGATGCTGAATATTGCCTTTGAGGATGTTTACTACTGATTCGTTGTATTTTGCTCTATAGTGCCATGACTGTGCTTCTGTGGCCACCTGCTTTATCTTGTCGCCTAGCTCCTTGTTCTTTCGATGCATATTCTCAATTTCGAGTGTTTTCTCTTGCAATTTCTTGTTGACTCCTTTTTCTAGGGCGTTCAACAATGATATCGTGTGCCTTTGGTTTATCTCTCTTACGCCCTTCAAGATATTCTCTTCCTATTGACACAGATATAAGAGTAGGTAACTTAGAAGAAAGAATGAGATAGGATTGCAGGAAATACTTTTCTATACCTGAAGTTTGATACACCGGCCAAATTCTTCTGTTTGTTGACCCATCTCCATTTTGACAGTGTTTCCGAGGGAAAGCATAATGGAGCTGTTGTTCTTCATATTCTCACAGGCAGAAGTAACAGAGGAATTACGCTCTTCTTCCTCGCAAGACAGTTTGAGACCAGTTGATACAGGATTTGGATTAAAAACAGTTCCAATATGGACAGAATCATCCAGGCAAAAGTTGTTATTCAATGATATGTGAAGGTTCTGCTGCATGGACGAAGTTTCACCATCCCTGACTCCATTAATGGGGCGATTATCAGTGGGTGCATTCCTGCTTCCAATATGATTTACGGTTCCACCGCCACCACCACATTGAATTGGAACTGCAGAAGAATTCAATGCAAATATTCCATTAAAAATGAAACACATGCTAAGATAACAAGCTAATCATAGGAAGAAAACAAAATCCAAAGTACATTGTAGACCAAGTTTAATGTAAATGGGTCCCAAATGGAATCTAATGTACACGTTACACAGGAGTGCTCCCTAATGTGCCAATCACTGATTAGGTGAGGCCGTTATAGGATATTTTACCTGATCATCGTGATTTGGAATTGATTCCCTTGCTCCCAATCAGTGGTAGACACTTCATGGTGTACCCACAATGGGAATTGGGGAGGGCTAAACACTACCGTAACATTTCACATTACGAATTCCATTGGTTTTTCATTTGAAATCCAAGTTTCTCTTTATTAGTTATATCATTATTGCAATATGTATTTGAAGCAACAAGGTTTCAACAGCATTACACCTATTAGGAAAATACCAGAGAAATTGACATTATGTGAGATTGAAGCAGCGGTTGAAAACTGGTGGGCTAGTTTTTCAGTTCTACCCCCTTCTATGTAGCGGTTGAAAACTGGTGGGCTAGTTTTTCAGTTCTACCCCCTTCTATGTATCTAGTTGCCTATTACATTTACATGTTTCGAAAGCAGACATTACGGGATAAAAGTAACATTTCCAATAGAGAAGACCCAGAAACACTTGAGGCATTCTGATTCACTTTTTACAACATTCCTCTAAGTACTGGTTACTGAACCTCTTAAAAAATCTTCAAATTGTTGAGTCATTATGCTAAAACATATCTCAATAATAAAGAATGTATCCTGTAACTACATGTATGTTCGATCATTTCTTAAGCTCTATTTCACCTAACTAGGATCTCAAACTAGTTTCAAACGCTATAGAAATTATTGGAGTTCTAAAGATACAAATAAAATCTGAACTCGCATAGCAGAAAACCAGAAATGAGGAGATAAATTTCAGATGCTGATGATAAAATCAAAAGGTCTTGTAAAGACATTCATTAAAATTAGTTGGATTGATATCAAATTCAACCATTACTTAAGTCAAAACTTCCCACCTAAGGCTAAAGCCTTCTTTTCATGTTTTCTAGCGGCACATTTTGTGAACTTCAGGAAAATATGACAAGCATTCCCAAAATCTATAACAAAATTCATTTTGCACCAGAATTTTACTATGATAAGACATTAGATAACCAGTTTGTCATACAGGCAAAACTATCATTAACAGCCCTTTCTAGTTCCCTTTATGCAAGGATTTCATTTTCAGCATCTATTGTACCATGAGATGCTGCGGTATTGGTTGAATTAGGTGCTGGGTTACCCTTTTTTACAAACAGCATTTACAAGATAAAAGCTTTCACTGACAAGCAAACGAGCGGCACAAGGATATAACATTGACGAACCACAAAAAACCACCATGAAAAGAACCACATTTCAATCACAACAATGCCCACCATTTGCAAAAAGCTGTAGTTGAGGCAATGTAGTGGTACTAAATTGGACGCGATTTTCCCCCAAATAACCGGGGAACATCGCGTTTCCATTGTTTCCTCCTCCACCGCCTCCTAGCATCTTCCTAAAAATCGCATTCAATACATCAGCTCCAAGCCATTCATAAATTCAAAAACTATCAATCTTTAAGAACCAAAAGATTAGAACTTTAGCAAGAAACAGCTCATACAAAAACTCTAAAACCCTCCATAATCTCAGATAGTAAATTCAATCAAAAAAACACACACACACATACACAAGCGCACACACAAACAAGAAAAATTACAATCAAAAACCTAATGCTAACAAAGATCCAGATAACATCCCACCAAAAAGTGTTTCAACCAATTCCCACTACAATCATCAACAATCCCTCAAAAAATCGGCACAGAACCAAACACCCACACAAAATAGAAACCCTAAAAACACGACCCAATCAAATACTCACCAAAAATCAGCTCCTCGGATTGAAGCAACCACAATCTGGGGATGAATCGATTACAGCAACAAAAAACCACAAAAATCCCTATCTATTCACTCAAATATCGCCTCCCGATCCAAGGGGAAATGGGCAGAAGGGGGACGTTGCAAGGCAACAGCAATAATGAAGGAGAGAGAAGGGGAAAAGAGGAGAAACGGGAATAAGAATAATAATTGCCATAATAATGAAAGTGGTGGTGGAGCTGTAGTTGTTATTGTTGTTTCGGGTAAGGAAAAAAATACACACAAAAAAAAAAGGGGAAAAAAAGAAGGAATCCATTCATTGGTAATGGTGATGCATTGTAGTTGGTGCGAGAAAATTGAGAAGAGGACTACTCGTTGTTGTTCCTGTTGAAGAAATCTTCTTCGCTTCTCCATAAATTAGGCTCTACTTTCTCTCGCTACATCTTTTTACTTTTGTTTTGTTTCTTGTCCGACTGTACGGCACCTCCCTTTTCGTTTTCCCCAACCACTCTTATCTATTCTTCCCCCTTACCTTTTCGAATACTCTTTTTACCAAACTACCCTTCCTTTTCTTCGCCCCTTCTTTTTATGCCCACGAAATTAATGACTCGTACGGACCTTGCAAGGGTCATTTTCGTCTTTTCTATGGTTTGCGAGTTTGCCATTTTTTTACATGGAAATAGCAATCTATATCTATATATATATAAAAGTAGAATATTCTGCTATAATTGACTATAAGGACATTATCTCTCATAATATCTTACTATTTTAGGAAATTATATATTAAGTAATTTTGTCAATAATCTTTTTCAGATCATCAATTATATTATTATTACATGCATGAATACGTCATGTCCGTTATCACTTATTTGATAAGATGGAATACCTAAGGACAGGTCAAATGACTACCCTATAATGGAATTATAATGGACCTTCAATGACATTATTACATGGTTTTCATGGAATTCCTAAGGATGGTCTTTTAAATACACACAAAAATCCTGCACTGGCTTTTCAATTCCCTATTGTTGTCTTATAAATAGTACCACTCCCAAGCATTGTTCTTTTTTCATCAAAAATCATATACAGATTTATACAATCAAAACAGATTTAGTATGACTCCTCTTTTCAGCTTAATCAATGAGATTGGTCCACATAGAACCCAATGGGCTTTGAAGTTACGTTTGGTTCGTTCTTATCATGTACCTGCATTTCAAAACAGAAATGTCAATCAAAGCTTGGAGTGCGTTTTTCACGATTCTGAGGTATGTTAGCTAAATTGATGAACCTTATCATTGACAAGCTCCCTAGACAAGTTCTCCAATTTAAAAAGGTGATTAGCTAAAGAATGTACAAGCATATTTATCACTGGAGAATGTTTCATGTTTACTATTTATCAATGATTGTTTATTACTCATATTTTTTTTATTGTTTGGTAACAGCATGTTAACGAATGGCATTACATCAGAATATTGTACCAAGCATCCCACTATAAAGAATTTAAATTATTATCCTCAATTGTTTTCAGTTCTCTAAGAAGTATTAGTTACTCAAATCATATTTTTGATTTTCTACCTTCCCTTTTTTATTCACATCCCACACGAAGGTCATACCTTTTTAAGCCTTAAATAGATAATTACAAACCTATTACCGTTTTCACAGAATGAACCAACAGAAGATAAAGAAAAGCAAACCTATTACCGTTTTCATTGAATTGCTTTTTCATTACAACACCCTTCATTGGTATATTTCCTTGTAATAAGAACATTAAACATTAAGATTCCCTCTTCTACACAACAATCCCAGGAAAGACGCACAAAAACATGAATTACTGATATAGATTTTCATTTTCAGGGAGTTCGCATTCATGCTACAGTGAATCGAGATCTTATGAACAAATTTGAAGATACATTGGTCGAGGGACAGATTTACGCTTTAAAAAATTTTATTGTGACAAATAATAGGATGAGATATAAAACAACTTCACATCGCTATTTTCTGATGTTTCTTAACAGCACTAAACTTACAAAGATTTCAGACCAGACTTTTCCATCATATATCTTTAATTTCAAACAATATAACCAGCTAAAAGCTGATGAGTTGGATGACAACTTAATGTTTGGTAAGTTCAATTCATTCTTACTATGTTATTAGAAGTTATGTTTACATATAAAAGAGTTGGTACAGATTTTGATTATAATAATTTATAGAATCTGATTATGGCATTTTATTTCAGACATCATTGGTCGAATTGTTACTTTTACACCACATGGTGTGAATGGAAATAATGCTAAACATCTTATGGAAGTGGTTTTGGAGGATGCTGAGTATGATTTATATAGATTTCTTTATTCTATAATCTGTTGTATATAATTTACCATACATTTTATAACTTTATACCATTTTTCATAGTAGGAGGAATCAAGTCAAATGCAGTCTATGGAATGAGTATTGTGATCAAATGATGACAGCAGTTGAAAAACAAGATGAAGCACATGTGGTCATTTTGCAATTTGTCAGGGCAAAGCTTTATATGGGTAAGTATAATTTTTGGTAATAGATAATTTTCGTCCCCATTTTAAAATCCAACTAACTGCGTTTCATAATGTATTTTATTAATGAAGTGTTTCCAATTATTTAGCTTTAATAGATATGTTTATTATTTTTCATTATACTTTCTGTTTATCAATTTTTAAATTTTAATTTTTTAAATTTATTTTGTTTATTAATTATTTTCATGTAGACAAAGTTATTGTTTCAACAACATATAATGCTACCAAGCTGATTATAGACAGAGATTTGAAGGAAGTGATAGATTTTAAAAACAGGTATTTAAGTTGTTGAATAAATAAAATTACCTTTCAATGGCTTATATTATTCAAAAAAATTATAAATAAATTGAAGGTTTGATGATGATGATGATGGCAAACCAATGACAACATTAACTAAAGTTCCAAGTTCATCAATTCAAACTATAGATGAAGAATTCCTCACAGGGAAAGCTGTAATCAAAAGCCTTGAGGATATGAAATATTCTAGACAAGTAAGTAGTGCTATCATATGTAATATTATTTTTGTTGGATATGCTTTTATAAATGAATGATTTTAATTATTTTTTTCTTTAATTAGGTTGGTAGTTTTTGGGTGCATGCTTGGATAGTTGGTTTTGAGAAAATTGATACATGGTGGTATCTATCATGTAAGAAATGTCCTAAGAAGGTCAACAATGTTGAAAATAGGGTCTACTGTTCAAATTGTGATCGTTTCGATGTTGATGGAAAAGCAAGGTTTGATATAATTCATTCTTATGTACTTTTACATGTAAAGTAATATTTTAATATAATATTTCTAATGTTTGCCTATACATTAAAGGTACAAGATAATAATTCGAGTTCAAGATGATACTAATAATGCTGCATTTTTGCTATGGGATCAACAATGTGCTGAGTTGATAGGCAAATCAGCATCTCAATTGATTGAGGAAATGACTATATCTGGAAGAAGCTATGATAATTCTACACCTGCTGCTATTATTTCAATAATTAATAGAAATGCTTTCTTTAAGGTTCAAGTTAAACCTGAAGAAACAATTGACTTTATAGGAGCATATACTGTGAAAAGGTTGACCATTGATGGTGAATTAATTTCTAAGTATGCTGCTTCTTCTCTTTTCATCCAGGTATTTATTTTCTGCATTTTAATTCATTTTTTTAATGTTAATTACAATTACAATTTATGTGACTATAAAGGAAAGGAATGCAATAGTTTATGTTTATCTAAATTTATTAGTGCTGGAAAATTGTACAACTTATTTTGTCTTAAATTTTAAAGGTTTGTTCCTCGGAGGATGAGGTGAGCACATCAACAAACAATGAAAAGAAGGATGAAAATGATAAAGACTTTGGAAAAACTTCAGAATTTGGATTGAAGAAAAGAAAATTCGATAATGAGCTTTCAACAAGAAATTCGGTCAAGAGCAAAGTTATTATCAAACAAGAGGAATGATTTGGCCTTTCAACAATAAAATCAGTCAAGAGGAATAATTTGGCTGTTATTATCATGACATTTTAGTAGTGAGCTTCTTCTAGCCAATGTGTTTCAATAAAATTTATTATGTGGACATTTGATATATCCTGAAAATTGAGATGAATGTTTTGGTTATCTAAGTAATTCATTTTTTTCCGTTCTATTTCATGTTCTTAAAATGATATATTATTCTGAATTACATGATTTCTGCACACAATGCATTAGAAAGAGCAGCAGACAGGTAAACTAAACAAAATTAAATATGTAATTATTGGTAGAAGTATATAGAACAGAAGATTTCTAACCTCATTCATGTCACTAGAACATACCACAGCCATTATATGAGCCAATGATACTTGAGCAGAGTCCTTCGTTTTGAAAACAATGTAAGCATGAAAAATGCAATAATGTAATATCCAAAATTATTGCAAATAATGTAATAATAACTTACCAGATCCATAATGTAATAATAGATTTCTGCACACAATGATGACCTTACCAGATCCATAGCATACACATCCAAAAATTCAAATGTAGTAAGAATTTCTCCAAGCTTCCTCTTGGCTTCAGACAATATTTCCTATAAAGAACAGAAATTAATTCATTAAATAGATCATGCATCATCAGATTTCACCCTACCATGATAAAAATTGGGCTCAACTTTATTAGATACATGTACGGTGGAGAATATGTAGCTTTAAAAGAACAAATGATGTCAAAAATGTACTATGATGTAGTAACATCCAAATATGGATGAATAGATACCCGAGAAATAAAAGTTTTTTACTTTCGAAAACAAATTCAGCAATAAACAGTATAGATCCTGAAAGTACCTATAAGAAATAAAAGTTTTTATTTTCGAAAAAAATTCAGCAATAGACAGCACGCCATTAACATCTGACATTCAAAATTAAAATGCTTTCCACTTTCCTGGAAACTGAGAATTACAGCAATTTAACATGTATGTTACCTTGACATACCCCCACCCCATTAGTGCAAGTAATGATAATGATTATATCACCAATAGGTTTTAAATAAAATGCTTCTTACTCTTAGTTAGATTGTGTATATTTTCAACAAAACTTCAATGCAAGAAATTGTAGCTGCAATTTATAAGGTTAGAAGGATAATTGCAAAATATAGACATTAAATTCAGTTTTGTTTTAAATTATCTAGGCATTGTTTACAAATTTGAATTTATCACAAAAAATCAGAAAACAATTTAAAAGCTATAGTTTTTTTAAATATAAACTAACGTATGGAATAACTTAAAATTTTGTCAAAAAAATAATCATTAAATAATGTAGAGTATTTTTTTTAATCTATAAAGAATGATGAATCTATATTATCTATCTATATTATAGCAAATGGAAAGAAGTTGATTACATTTTCAGTTTGGCTATTTTCCCTCAAAAAAAAGTCAAATTACATCAATTTGAAACAAAATGCAGAAATATAATGGCTAATTTTGGAATATACTTAATCACTCAGCACATTTAGCCCTAAACACAAAATTTCTAATGTAAATAATGCAGTGCTTCATAAGATGTAATCTTCAGGTAATATTCAGGTCACATATACATGAAACTCTATAGAATTAACCACCCGTAGGTGATGCCAATCAAAATTATAGCCATCACACCATCGAAATTTCATCCTAAAAAAGAAAGAATAGAGCTTTTATCTTTCAGCGAACAATTCAAGAAAGTTTCTTATTGCAGCCAAACAACAATTTAGCCAGTGCTACAACATAGAAAAAAACCTGTCTGAACAGACATTTAAAAAATAAAACACAGGCAGCAATGATGAACTTACCAGATTCATAGCATACACATCCAAAAATTCAAATGTAGTAAGAATTTCTCCAAGCTTCCTCTTGGCTTCAGACAATATTTCATATAAAGAACAAAAACAAATTCAGCAATAAACAGTATAGATCCTGAAAATACCTATAAGAAATAAAAGTTTTTATTTTCGAAAAAAATTCAGCAATAGACAGCACGCCATTAACATCCAACATTAAAAATTAAAATACTTTCCACTTTCCTGGAAACTAAGAATTGCAGCAATTTACCATGTATTTTACCTTGACATCCCCCCACCCCATTAGTGCAAGTAATGATAATGATTATATCACCAACAGGTTTTAAATAAAATGCATCTTACTCTTAGTTAGATTGTGTATATTTTCAACAAAACTTCAATGCAAGAAAATGTAGCTGCAATTTATAAGGTTAGAAGGATGATTGCAAAATATAGATATATGGGACAACTCAGGCACTGAGAAGGATCTAGAAGTGTGCATTAGACTCATTGCTCGGCTCACTAGAGGAAAGGAGCTCTACATGGTGCTCGAGAAAGCCAATGAGACCCTACTGTATGCCTTTGATGCTGTTGAGAAGTTCAGTAATAGGTAATATTTCTGCTTGCTTATGTGTTGCAGAAAACTGGCTATTATTTATTTGAAATTCAGTTTTATATTTTTGTATCAAGAGAAGAGAATGGAAGATGTATGGTATCTGAATTAGAGTCACCTAGCAGTTACTGCTTTCTGAAATTTGAAGTTTGTGAAAATATAGTTAGGATACATAAGTTATTCTTCCAACAAAAGTATGAGAAGGTCTAATTAGAAGAAAAATAATTTGTAAGTCTTCATCCAAATTTACCATCTACTTCCCTGGGTACTCAATGCTCGGGGTATGGGCTCTCAATCACCATGGGCAATATGAAATTTCTACACCAACACATATGCCTTAAAAAATCTTCAAAAATCACCCAGTGTAAGATTAATTGCTCCGGATCTGAAATTATTAATCTTTATATGCAACTGACAATATAATTAGGTGAAACTGATTCTTAAATGTGGACTATTGCTACAGAAAAATTGTCTATGTATTATGTTAAACAATTGAGCCTTTAGATCTAAGGTACGAAACTTACACAAGAAGTACCTGATGATACAAAACTAAATATGTAATTATTGGTAGAAGTATATAGAATAGAAGATTTCTAACCTCATTCATGTCACTAGAACGTACCACAGCCATAACCTTGCCAGATCCATAGCATACACATCCAAAAATTCAAATGTAGTAAGAATTTCTCCAAACTTCCTCTTGGCTTCAGACAATATTTCCTATAAAGAACAGAAATTAATTCCTTAAATAGATCATGCATCATCAGTTTTCACCCTACCATGATAAAAATTAGGCTCAACTTTATTAGATACATGTACGGTGGAGAATATGTAGCTTTAAAAGAACAAATGATGTCAAAAATGTACTATGATGTAGTAACATCCAAATATGGATGAATAGATACCCGAGAAATAAAAAAATTTACTTTCGAAAACAAATTCAGCAATAAACAGTATAGATCCTGAAAGTACCTATAAGAAATAAAAGTGTTTATTTCCGAAAAAAATTCAGCAATAGACAGCATGCCATTAACATCCGACATTCAAAATTAAAATGCTTTCCACTTTCCTAGAAACTGAAAATTGCAGCAATTTAACATGTATGTTACCTTAACATCCCCCCACCACATTAGTGCAAGTAATGATAATGATTATATCACCAACAGGTCTTAAATAAAATGCTTCTTACTCTTAGTTAGATTGTGTATATTTTCAACAAAACTTCAATGCAAGAAATTGTAGCTGCAATTTATAAGGCTAGAAGGATAATTGCAAAATATAGACATTAAATTTAGTTTTGTTTTAAAGAATCTAGGTATTGTTTACGAATTTGAATTTATCACAAAAAATCAGAAAATAATTTAAAAGCTATACTTTTTTTAAATATAACAAAAGGAAAGAAGTTGATTATATTTTCAGTTTTGCTATTTTCCCTAAAAGAAAAAGTCCAATTACATCAATTTGAAACAAAATGCAGAAATATAATGGCTAATTTTGGAATATGCTTAATCACCCAGCACATTTAGCCCTAAACACAAAATTTCTAATGTAAAGAATGCAGTGCTTCATAAGATGTAATCTTCAGGTAATATAACACGAAATTAGTGGGAAAAAAAATTATCCATTTTCCTTACTATTAGAAGTAAGGTACTAAGGAGAGAAACATCAACACAAGAATACCAGTTGATATAACAGAATAACAGTATCCATTTTCCTTACTATTATATTAGCTGATTAAGACTCAAAATAGGTCCATTAGTAAAACAGACTTCAACTTTCCTGAAAATAAGTAAGAAATGCCTCTTCATTGATAGAATGACCCTGTAGAATGTCTGATGAGAAAATCAAGTTGGCTCTGATGAAGATGCAAACGCATAGGAAGTAAAGCAATCCGTAACCTGGAGAGAAATACAATATGATTAAGAAAGGCATCAATAAGAAGTGTGACATTGTGATCTCATGATGAAGACAGAGGTAGGATCTCCCAATGCAATTATGGAGGAGAAAACTTTGGAGAGAATATTTGGATTAAAAAGTTTCCTATGTTCACCAATATAAAGACTTCCCACAAATGTCTTCTGATGACAATGAGAGAAACAAAGAAATAGAAATAGAAGTGGCAAAATTATCAAGAATTTCCTGAGGGACTGCAAAGCACAAGAAAATTAAATCAGACAAGGTCTTGGATTCTTGCAAATTTAGGCTTTCGATCAGAGATGAAATACACTAGGAAAAAGAGGTTATATATGATTTAGGACAAGGTGGAGCATTCCCTCCGTTTGGTTGATAATGGAAACTACAGGTAGTGAAGGTATCTATTTACAGGTCTTCACTTTCTATTTATAGGTATCTATATACAAATGAAGGATATCTATTTCAATTTTAAATTTCCCCAAGATCTCCAGTAATATAAATCGCATGCTATCCAAAATCCAATGGAAATAAGTAAATGAACATGTTAAAGCAAAAGCAGAAACTTACTTCAAACCAAAATTGGTTAAAACAAGAAAAGCTAAAAGAAAAGGCATACCGGTTTTCTTCTATACTGATTGAAGGGTCAGGTTTAACGACTTCTAAAGTTAGCTTCAGTGTCTTCGAAGAGACTCTCTTGGATGCTTTCCAGACTGATAATCTTCGAGCACCTTACAGTAAACCAAAATGCAAATCAGAAAATAGCATTATCAAAACACTTTATACCGCAACTTCAGAGCAATTATATTAATCTTCTTCCCACACCAGTGCTTTACCCCCTCTCAACACATAAAACTGGTCCAAAGTAAATTTACGAGAAACAGTCTGTATTTCTAACCCTACTAATACACCGCACAGATGATAACCAAACAGATTCATAGAGAGCTGAACAAGTTACAAATAAATTAACATGCATAATCAGAATGACACTATGACTAAATAAAACTCTGCCTGAACAGACATTTAAAAAGGAAAATACAAGCAGTAAAACACTTCTTACAACATCCATTTTCAGCATTTGCATGCTGCAAAACCACCAAAACAGTCGCCATCCTTCTTTCTTCTCATTTTCCCTACAAGCAATGACAGTTAGAAATTACCACAATGCTAATATTAACTATCATTTACACCAATTATTTTATATTGTCTCTTCATTTAGCCAATGAACATTAAATAATCAGTTACATTTCTTATATATAAATATATGTACACCTCTTCTTTTTTGCTTGCACACGCAGTAAGTAAATTGTTAATTCGATACATGCAAGAAATGAATGAACTCATCGGTTCTACGTCGATAAAGCAGAAGAGAATAACAGATAAAGATCTCGAAAAAGGTATGTTATTTATTTATCTTCTACTTTAACAACACTAACTCAAATTTCCTGGAAGGGTTTGGGAAAAAAGAACACTAAGATTGCAGTATACATACATAATTCCCCATATTTGAATCCAAAACGTAAATTGAACTTCAGAAGGGGGGAAAGGTAGAAAAATGCTAATACCTCTTTTGAATGTTGGAGACACTCAAAATAATCTTCACGGAGAAGGACGCAGTCCTTGGGCTCCTTGCAGCGAGACATACATTCGGTAAAGTCCATCCAGAAATCGTAGCATCGGCCCTTGCTCCCCGTCATTCCCCATCCCGACACCATTCGAGCTTCCTCTCTCTAGGGTTTTTCGGTTCGACTTTGTTCATAGAGAAGGACGCAGTCTTTGGGCTCCTTGCAGCAAGACATACATTCGGTTCCACCTTTCTCTCTCTAGGGTTTTTCGGTTCTCACCCACTCCATTTCTCTCTTGACCTCACTCACAGTCTCATGGAGAAGAGAATGGAAGAATCCAGAAATAAGTTTTAGGGTTTTCTCCAATTAGATATTAAAATAAGTAAAAAAAGTTTGTTTTTTAATATTATTCCAAGAGAGACAAGACTCACATGACCCACTTGAATTGGGCTTTGCCCAAAGTTAAGAGTCGAGAATTTTTATGGCATGATATATCAGCTTTGTCTAAAAGCCCAATACCAATTGGGCTACGTCTATTCGGCTCTACTGCATTTTTGCCTATATTCTATACAATTTTTATTTCATTTTTTGGGAATATTGTGTACTAGATGTAAATAAAAATTATTTTGTCAAATGTTTGAATCCGGATTATTCACATAGTTTGCACTCATTTACTATGATCTTAGCATTATTAATGATATATAATTTAAAGAATATTATTTTTAATTATTTGGAAACTGTCAAACTTCAACGGGTGATTAAATATTTATTGGTGCATTGTATTTATCATAACAAATGCTACTTCCGCATTACAAATAACAACACATAAATCGTTCAAATATACATAATTTTCATCATTAAATACTCATCTAATAATTCAATAATGTTTCCATAGGACTCATTTTAATTAAATTCGTTACTCATAAAGAAATTTTATATGCTACATATTGTTTATAAATAAAATAACATATTGACTAATTTGTTCTTATACGTCTCATCTAACACTTTAGTGTATTTTTTATTGAACAGACAAACATAAATTTCATCGACAGGGTTCTGAAAATAATATTGGCCAAACTTCGTCAAGGATGCCAGTAATTTCATCTTCGACATGCTCAATAAGTAATACAACGAGCGGTAATCAATAAAATATAACATATTATGATAAATAGCTATACGATTCAATTTGACTATAATTATTTCTAATGTTTTTTCAGCTGGGACTTTGCAACGATTGTCAAAGTGTAAAGAATTAGATGGAGGATCTTCCGGTCATTTACGTTTTCCCAAAACAAATTCATCTCCGACTAATTCGGCCAATGATGAACATATCGCAGATGAACTATTACGCCATGTCCATCCAAGCGTCTCCGATAAATTTGAGGGATCAATCGCCGCTGCAAACAATTTTGAAGGTTCAATCGCTATTAAATTTTATCGACAATTTTCACTCAAAATATTTATGTATCAATAAAAGTAATTCATTTTTTCATGCGATTGATTGTAGGTGAAAATCAAGATGAAGTAGAAGCAACGCATTCCGAACCGGGTAATTTTGGTTTTTTTTCTACGTTAATAATGAGCTCAAGAACATATTTGACGTTTTTTTCAAATGTTTAAGTGTTTTTTTTTCAAATGTTTAAATGTTTTTTTTCAAATGTTTAAATGTAGTGATTCGTTTTTTTTTAAATGTTTCACGCATTGGAATTCTCCGATTATTTAGTATTGCAAATTGAGTCTACTACTTCTGTTTGTTTCATTAATTAAATTATCAAAACATACTCCACATGTTATAAATAATTTTCCACATACTTTTTAGGTATAAACCACGACGGATCGAAAGCAACTCATGCTTCGTCAGGTAGTATTTTCATAATTAAATATTAACACTTTGCTTTCTTTTTAGTAGTTTTCATTTTCCATTTCATTACTATTTTCTTGAAACAATTTGCATCGAGGTAAAGCGTCAAATACGTGGCCCCCAAATTTTTAATTCTGTAATGTTTGCATATGTATTCACTTTAATAATTTAATTCACAAAAACTTTGACTTCCTATGTTTTCCACAGATTACTGGGATATCGGAGATCCAATATACAATTGTCAATTTTGCAATGCAGTATTTTGGTACGAAGAGAGATTAAATTCACACGTTCAATCAAGGAATCCAAAGTATTCCTTATGTTGCAATCAGGGCAAAGTCCAACTTCCGCTAATGAAAAAACCTCCACAGACTTTGCATGATCTGTTGCATGGAATAGATGAAAGGAGCAGACACTTTCTTGACAACATCAGATCATACAACAACATGTTTGCATTCACGTCAATGGGTGGAAAAATTGACATCTCCCCAAATCAAGGCAATTCCCCTCCTGTTTTCAAGCTCCATGGACAGAATTACCATCTCATGGGTAGTCTTTTACCGGTGGAAGGTTCAACCCCCAAATTTGCACAGCTGTATATATATGACACCAACAACGAAATTGAAAACCAAATGGAGTGTGTCCGGTATAGTTTTTTTTTTGTCCTCACCAATTCGTTCTTATAAACTTTCTCATAAAATAAGTGTGGATTTTGTTGCGACCATCCCGTTATGTACAGGAAGAAGGACACCATCAATAATCTTCACGCGGAAATTGTATCCGAACTTAAAGTCATGTTGGACGACAACAACATATTCGCCAAGATATTTCGAATGGCAAGAGACTTTTTGTTTGATCAACAAGTTTCAGACGTCAGGTTGAAGTTGATCGGAAGGAGAGGGACCGATGCTCGCATGTATAATCTACCCACTGCATCTGAAGTGGCAGTTCTGATATTCGGAGATATTGAAGAGGCGATGGGAGATAGAGACATCATAGTCGAGACACGATCTGGATGGTTGAAACGAATAAATGAGTTAAATGCTGCCTATCTCGGTCTACAATACCCTCTTCTATTTCCTTACGGTGAGGATGGCTACCGTGAAGACATTCCCTTTGCAAGTTCGAGATCCTCGCTGGGATGCGGGAGGGCAAAGCTGAGTATGAGGGAGTGGTTTGCATTTCGGCTCCATGAAAGGACAAACGAACCTCCTTCTATTTTGATGTCTAGGAGACTGACTCAGCAATTCATAGTAGACGCCTACATGATGATTGAATCTGCTAGGTTGTTATACATCAGAACCCATCAGAAACAGCTGAGATGTGAGATGTACAAGGGTCTGCATGAAACATTGTTGCGTGGGGAAACCGATCCATGCAGTTTGGGTTAGAGAAAATTTCTCCCTTCAACATTCACAGGAGGAGCGAGATATATGATCCAGAATTATCAGGATGCGATGGCGATATGCAGATGGGCCAGTTACCCGGATTTGTTCTTGACTTTTACGTGTAACCCCAAATGGCCCGAAATAGTCCGTTTCTTACAGCCAAGAGGCCTGAAAGCGGAGGACCGTCCCGACAATGTCTGTCGAGTGTTCAAGAAAAAACTAGACGGTTTGATGAAGGACCTTAGGAAAAATAGGGTTTTCGGATGTGTTAGAGCAGTGATATATACAGTGGAATTCCAGAAACGTGGCTTGCCTCATGCTCATATCTTACTCTTCCTCGACCAACAGGACAAGTACCCTTCCGCGGATGATATTGATCGAATCATTTCGGCTGAAATCCCCGAAGAGAAAAATGATCCCCTGTATTTCAATGCCGTCCGAGATTTCATGATACACGGTCCGTGTGGAAATTTGAATCCAAAATCTCCATGCATGTTGGACAGGTCGCTGTTCTAAGCATTTTTCGAAGAGCTTGTTGACAGGACTTCAGTCGATGAAGAGGGTTACCCCGTATACAGACGTAGAGAGGATATAAGAACAGTTTTGAAGAGCGGGGTCGAACTCGACAACAGATATGTTGTGCCTCATAACAGGCACTTGCTGTTAAAATACGGAGCTCATTTTAACGTCGAATGGTGCAATCAGTCCCAATCGATCAAGTATTTGTTTAACTACGTCAATAAGGGACATGATCGGGTCAGTGCCACATTCTACGACAGTGCAAGTGACGAGACTAGAGCACGAAAGGTTGATGAGATTCAGATGTACTATGACTGCAGATATATTTCATCGTGTGAGGCCATGTGGAGAATTCTCGGATTTGAAATCCGATTCAAAAATCCTCCCGTCGAACGTCTGACATTTCATCTTCCGGATCAACAGAATGTCGTGTTCTCCGACACAGATCCCATAGAGAGTGTCCTTGACCGTCCAAGTGTGAGTCAGAGTATGTTTCTGGCATTCTTCAAGGCCAACAAGAAATACCCGGAGGCTAATAGATTGACATATGCAGAGTTCCCTCAGAAGTTTGTTTGGAACAGATCTTCCAAGGAATGGACGCCAAGAAAAAAAGGATTCTCAATAGGACGCATCTTTTATGTGCCCCCGGAAGTGGTGAATTGTATTATCTGAGATGTCTTCTGAACATGGTGCGAGGTCCCCGAAATTTCGACGATATAAAGACAGTGAACAATGTGCACTACAATACTTTTCGCGAGGTATGTTATGTGTACAGATTATTGGAGGATGATAGGGAGTACATCGATGGAATCACAGAAGCAAGTTAGTGGGCTTCGGCCAGTTCCTTAAGGTACCTATTTGTTACGCTTCTGTCATTAGACAATTTTGGTCGTCCGGAAGAAGTTTGGGAAAATGTTGGATTCATTTATCTAATGATATTCTTTACAGACAGCGTAATCTCCTCAACCACCAAGGTGCGTTTAGGAATTTGATGTGAGGAATGATATTTCAATTTATACGAAATCATTGCTTGATTTAACATTCTCATTTTCTATTCTTTTAGATCTGACGCTTGCCGATGCTGATATAAAAAACCTCACTTTGATAGAAATTGAGAAGATTTTGCAGAAGTTCAACAAAAGTTTGAAGGATTTTTGACAATGCCATTTCCGGACACGTCGATCACTTCGGTGACTTCTAATAGATTACTGTATGATGAGTTGAGTTATGACAGGGTTCGACTGGCTGATGATCATAAGAGGCTTCTTCCAGAACTGAATGATGAACAACGAAGTGTTTATGACACCATCATTGAAGCTGTTGAGACAAACAGTGGGGGAGTCTTCTTTGTGTACGGATATGGTGGTACCGGAAAAACGCATGTGTGGAAAAGCCTCTCCGCAGCTCTTAGATCCAGAGGTGAGATTGTTCTTAACGTTGCTTCCAGTGGTATAGCTTCGCTGTTGCTCCCCGGTGGTAGGACGACACATTCTAGATTTGCTATTCCTCTAAATCCGAATGAGTACTCATCATGTTTAATCAAACAACGTAGCAAACTTGTAGAACTGATCTCAAGGTCGAAACTGATCATATGGGATGAGGCTCTGATGACGCACCGTAATTGTTTTGAGGCGTTAGATAGGAGTTTGCGAGACATCATGCAGACACTCAATCCATCCAACAAGGACAAACCTTTTACCGGAAGACAATAGTGTTTGGGGGTGACTTCCGGCAGATACTACCAGTCATTCCGAAAGGTTCGAGACAGGACATTGTCAATGCGACAATCAATTCCTCGAAGATCTGGAAAGACTGTAGAGTCTTGAGACTGACAAAGAACATGAGGCTTCGGAGACTGGATTCCGGAGACCGTTTAGGTGAGATGACACAATTTGCTGAATGGATAGCGCGTATCGGGGACGGAACGATAGGTGAAGAAGCTGATGGGTATTCAGTCGTCGACATTCCCGATGACATGTTGTTGAGGACCGCAGGTGATCCGATTTTGACAATTGTCAGCAGTACGTACCCTTCTTCACAAGAATCAATTCAGGATCCAAGCTTTCTGAAAGATCGTGCCATATTGGCACCAACTCTTGATGTCGTCGACAATGTAAATGACTACATGACTCAGTTAAATTCCGGTGAGGCTATTACCTACAGAAGTTCAGATTCAACATGCAGGTCCGATTCAAATGTGGATCTACTTTCTGATTTGCACACACCTGAATTTCTAAATTCCATTAGATGTTCCGGAGTTCCTAATCATGAGATTCAGTTGAAGGTTGGTACTCCGGTAATGTTGTTCCGGAATATTGATCACTCCCTCGGATTATGTAATGGGACTCGACTGGTCATTACAAGACTTGGGAATCATGTTTTGGAGGCTAAGATACTATGTGGAAGCAAAGCTGGTGAAAAGGTGTTAATTCCAAGAATGTCATTGACACCGTCCGATACAAGATTGCCTTTTAGATTCCAAAGGAGACAGTTTCCTTTAATAGTGTCGTACGCGATGACGATAAACAAAAGTCAAGGTCAGTCATTATCCCACGTGGGACTTTTGTTGAAGAAGCCGGTTTTTAGCCACGGTCAGCTGTACGTTGCTGTTTCCAGGGTCACTAACCCAGATGGTTTAAAGATTCTGATATGTGATGTAGATAATGAGAGTTGTAGTTCCACTAGAAACGTTGTGTACAAAGAAGCATTTAAAGATTTATAGTTTCGACCTTCATTTTCATTATTGTGTGTGTAAATATATTGCTCAGTTCTTTTTACGATGATTTTAATATCTTAATATATTTAATTTGAAGATATATAAACAAGTAATCACAAGCCGTGCAACGCACGGGTGTGATACTAGTTAAGATAATAATCGTATTCATAATTGAAATTTTTTTCTCAAACTTTACTAAATTTGAAATACTTTTCTAATTTAACGAATAAGAGTAATTCACGAACTTAATATAATTTTGTGACTTGAAAGATCATTTAATTGAGAGTGAGACTTGTGTATCGGCGGTATGATCCTAATCCGTGCCCCTAACTTGACCGACTGCATGATGTTAGATATATATTTTTCAGGTATCATGTTTAACTCTTGTATTATTTACATACAAAACAAAAAATTGATATCTTTAGTGAATAAGCAAGTAATATTGTAAGAGTATATACGTGATACGTGAAGAGTATATATCTAACATCTATTATTGAATGAAACTAATACAATCAGAGTATACAGTTGATACTTGAAGAGTATATATCTAATACCATGTTTTAACATGAAAAATAATATTTCAAAAATATATATATGATACCTGAAAAATATATATTTAATACTACGCGACATGTCGGGTTGGAGGCATGGAAGTTTTTGCATTTAGTTGAAGAGTTGGACTCTTGTAAGATCGTCTCATGTGCGACGGTACTCGCGCACGGTCGTGTCTCAAGACACGACCAACCGTGCGCGAGAACACATACTTATAACTCTAAAAGATATACTTATAGATAAAAATCACATATTTATCTCGATCGTGTCCTGAGACCCGACCGTGCGCCACAGATTGCTCTTAGTTTTCGCGCGAGACATGACTGTGTCCTAAGGCACGGTTATGAACGAGGAAAAAAAATCACATACTTATTGTTGAAAAAGACATATTTATTCACTACAGTCGCGCATGATCGTGTCCTGGGACACGGTACCATGCGCGAGTGTCGTCGCATGTGTGACGGTTGCATATGAGTATTTGTGTTAGTTGAACGAGAGATTATCAATGTTTATGACTAATTTTTACATGTTGGATGTCATTTTTTTTACTTTGAGATGTATCGTCAAACTTCAAACCTATATTAAAATTAGTTGGAGGCTATACATCTCTCTTTGGAATGGGTGATAATTTAAGTTTTTCAAGTATGTTAACCTTACAATTTATTTTGTTAAATTTGCAATTTTGTAACTGGTTCACACTAATATATAAAAGACATAATTTCATATACATTTCCCTTTTAATAATTATGAATTATTATTGTCACATTGTATCAATAACTTAGAAGTTTTTTTCTTCTTTTTTTTTTTTAGCTCAGAAAAGATATAAAGAGCAATAAATTAATTCATATTATGTAGAATAGAGTATATGTATAATGTTACAATTTGATATGAGATTATTTTGAATGTGCGAATTCAATGTACTGCTAGCATAAACCAACTCAAGTTGCATAATACTCCCTCCGTCCCACCTTATTTTGCCTACTTTCCACTTTTGCTTGTCCCAACTTATTTTGCCAACCCAAAAATGGCAAAGAAAAATTTACTTCCTTACCCCTCAATTTCTTTCATTTTACAACTTTTGCACTCAAAAAGCACACATTAATTACAAAATTGTCACTCAAAAATATTAAAATAACACATCACATCAAAGTCAAACAGTTTTTTTTTAGGAACCGTGCC
The DNA here is from genome assembly GCA_005771605.1 of Scutellaria baicalensis. Classification (NCBI taxonomy): domain Eukaryota; kingdom Viridiplantae; phylum Streptophyta; class Magnoliopsida; order Lamiales; family Lamiaceae; genus Scutellaria; species Scutellaria baicalensis. The sequence goes on along the minus strand of CM016722.1, from coordinate 16,239,774 downwards.
GGTCAAAGTAGGCAAAATAAGAGGGGACGGAGGGAGTATATATATATCATAAAAGATGCAATATTCTATGATACATTCATAGATTATGAATTTTACTAGTACAATATTATTCACTATTCGTTTTATATATTTAAGAAATATTTTATGGGCAAAACTTGCATACCCCCCATTTGACCCCAAATGTATTATTAGTTTGGTATTAGTTATATACTCATAAGATATTAGTGATGTATTCATAAGGTATCGGTGGTGCATCTTTGAAAGTATTTACTCATAAGATATTAGTTGCATATTTATAAAATATAACTTGTATAACTGAAATATATTTTTTAGTAAAAGTATTTTATGAGACCTTGAATTGAATAGAGTAACATTTTAAAAAATTAATTTTTTAAACAACAAAACTCGCGTGCAACCGTCGCACATGCGACGGAATTCCAGATCACATACTTATAGCTGAAAAAGACATACTTATGAGTGTAAAAGACATACTTTTAAAACTCATGTTTATACCTGTAAAAATATACTTATAAAACACATACTTATAGGTGAAAAACACATACTTATACCTATGAAAGACATACTTGAATTTGGTCGCATGTGAGACAATCTCACAAGAGACCAACTCTTTTTTAAAAGGTTAATTGTGAGAAAAATCATAAACTTTGCTTAGGTTACAATCTTAGCCAGCTTTTTGAATATTAGTAATTTAATATGAACTTTCCAAATTTAAACGTGCTGCTTTTAACTATGTTTATTCTGGAAATAACTTTCATTATTTCAATGATTGTTATTTTGAAATAGTAGAAGTTATTATTGGCTAAATTCGTAAAAGATATGAAAGTTCATGTTGTATTTGTTGATTTTCTATAAGTTGGTTAGAATTACACATTAAGTATGGTTCGTAATTTTCTCTCCAATAAACCCTATTTAAAATTGAGTTTATACTATTAAGTAAATATGTCATTTAGGTTTACCCCAATTTATTACTATCCATTTAATTGAAAGAAAATATGTTTTTTTAATATAGATAACTAAAGTGTGGAAATAGAAAGAGATGATGAAAAAGTGGTGAAACAGAAAGGCATGAGAAGCTGCAAAAGTTGCTTAATTGTCTAAGAGCTGTTTCTTATCTCGTGTTTGGTAAGTCAGAGCTCATCGGAATAATCGATTAACACGCTTTTAGCAAAAAAAAAGGGTACATTATATTTAATTTAAGAGTTACTCTCTGTTGGTCCCGAAAAGCAACTGGTAGTAGATTTAGAGGGGGGTGAATAAGCCTACTAATCCATTACACGTTTTTCTTCTACATTTATTTGCTTTCTCCTATGTCAGTAACCTTTTGAGAGGTTACTGATCAGAGTGAATGCAGAAGCCTTTTTCTATGCCTGGTAGAAGATGTGCAGTTTATTAGAGAGAGTGTATGCATGGCAGTAAGCAGATAAAGACACAAGCATGTATAGAGGTTTGAAGGTGGAGTAATCCTTCTACGTCCTCTCTTCCTCCTCACGGGAGGGAACATTGGTTAAGCCGGTTGATTTACATAGATCTATCTATTACAACCCACCCTTAACGAATAAGTAGCAAGCCTTCACACAGATGCTTGTCTACTTTCCCTAGACCCACACAGGATCCTCCTCTACCCACCCAGGGTCTTCATTTTCTCCTCGAAAGTGGTAAACTTAGCAGGACATTACTCCTCGCACTGAGTACTCCGAGACAACCTTTTAGAGAGGTTTATCTCCTTCTTCTTCAACTGGGTGCAGCAAGTCTGGCCTTCTTTTGCAGACTCTTTCTGCTGAAGTTTGCTGCTGACTGGTAGACTGGGTGTGTGTCTTCTTGGGGTGTGGAGTGTTCGAGCTCTTCTTCTTTTCTATTGCTCTTTGTGAACACTCTCTACTCTTCTTAACTTCCCCATTTTACTATGCTTCTCTCTTTTGTGAGCCTTGAGCTCTTCTCTCTTCTCTTGCGCTTCTCTCTGCGAGCTTGGATATTCTGATGGGTTCGTCTTCTTCTTTCTTGCACACTTGGTGCTTCTCTCACACACTTGGTATGTTCTCTCACTCACACACTCACATCATTTCAGTCTTCAGTCCTCCTCTTTATAGGTGGTGAAATCTGCCCGTTGAAGGTAAACAGATTTCTGACATTGACGCGCCACACTCCTGACACACGGCAGCTTTTCACTTTCCACGTGTCCTCTTCCGGTTGGCTCCTCTCCTTCTTCTCTCTACCGGTAACTTCTTGTGTCTACCGATAACTTTGACTTTCTGCCCATGCCTGCTTTGTAGCTTCCTCCTCTAGCTTCACTCTGGAGCTTCCTTCTTCTGGCTTGCTCCTTCAGGTGGCTTCGAGGCTTCTGTAGCATGCTGCTCCCTACAGTATGCTTTCGGCATGGTCTTCCCAGAAAGCTTCCTGTCTTGATGTTTTCTGCTTTGATGAATAAGAGTGCATGTATATATAGGGATATAAATACTCCCTGTTGCAGTTTGGATCTTTAAAGATCTCATTAACTGCTCCGCCGGTTTCCAAGGCTGATGTTGACAGTTTCCACAGCTTTAAATCTTATCTTCTGATTTGATTGCGTCTGTGGTCAGCGGCTGAATTTTCACCCTTGGATTTTTCTGATCATGCGGCCGTTGTTGCTTTTTAGGGTTTTGAAAAGATAGTCTATTTCTGGAAAAGGTGATCTCCTTTAAATGTACGCACGTTACCAAGAAATATTTTCTCAGTAACTGCTTTAACGTGTAACATCCAAGAGATCTCTTTATCCAGTTTTGATAATAAGTTCTGACTTCAAGTAACCTAGTATCCAGAATATTGAAATCTAGCGTCCTGATACACAGCGACCTGGTGTTCAGCGATCTAGTATCCAACTACTCGGTATTTAGCATCCCGTTGCCCAGCGACCTAGTGTTCAGCGATCTAGTTTCCATCCCCTGATATCTAGCATCCTGATATCTAGCGTCCTGCCACCTAGCGACTAATTTCCAGTCAGCCTGGTCTCTAGCATCCTGATGTCCAGCATCCTGCTATCAGTGACCTAGTTTTTAATATTCTGGTGTCTAGCGTTTCTTTTAGTCAGATCTTTATCCTTTTCATTTAGGCCCTTCTACCTTTTCTATTGACTTAATGACAAGTGCTCTGATTTCTAGTAACTTAGCATCCAGTTAGCTTGACATCTAGTGTCTGGGTGTACAACATCCTGTTATCCCATGACCTAGTATCCAGTAGCCGGATGTTCAGCATCCTATAGTCAGAGTTTGTCATCTCGTCAATGGTACCCCCTAAATTTACTAGTTTTTTGTCAGATGTACCTGCATAACGATAATCATGTATAGGTACTCATATAAGTAGGAGTCCTTTTTGTTTTCTTTCAGAGCTTAGACTATTTTTACAGCCCATACTGTAGAGCGAGTTTTGGCTTCTTCAAGTCTTTTGAAGATCAAGGAGTGATAGTGTGTGCAGATGTATATAATCAAAACAAGATAGACAAAGACATAATAAGCAAAATTGTTAAAAAAAATTTATTTATTTATTTTTTAATTTTTTTTTCTGGAGTTGCTATTCTGCTTGATTCCTAATGGAATGTCAGTTTGTTGCAAACTTTCTATAGCATTCCCACACTTGGGTTACTCCAAGGATTTTAACCTTTTTGCCTTCAAAGCTTCCTAGATTTGTACTGGAAGTTCCCCCTTACTTTGTGGTCATTTATCAGTACTATTCCAGATTACTTTGGGGCTTATCATGAGAAGATAAAGCATTATGATGTGAAACAAAAATATGCAGGCTTCCTTCCCATTATTTATAAAATCAAGTGACAGTTAAAATATCATACACTTTATCAGCACATAGTCACTTGATTTCTTTGACAGATTAACAAGATATGGTTATGACCAGAATTAAAAGAGTTTAAGATTGGAACGAGGTACCTGATCATTCTTGTTCTTTTAAAAGAGTAGGTCCTCTTTTATCTTGTTTCTGTCTGGAGACTTGAGTGAGCTTCTTCTTCTTACTCATTTGTTTGACATCCTTAACATCTTCTTCTTCGCTTGTTGATGTCAGCTTCCTTTGTTTACTCAGGAGCAAGTCTTCTTTGTTGATCAGCTCCATGTTGGTCTCCCCAATGATAGATAAGGACGTTGCTCCTTTGTACATGACTTTCTTCTTCGCAGCTTGCTGTTCCCACTCAGAAACAGCTTCCTTCACAACACAATTTGACTTTTTTTTCATCTTTTAGAGCAATCATATCCTTTTTAGAGCAAAAGACATTTTGAAATGATCTCTGATGTGAGGGTAAGAGAGAGAGAGAAAGAGAAAGAGATATTGAGAGAGGCTTCTTTCACAGATGGGATCTGGACAGATCGCTTAGATCTTTTGGTTCATCCATCTGCTCTGATACCACTTGTTGGTAACAGATTGACCATTGAGCAAGGATGAACAATTCACCGGTGATAGACTATTGATACCACTTGTAGGTATCAGGTATATCAACTGGTGAACGGTCCAACCTGCTCTGATACCACTTGTTGGTCCCAAAAAGCAACTGGTAGTAGGCCTAGAGGGGGGGGTGAATAAGTCTACTAATCCATCGCACATTTTTCTTCTACATTTATCGGCTTTCTCTTATGTCAGTAACCTTTTGAGAGGTTACTGATCAGAGTGAATGCGAAAGCCTTTTTCTATGTCTGGTAGAAGATGTGCGGTTTATTAGAGAGAGTGTATGCATGGCAGTAAGCAGATAAAGACATAAGCATGTATAAAGGTTCGAAGGTGGAGTAATCCTTCTACGTCCTCTCTTCCTCCTCACGGGAGGGAACATTGGTTAAGTTGGTTGAATTACATAGACCTATCTATTACAATCCATCCTTAACGAATAAGTAACAAGCCTTCCAACAGATGCTTGCCTACTTTCCCTAGACCCACACATGATCCTTCTCTACCCACCCAGGGTCTTCACTTTCTCCTTGAAAGTGGTAAACTCAGCAGGACATTACTCCTCGCACTGAGTACTCCGAGACAACCTTTTAGAGAGGTTTATCTTCTTTGTTTTCAACTGGGTGCAGCAAGTCTGGCCTTCTTTTGCAGACTCTTTCTGCTGAAGCTTGATGCTGACTGGTAGACTGGGTGTGTGTCTTCTTGGGGTGTTGAGTGTTCGAGCTCTTCTTCTTTTCTATTGATCTTTGTGAACACTTTCTACTCTTCTTAACTTCTCCCTTTTACTGCGCTTCTCTCGTTTCTGAGCCTTGAGCTCTTCTCTCTTCTCTTGTGCTTCTCTCTGCGAGCTTGGATATTCTGATGGGCTCGTCTTCTTCTTTCTTGCACACTTGGTGCTTCTCTCACACACTGGGTGTGTTTCTAATATGAAAAAAAAAATCATAAAAAGTAGAAATTTCTTTAACATTATTTCATTTCTATAAATAAATTGACCAAATTTAATATATTGAACATCATTATTTGCATTAAATGGTAAATCTCATGAATATTATATATTTTTTGTTTGTGTATTAAATAAAGAATGAGTTACTCTCTTGTGCACCGATTGCATGAATCTGAGATCCGTGCAACTGGGCCGTACGCAGGCTGGGCTGGCCCGCCCAGCCCGCACCTCTTTACTTTTATCGCGTGTTTTGGTTGTTACCTTCACATTATGTTAGTGTTACCTTCGTGTTATGTTAGGGTTACCTTAGCGTTATGTAAATGTGACCTCATCACCAAATTTCATACCCTTAGTTTAAAACCACTTAACTAAAATAACACGAAGGTAACACTAATATAACATGAAGGTAACACTAACATAACATGAAAATAACATTAACATAACATGAAGGTAAAAAACAATGTTAATCATACCTTCATGTTATGTTAGAGTGACCCTCACGTTATGTTAGGGTTACCTTCATGTTATGTTAGGGTTACCCTCATGAGGGTAACCCTAACATAACATGAATGTAACCCTAACATAACATGAAAGTAACTCTAACATAACATGTGGGTATGACTGCCTGGAGCGAATCTTGGTGGGTTTGAGCGCACGCACCACGCGTGTGGGGGCGCGTGAGAGCTTGTTGGGGCGCGTAAAAACGCGCGTCAAAGGCGCGTGCAATGCACCAGTTGCACAAAATATTTTGCCTTAATTTAAACAAACAAAATGTGGCGCAACATGTTATTGTCGACGCATTCAATGCACAACATACTAATTTGTTATGCGCAGAAACTGATGTGAAACTCTTTCACACACTATCCTGCATGAGACGGATATTTTTTTATAATTTATGTGAGATTGATGTTCACAATATTGAATGAGTTGACATGTTTTATTAATTTATATTAACTCTGTTTTATATAAGGTCTCACGTGAAATCGTCTCACATAAGACTCACTCTAAGACCATCCAATGGGTATAAGTATGTGAGATTAAGAGGGTGTTTGGGTAAGCTTATAAACTCCTTAAGAGAGCGTATAAGCTTATTAAAAGTGTTTGACTAACTTTTAAAAATAAGATCTTATTTTATGTGTTTATAAGATGTGAATAGCTTATAATCTTGTTTTCGAAAAGTTTGGAATCTCAACTTATTTTTGAGATCAGAGCTTATTATTCAAAACTAGAAGTGGTCAGTACCGTATATCAATATTGAAGATCTCATACCGTATACTCTATCAAAATATTCAGTATGAAAAATTTTCATACCTCAGCTTGCCAGGATTTTGGTATGATAAGTAGTTATACTGTTTCATACCGAAAATTTCAGTACACCGAAAATTTTCGGTATATCGAAAATATCGTTATATGGAAATGAAAAATATATATTGAAACTTCCGTATATCGAGGTACTAAAATGAAAATTACATACCGAAAATAATATCGATAATACCGAAATAAAAAATATTTTATTTATTAATTTATTAATGTGAAGTTAATATATATTTTACTTTATATTAATATTTTCGGTATTTTGGTGTACCGAAATCCGAAATTTTGAAAATATTATATCGATACCGTACCGAAACTTTTGGTATTGTATCATACCACACCGAAATTTTTGATATTTTTGGTATTTTTCAATACAATAATCTCGGTATTTTGGCATTTCAGTATTTTTCTCCACCCCTATTCTTCAAATTTGATCATTGAAATTACACATATGTCATTACTAACATTTATAAGCTCCACCAACTTATTTATCTAAACACTTCAACAACTTATTTTAAACTAAAATTAAATATATTATAGCTTCAAAAACATCTTATAAGATGGAAGAACTTATAAGCTCTAAAATAAGCTTAGTCAAACACTCCCTAAGTCTTGTTGTCCACAATTCAAGGGTTTTATGTGAGATCATCTCACGAATCTTGTTATGAAAGACGGGTCAATCTATGACCAACACTTAACAAATTCATAAGAGAATTACTAAACTTATGTTGGGTTCAATTTATGAATAAAAATAATTTGTTTCACGAAAAATATCCGTCAAACTTTTTCACATCAATTTTTGTAAATTTATTTTCACAAATCAGAATTTATGTTATCCATATAAATTATACATTGATTCGTTAAAATGATATTAGATTCATATGATTATCTTTCAATGATACTTCTACTCATCACTCTTTAAAAACATTATATAGACATTCATTTTATAAATATCTCGAAGTATTATATATATATATATATATATATATATATATATATATATTGCAAAATAAAGGCAAACATTAAAGAGCACATATTATGTTCTCAGATCATTATAGATGTCCCATAAATTTACCCGTAGTTCCATGTGTTGATAATAGACTCCATTTATTCAAGATGAGGTCCATACCCTACTTATTTGGATTCACAAATTTAGAAGTTTAAAATAATAATTTATAATATTAAAACAATAATTTTACTATTTATATTTAAAGTTAAAGACATTTTAAAATATTGTAATTTTGAAAAATGTTTTGTATAAGTAAATATTTCAAAATTTATATTGTTGATTGATCTATTTTGACCAACACCAAAAGTCATTAGCTTATCAAATTATTTATCGAGTCAAGAAAAAAATTCAACAAAAGATATAAACAAATAGAATATAAGTTTTCAATTTTTTTTTTGTTTTGGCTAACTGCAATTACTTAATGTTTAGATTTTAAGATATTTTTTGTAATAATGAGAAATGTTGTATGTAAATAAATATTTCAACACTTATATTATTAATTGGTCACTTTTAATTAATTCAGAAAATTACTAGCTTATTAAATTATCTATCAAACCATGAAAAAAATTCAATGAAAAACAAAAGCCAATACTCCCTCCGTCCCGGTCGAAGTTGCCTACTTTGACCCGACACGGAGCTTAAGAAAACGCAGTTGACTCTTACTTTTTGCTTACTTTTTACTTACTTTTTGATTAGAAAAATGATTTCTATACTTTTTGCTTTATAATTTCTTTGTCATTTATGGGCTGGCAAATTGGATTGGGACAAACCGAAATGACAAGTAGACAACTTCGACCAGGATGGAGGGAGTATAATGTAAGCTTTCAACTTTCAAGTTTTTAATTCTTTTATTTTATTTTTTGTTAACTAAAATTACTTAACCCTTATAATTATTCATATCATCAATTTTAAAGTGGGTAAAATTCCCGAAACCCCTTTGTACATGTTAACGAAATGTTGCACCAGACCTCCCTGTGATAATGAATTAAATTGCATGGAGAACACGTCAAAGCTCATAAACTCAAAGTGAAATACCCAAAATCATTTTGAAGTAGGTTAAATTTATTCCTTAATAACATGTTGAGCGTATCAAAACGTAATGTACAATTTATTTAAAATGTTTTTGTTGGTCCCGAAAAGCAACTGGTAGTAGGCTTAGAGGGGGGGGGGGTGAATAAGCCTACTAAATCATCACGCATTTTTCTTCTATATGTATCGGCTTTTTCTTAGGTCAGTAACCTTTTGAGAGGTTACTGATCAGAGTGGATACGGAAGCCTTTTACTATGCCTGGTAGAAGATGTGCAGCTTATTAGAGAGAGTGTATGCATGGCAGTAAGCAGATAAAGACACAAGCATGTATAGAGGTTCAAAGGTGGAGTAATCCTTGTATGTCCTCTCTTCCTCCTCACAGGAGGGAACATTGGTTAAGCTGGTTGATTTACATAGACCTATTTATTACAACCCACCCTTAACGAATAAGTAGCAAGTCTTCACACAGATGCTTGCCTACTTTCCCTGGGCCCACACAGGATCCTCCTCTACCCACCCAGGGTCTTCACTTTCTTCTTGAAAGTGGTAAACTCAGCAGGACATTACTCCTCGCACTAAGTACTCCGAGACAACCTTTTAGAGAGGTTTATCTCCTTCTTCTTCAATTGGGTGCAGCAAGCTTGGCCTTTGTCTGCAGATTGTTTCTGCTGAAGCTTGCTGCTGACTGGTAGACTGGGTGTGTGTCTTCTTAGGGTGTGGAGTGTTCGAGCTCTTCTGTTGCTCTTTATGAACACTCTATACTCTTCTTAACTTCCCCCTTTTACTACGCTTCTCTCTGATGAGCTCTTCTCTCTTCTTTTTGCATTTCTCTCTGGCGAGCTTGGATATTCTTATGGGCTCGTCTTCTCTCACACACTGGGTGTGTTCTCTCACTCACACACTTCATTTCAGTCTTCAGTCCTCCTCTTTATAGGTGGTGAAATCTGCCCATTGAAGGTAGACAGACTTCTGACATTGACGCGCCACACTACTGACACATGGCAGTTTTTCGCTTTCCACGTGTCTTCTTCCGGTTGGCTCCTCTCCTTCTTCTCTCTATCGGTAACTTCTTGTGTCTACCGGTAACTTTGACTTTCTGCCCATGCCTTCTTTGTAGCTTCCTCCTCTTGCTTCACTCTGGAGCTTCCTTCTTCTGGCTTGCTCCTTTAGGTGGCTTCGAGGCTTCTGTAGCATGCTGCTCCCTGCAGTATGCTTTCGGCATGGTCTTCTCAGGTAACTTCCTGGCTCGCTGATTCCTTCTTTGGCGAGGTCCTTTCATCCAGTAGCTTCCTGTTAGTCAACAATATCCTTATTAATTTATTCGATTCTCTATAACATTTCTCTTCAGTATCCTTCCTTCGACATATTCTCTATTTCTTTTAATCTTCTGTAGTAACTCTATTTGTAGTAACCTATCCTTAGATTGGTTACACTTATGGAGTTACTTTAAGGATTTGTCTCATCAAAACATTCTACAAATATATCTAACAATTTTTAAACAACTATCAATTAAAAAAAAGAATTTGATACTTTTATTCATTATATTAGCTATCAATTGCATACTCAAATCTATTTGGAAACACTTTAGGGCATGATTGATATGGTGGAATGAGGTGCAAATGCAATCATCATTCATACATTCATTCTTATTCCTTGATTTTTTTTCCTTGAGAGAATCTTATTCCTTAAATTGGTATGTCTGTATGAATGAGAATCAACATCCGCAAATGAATCAATATTATTATGGATATATGAATGACCATCCCTTCCTACCTCATAGTATTATGTATTCCTACCTATAAGAAGAATATATTCTTTTATTAATCTTGACAACTATCATTTTATTTATTTCATGATAAATTATAAAATTAAATTAATATAAAGTTTATAACTAGTTATATATATTTAATATAAAATAATAATTAATGAAATAAAAGTATAACAAGATTAGCCAAACAATAATATCAATAAATACATAAATGGTACAAAAATAATCAATAAATATGAAAATATTAAATATAAAGATAATAAAATTATTTGGATTATATAAATACCAATAATTTTAGTTTTGATATAAATTTATATCTGAAATGCCTTTTTTCTAGTAAATATATACAAATAAAATAAATGGATATTAGAATAATAATAGTTTATGTAAAACCATATAAATAAATTATAACTAATATATTTGTTAGATAACATAATATAAGATATTATATTAATAATGTAAATCATATAAAAAAATTGATAAAAATATGATAAACATTAAATAACTTTTTTACTTTTATAAAATGTAAATAATAAAAAAATAGTAAAATAAAAAAGTAAAATATAATATACCTTAATATTAGTGTAATGATTGATTTTCTATATTTTTAAAATTTAAAATTATCAAATATCTAAATTTGAATGATATGTTGAACAATAATATTAAAATAAAAATATATTGAAAAATAATTTGATCAGATAACTATAAATTTAATCTTTATATAGTTTAGTTATAGTTGTCAATTATGAAATATAATCATAAGGATAATTTCATTCATCATTCATTCCTTTGTGATACCAATCATTGTAATCAATATTTTAATTTGATTGCTCTCTCATCATGTCATTTCATTCCTAAGTGCATTCCATTCCAACTTAGTTACTTTCTATCATACAAATCATACGGTTAGGGTTAAAAATATGTATTAGTCAATTGCTGAATTCAATTCTACTTTTCTATTGGTAAATAAATTCAAGTTCATTTCATCTTAAAAAGGCGGTATAATTGTAAGAAGAACCCTTAATGTATTTTGATGAAACAAAACCCGCTGTAACCTACTGTGTTTTGATGTTTATATTTCCCACCCTGTATTTTGTTTTCAATAAGTAGCAAATGTCTGCCCTGAAGTCTTCCACTGAAACTTAAAGCCGCAAGCTGCATGCAACATGGAAAGAAGAAGTCTGCATACAACGAGCCAAACTTGGAAGAGCTGAAGGAGAACCACTTTGCTGCATGGTGCACGATGGACACTGCAACTACTGGATGCAGTGAGTCTGGATGTAGCAATGTAAAAGAAGTTGCAGCAATTGAAGTGAGACATGTCAAGCGGGATCAACCTCGAAGGACTCAACACCTGCTGCATGTTCTCTGCTGATACGAGAAAACATCAACTTCAGTTGAAGGTGTAGTGCTCGACAGGTGAAAGCATAAAAGACAAATACAAGGATGGAGAGCGAATGAAGAGTTGCCACCTGGTCTGAGCAACCGCCTGCAAACTGCAACAAAAGGACAACCGCAATTAATAGACCTGAAGCTTGAAGAGGAGGTTGTCTCCTACTTTTTCAGGAGCGCATTAATTTGGGACTACCTTGAAGATCATGAAGATCAAGGAAAAAGAATGATGAATGTCCAGATCGAATCAAACAAGAATATGCTTGAGCGTGAATGGATCAACGGTCAGGATGCAACAGCAGATGAGATGAGCTTAACTGAAGACGCGTGGAATGTGCACCCTTCAACTAGCGCATTCTAGCAACTATAAAAGGAAGGAGTGAGGCTGAGAGGAAGAAGGACTAAAAATTTAAAATTGCACATTGAACTTCCAGCTTACAGCGATTATCGAGCTTAAAAAAAATCCAACTCTTTCAGTCCCTGACTCAACCCGAAGCAGAAACATTATACCATTGAAGATTTTTTGAGTGTTTTTGGTTCACCACAATTGAAAATTTTGTTTATAAACCTTTAATATACTGTGTGTAAGTTGTTTTATTTGGTGTCCACAGTTGATATCAGATAAATCCTTGATGTGTGTTTTTGGTCTTGTTGAAGACAACATCCTGTGTGGATCCTATCTAGTTGCTGAAACCTAAGAAGGGAGTAAGAACTTTAATAGGCTTGTTTAGAATCCATAGAGTGTGTTTAGTAAGAAAAGAGTCCTGTAAATCTAAAGCTCTAGTGGATATCCTCCTTGTGAAGGAGAATAGAGGATGTAGAAGACTTACACCACCTACAAACCTCTATAAGCATTTGTGTTTATCTTTACTGCTTTCAGCTTAAACATCTTTTATCTTGCTGCATGCATTCATATGGCTTATCTGTGCATACTTGAAATCTAGTCGATTAACTTAATAGTTAAAAGACTTATCTTATTTGCTGAACTCTCTTTCAAACTATACATTTCCGCTGTGCAAAACTATGAAAGTGTTAGGCTGCAGTAACAAGTTTACTGCAAGCAGAACACTCAACTATGGACTTGCTGCAAGCAGTGAAAGCTTACAGCAGGTTGCAGCGAAAGAGAGAAAAGTGTGAAAAGAGAAGAGGTTCATTCACCCTCATCTGAACCTCTGTAACCACTTGAGACCAACAAGTGGTATCAGAGCGGGTTGGGTTAAAATTCAACTCGTCTGGTTGCCTACCTAGATCCACCATTGACCATATCTCTGTTTTTGTGTCTAAGTGATATTTACTACTTTCACTCATCATGGATTCTCTGCATGCTAAGTTACCCATGTTTACTATTGAGGATTATGATGACTGGAAGATAAGAATGCAGACACACCTATCAGCTATGCACGACGAGATGTGGTATGTGATCATGGAAGGGCCTCCCACCATTACAAAGCCAAACCTGAGGTTTAATAGAATAGTGAATGAGCTCGAGTCCTTGGGAAAAAGCTACTCACAAAAGGAAAAAAATATGAAAGTTCTCAGAGCGCTGCCAGCAGAATGGGATAGCAAAACCACTGCTATGCGTGTCTCTATGGATTTAAAATCTATAAGTACATTTGATCTTTTCTCAGATCTCAATGCGTTTGAATTTGACATCAACAGGAGGAAAAAAGGAACAGGAGGAAGGAAGTAGCAAAGTTACTGCTCTTGCTGCTAGAAGCCCAAAGGAAAACTCTGCTGTAACCAAGCCGATAGTTACAGCAGAATTTATTGCAGTTACATAGGACGACATGGCACTGCTTCTGAAGAAATTCTCAAGGTTTATGGGAAAAGACAGCAAGTCAGGGGGAAACTTTCCTCGGAGGACAAAGCTTGCAGCAGCAGCCACAACAGCAGGGACAACAATCCTAGGATACAGTAGAGTCAAGAGACTTGTGTTACAATTGCAGAAAACCTGGACACTATGCAGGAAACTGCCCTCATCCTGTTGTCCACAGATATCCACCTGAAGTTAGAGCAAAGAGAAAAGAAAGAACGAAAGTGGAAAGACAAAAGTTGAGAGCGCTGCTAGTAGAAGTTAAGAAAGCTAAAGGAGCAAGCACATCCACAGAAGTTCAAGAGAAATCCTCATCGGAATCAGACTCAAATGAATCCACCTCAGAGGACGAAACAATGATCTGCCTGATGACACAAACTGAGAAGGATGTAGAAGAAATGGTAATCTTTAAACCCGTCTTTTCTAAGTCTGATGATATTAGGATGGATAACTTTGTAAGACAACTCCTTAGCGACTTTGAGAAAATCAACTCTGAGAATGAGGCAATAAGGAAAGAAAATGAGATGCTGAAACAAGAAAGCAAGAAGCATGCAGAGTGGAAATATAAGAAGGAAATTGTGGAGGAAATGAGTGAGAACAAGACCAAGGAGTGCGCTAAACTCAAAAACAAAGTAAGGGAGCTTGAAATTGAAATGATTAAGCTCAAATCCACTATAAACTTGTTCAGTCGAGCTTCTGAAAAATCAAGAGATTACATAAACCAACAAAAGACACTGGAAGCAAGACTTGGGATAGGATACATCAAGACTGATGAACCTCACGAATAGAAATCAAGTGGAGACCCAAAATTCATCAACGGAGAAGTTCTTTTTCTCAAAGAAAGGATGGAAGAACTGGCGGTTGAAGAAGATGTTCCTAAGTGTGATGTTGTAACCTCAGATATAAAGAGCACTGAAAGCTGCAACATACAGCAGAATGAATCTGCAACTGACAAAATCAAGTTGCAGCAAACAACGAGGTTGCAGCACAGCAAAAAGGAATAAGGAAGTGAAGTCTGACAAAGAGACTGGGATTTCATAAACACATCCCTATTTCCTAAAGAAAGAAGCAAGATCGAACTTGACACTGCAAAGAAAGATCTTAAATCTAACTCCCTAGGACCCGTACGTGTATGGATACCTAAACCTAAATGATCATCTTGCAGGTACAGTCACCAGGTAGCAGCGGAGATCCATAGTACATTGATAGTGGCTGCTCAAGACACATGACTGACGACAAATCTTTTCTGAGCAACTTCAAAGAATGCAAAGGACCAAGAGTGTTGTTTGGGGATAACTCAAAAGGGAACACCTTGGGTATAAGAAGATTGATCAGAGGAGATGTACTAATTAATGATGTGTCATATGTGAAAGGATTAAAGTATAACTTGCTGAGCATTAGTCAATTATGTGACAAAGGGCATATGGTGGAATTCTTCCAAAACCAATGTTTAATCAAAGATGCAACAAGTAAAGAAATCAAGCTTGTAGGAACAAGGAAAGAGAATGTATATCTTGTGGACTGGAACTCTTCAACTATGCCAACATGCTTTATTGAGAAAGGCTCACCAGAAGAAAGCTGGTTATGGCATAAGAGGATGAGCCATCTGAACTTCAAGACGATCAACAAGCTAGCCAAGAAAGGACTTGTGAGAGGATTACCTAACATTGCATAAAAAAAGGAAGGCATATGTGGAGCATGTCAAAAGGGAAAACAAATCAAAGTATCCTTCAAGGAAAAGTTACAGCAATCATCATTCAAGATCTTGGATCTGCTGCACATTGACCTCTTTGGCCCCATTGATCCTATAAGTCTGAGTGGGAAGAAATACTCCCTTGTAATCATCGATGGTTACTTAAGGTTTTCCTGGACAATCTTTTTAGCAAAGAAGTTAGAAACGCAATCAAAGCTTCCGAAGTTCATGAAAAGGATTCAGAATGAGAAGAACTCAAATATTGTGAAGATCAGGACTGATAGAGGTACTGAATTTACCAATAAATTCATCGAAAAGTACTATCTCGAGAAGGGAATTCAGCACGAGTATTCAACTGCAAGAACCCCTCAGCAAAACAGTGTAGCTGAAAGAAAGAACAGAACCCTTAAGGAAGCTGCAAGGACAATGCTTGCAGAAGCTGCTATACCTAAAAGATTTTGGGCTGAAGCTACTAACACTGCATGCTACACGCAAAATCGGTGTTTAATCAACAAAGAGCAAGATAAAACACCCTATGAGATCTAGAGTGGATACTCTCCAAGTGTAGCATACTTTCACATCTTTGGATGTAGGTGCTATGTACTAAACAATGGAAATGAACACCTTAAAGCATTTGATGCTAAGGCAGATGAAGTTGTATTACTTGGATACTCTTCCCTGAGCAAAGCCTTAAAGTCTTTAACAAAAGAACTCTCATGGTGGAAGAGTCTGTACATGTGGTCTTTGATGAACCACACTGTAATGCAGCTGAGCTAGATGATCTGAAGAAGGAATCTAAAGGAATCAATCCTAAAACCCATGTTTCTTATATAGAGGGCTCTCATCTTCCCATTCTCTCTGAAAGGGTTGACAAAGAAAGAAACTTGGATGCATCAACTTCAAAAGTTGCAAGACAGGTTACAACAAACCAAGATGCAGCAATACAACATACAGAAAAACACTACTGAGCAGGATGCAAAACATCCCGATGAAGAAGATTCTACTGCACTGCAACCTGATGATGTTGAAGAAAGACAGGAGTATACAGATCCTGATAGAACATGGCTAAGTAATCACCCAAAAGATCTCATCATTGGTGATCCAAGAGTCGATGTAAGAACAAGAAGAGTAAATTCCTCATGAAGTATTGTTTGCATGCTTCATTTCACAGATTAAGCCTAAGTCGATAGAGAAAGCACTTGAAGATAGCAACTGCATTCAAGCAATGTAGGAAGAACTAAACGGATTCGAAAGAAATCAAGTATAGAAGCTTGTATTCGCATCAAAGAGCCATCGGAACGAAGTGGGTATTCAAGAACAAACTAGATGAATTTGGATTAGTTGTGAGAAACAAAGCTAGGCTGGTTGCTAAGGGATATTGTCAATAAAATGGATTGATTTTGATGAGATATTTGCCCCTGTTGCACGCCTTGAAGACATTAGAATTTTCCTCGCATATGCTGCTCATATGAACTTCAATGTATATCAAATGGATGTAAAAAAGTGTTTTCCTAAATGGACTTCTTGTGGAAGAGGTATATGTTGAACAACCTCCGAGATTCGAAGATGATGTTGCAAGAAAAGTCTACAGGTTGCAAAAGGCACCAAGAGCGTTGTATGATACATTGTCCCTTTACCTTCTTGAAAATGGCTTAACAAAAGGGGACAATGGACAAAACACTTTCAAGAATCCAGGATGGTAGTCCAAATCTATGTTGATGATATCATCTTTGGATCAACAAACAAGTAGCTTTGTGAGAAGTTCTCTTGCCTCATGCAGAAGAAATTTGAGATGGCATGATGAGAGAGTTAAGCTTCTTATTGGGACTGCAAGTAAAACAAATGGATGCTGGAATTTTTATCAACCAAGCTAAGTACACAAAAGAGCTTATCAAGAAGTTTGGAATGGAAGATGGAGTCGTTGTAGGCATACCTATGAGCACATCCATGAGCTTAGATAAAGATGAAGCTGGAAAGGATATTCAGGTTCTGACTTTACAGGTTGCAGAGTAGACAGGAAAAGTACTAGTGGAACTTGCCAATTCTTGAACAATAGGCTTGTCTCTTGGTTCTGTAGGAAACAAACCTCCATTGTTATATCCACTACAGAAGCTGAGTATGTTGCTGCAGAAAGATGTTGTGCTCAAATCCTATGGATACAACAACAACTCAGAGACTATGAAATTGAAGAAAAATAAACTCCTATCATGTATGATAACACAAGTGTCATAGAAATAACCCATAATCCTGTCTTCCACTCAAGAACCAAACATATTGATATTAGCATCATTTCATCAGAGATCATGTTAAAAAGAAGGATGTTGTTCTTGAAAAGATTTATACAAATCTACAGTTGGCTGATATCTTCACCAAACCTCTCAATGAATCAAGGTTTTCAACCTTAAGGAATGAGCTCCGGATCATAAAACTGCAATGAAGGTTGCATGGAAGAGATTACAACAAAGCGAATGGTGTAAGATGAAGAAGTGTACATAGAGAGAGCTTGCAGTAACATTGTGAGAAGAACCCTTGATATATTTTGATGAGACAAAATCCATTGTAACTTACTGTGTTCTTAATGTTTATATTTTCTCATTTAGTTTTTAGTTTTAATAAGTAGTAAAGGTCTGCCCTGAAGTCTTCCACTGAAACTTAAATCTGCAAGCTCCATGCAACATGGAAAGAAGAAGTCTGCATACAGCGAGCCAAACTTGGAAGGGCTGAAGGAGAACCACTTTGTTGCATGCTGCAAGATGGACACTGCTGCAACTACTGGATGCAGTGAGTCTGGATGCAGCAATGTAGAAGAAGTTACAGCAACTGAAGTGAGACATGTCCAGTGGGATCAACCTCGAAACATCAACTTCAGTTGAAGGTGTAGTGCTCAGCAGACCGAAGCATAAAGGACAAATACAAGGACGGCGAGCGAATGGATAGCTGCCACCTGGCCTGAGCAACCGTCTGGAAACTGCAACAAAAGGACAACCACAATTAATAGCCCTAAAGCTTGAAGAGGAAGTTGTCTCCTACTTTTTCAGGAGCACATTAAATTGGGTGTACCTTGAAGATCATGAAGATCATTGAAGAAGAATGTTGAGCGTCCATATCAAATCAAACAAGAATATGCTTGAGCGTGAATGGATCAACGGTCAGGATGCAGCAGCAGAAGAGATGGGCTTAACTGAAGACGTTTGGAATGTGCACCATTCAACTGGCGCATTCCAGCAACTAAAAAATGAAGGAGTGAGGCTGAGAGGAATAGAGGACTGAAAATTTGAAATCGCACGCTGAACTTCCAACTTACAACGATTATTGAGCTTAAAGAAAAATCCAACTCCTTCAGTCCCTCACTCAACCCGAAGCAGAGCATTCCACCATTGAAGATTCTAGGAGTGTTCTAGCTTCACCACAGTTGAATATTTTGTTTATAAACCTTTAATATGCTTTGTGTGTAGATTGTTTTTGTTGGTCCCAAAACTGCTGTTGGTAGGGTTAGAGAGAAGGTGGGGTGAATAAGCCTACCTCCTTTTCAAACCTTTTCTTCTAGCTCTTTCGACTCACTTCTAATATCAGTAACCTTTCGGGAGGTTGCTGATTAGAATGGTTTGTGGAAGCTTAATACTGAGCTGAGTAGAAGATGTACAGCTTATCAGAGAGAATGCATGTATGCATGAAGTGCAGTAAGCAGATAAAGACGCAAGGATGTATAGAGGTTCGAAGGTGGAGTAATCCTTCTACGTCCTCTCTTTCTCCTCTCAGGAGGGAACATTGGTTAAGCTGGTTGATTTACATAGACCTATCTATTACAACCCCACCCTTAATGAATAAGTAGCAGACCTTCACACAGATGCTTGCCTACTTTCCCTTGACCCATACAGGATCCTACACTACCCACCCAGGGTCCTCACTTTCTCTCCTAGAAAGTGGTAAACTCAGCAGGACATTACTCCTCACACTGAGTACTCCGAGACAACCTTTTAGAAAGGTTTATCTCCTTTTTCTTCAACTGGGTGCAGCAAGCTTGGCCTCCGTTTGCAGACTGATTCTGCTGAAGCTTGCTGCTGACTGGTAGACTAGATGTGCGTCTTCTTGGGGTGTGGAGTGTTCGAGCTCTTCTTCTTTTCATCTGCTCGTTTTGAACACTCTCTTCTCTAAGGCTTTCCCTTCTTTCTGCGCTTCTCTCATTTAAGCTCCTCTCTCTTCTTTTGCGCTTCTCTCAATGAGCTTGGATATTCTGAGTGCTCACTACACACTTGCGCTTCTCTCTCGCACACGCTTTTCAGTCTTTAGTCCTCCTCTTTATAGGGTGTGAAATCGTGAAGGTAGACATATTCCATCATTTCTGCACCACACTCCTGACACAAGCCAGCCTTT
Source organism: Scutellaria baicalensis (assembly GCA_005771605.1). NCBI lineage: Eukaryota > Viridiplantae > Streptophyta > Magnoliopsida > Lamiales > Lamiaceae > Scutellaria > Scutellaria baicalensis. Next base: position 16,220,001 of record CM016722.1, on the reverse strand, counting down.
TACTTTCCACGTGTCTTCTTCTGGTTGGCTCATCTTCTCTTTTCTCTCTACCGGTAATTTCTTGTGTCTACCGGTAACTTTGACTTATCTCCCCATGCCTGCTTTACAGCTTCCTCCTCTAGCTTCGCTCTGGAGCTTCCTCTTCTGGCTTGCTCCTTTAGGTGGCTCGAGGCTTCTGTAGCATGCTGCCTATGCAGTATGCTTTCGGCATGGTCTTCCAGGTAGCTTCCTGTCCCGCTGTATTCTTCTTTGGCGAGGTCCCTTCCAGTAGCTTCCTGAAGTCAATAGTATCCTTACCAGTTCATCAGATTCTCTTTAACCATTCTCTTCAGTATCATTCCATTGACACTTTCTCTATTTGTTTTAATCTTCTGCAGTAACTCTATTGCATTAACCTATCCTAAGATTGGTTATGCATATTAGAGTTACTTTTAAGGATTTGTCTCATCAAAACATTCTACAAATGTATCCAACAATTTCCCCCTTTTTGATGATGACAAAATCTTTACAGAAGATCAAAAGAATATAATCTCTCAAGCACAGAAAACATATTTAAAGTATGGCATTATAGGGCATACTACTTTCATACACAAACCACATATACGTCTAAAAGAAAGGGTACAAGGAATGAACTTTTTTTGAAGAACATAAGACATTTTAGTAAGATAAAACATATACATTACAATGCAGTAAGCAAAGTACAATAAACATCCTATCTAAATACATTCTTCTATTCTTCTTGCTCTTTCCTTTCTTTCTTTTCCCTTACTAGCTTCTTGCGAGTTTCTTTCTCGTTTCTTCCTCTATTATGCGAGGTTTGCTCCCAGCCGATTTCCTCTTTGATCGTGGAGGAGAATTGGAGTAAAGGTGAGGATGTCTCTTCGAAGAAGAAGGAATTGAGGTTTATATTCAAGAGTCGGTGAAAGAGCAGAAAAGTCTTGGTGCAGTAGCTTGCTGCAATTTTTCTTCTTGTACTTTTTCTCCAACTCCTGTGTATGACCCCTCTTCCTCTTTCTTCTTGGACACAGAAGAAAGCTTATACAATAGATGGGCTCTCTTATTCTGTTCTTCACCTTAGGAAGACTTTTGATCTTCCTGAATCCTTCACAGTTCTTCCCCCTTTTTGACATCATCAAAAATGAGTTGAAGCTCTGGGTCACTGGAGAGGGATTCCTCCAATTTAACCTCCAACGTCTCAGAGGAGACTGTTGGGCAAGACCTCAAGCATCCTCAAGTCTAAGGTGAGGAGAAAATGCTAGAAGACCAAGTCTTCTGAGAAAGACTTGTTTAGCAAGTATTAAGCGTGAAGGGTGAATATACGTGATTTGGAGTGTGCTTGGTTGATTATTTACAGAGAATGTGTCTTTTGGAAGGGATGAAGAGATGGGTTTCCAACAATCCAGAGCCATGATACAGTTAGATCTTCCGAGATCTCATTAACTGCTCCACCAGTTTCCAATAAAGTGTTAACAGTTTCCACAACTTTATGTCTATTCTCCTTTGTTTGAGATGACGTGGTCAACTGCTGGATCTCCACCTTTGGATTCTTCTTATCGCACGGCTGGAATTCTTTTAGGGTTTTGAAAAGGTAGTCTATTTCTGAAAAAGGTGATCTCTTTTAAATGTATGCACGTTACCAAGAAATATTTTCTCAGTAACTCCTCTAACTTGTAACATCCAAGAGATCCCCTCTTCCAGTGACTTGATGATAAGTTTTGGGGTAAAAAACATTTAACCATCTGAACTATAGCTCGTTTTGCAGTTTCTTGTAAAAAAATTTTTCATTGCACCGTCTTCATTAAACTTTGTGAGATTTGCACATTCCAGTAAAATGCCACTTTCCGACTATTTTCTCCGACGTACATGAAACGATGTCATTTTAATTAAGGGTAAAAATGACTTTTCAAAAGATGGAATGCAAACACAGCCCTAATCCCTACCCTTCTCCCCTGTGCCAAGCCCATCCCCCCTCCCCTTCACCATCTCCAGCCATTGCCATCTGATGTTGCCAACTACAATTTCGTCACCAGCGATCAAGACCCAACACAGCACGACACCTGCATGCGTGTTTCACACACTACCACTCACAGTCTGCACACTTGGCAACCAACACAAATGACACACCCCAGCGCCGCCATGAGGAGCGGCGGCCGTACCCAATTCCACCGGCGTGGTAACAAAGGAATTCAGAGAGGTAGAGAAAGCAAATAGACAGAGATGAGAGAGAGGGAGAGGGCAGGGGTGAGGGCTATGTTTGGAACCTCGAGCAGCAAATCTATTCATCCAAGCTCATTGACGGAAAACCGGTTTGTCAGAATAAATTGCCACCGTTGCAGAGGAAAGTGAAGGTTCTGAGTCGGTTGGTCCCCAGTTGCCGGAAAGTCTTGTTGCCGAACCTTCTAGAAGAAACAACCAATTATATTGCGGCTTTGGAAATGCAAGTCAAAGCTATGACTTTACTCATGGGCCTACTAAATGGGGGCCCCACCACCGCCCCTGTTAGCGGCAGCACCTCTCTCGCCGATTCTGACGGGACAATGATGGCTGGAGATGGTGGGGGGAGGGGGACGGACTGGGCACAGGGGAGAAGGGCAGGGATTAGGGCTGTGTTTGGATTCCACCTTTTGAAAAGTCATTTTTGCCCTTAATTAAAATGACATCGTTTCATGTACGTCGGAGAAAATAGCCGGAAAGTGACATTTTACTGGAATGTGCAAATCTCACAAAGTTTAATGAGGACGGTACAATGAAAAAAAGTTTTTACAAGAAACTACAAAACGAGCTATAGTTCGAATGGTTAAATGCTTTTTACCCTAAGTTCTGATGTCACGTAACCTAATATCCATTTCATTGGTGTCTAGCATCCTGATACCCAGCGACCTGGTGTTCAGCGATCTAGTGTCCAGCATCCTGGTATTTAGCGTCCTAGTGCCTAACGACCTAGTGTTCAGCGATCTAGTATCCAGCCCCTAGTATCTAGCATCCTGATATCTAGCGTCCTGCCATCCAGCGACCTAATCTCCAGTTAGCCTGGTATCTAGCATCTTGATGTCCAGCATCCTACTATCAGCGACCTAGTATCCAATGTTCTGGTGTCTAGCGTTCTTTTATCAGAATTTATCTTTTTCTTTGAGTCCTTCTACCTTTTCTATTTGATTTAATGACAAGTGCTCTGATTTCTAGTAGCTTAACATCCAATTGTTTGGTATCTAGCGTCTTGGTGTACATCGTCCTATTATCCCATGACCTAGTATCCAGCAACTGGATGTTCAGCATCCTATAATCAGAGTTTGTCATTTTGTCAATGGTTCCCCTTAAAATCATTAACCCTTTAGGTGTAACTGCAAAACACTTATCTTGTATAGGTACTCATATGCTTATGAGTCTTACTGAGTTAATTTTCCTTTAGAAGTTTTAGACTTTCTTTACAACCCATGGTTGTTATAGAGAGAGTTTTAGACTTCTTCAGGACTTTTAAAGATCAAAAAGTGATAGTGTGTGCAGGTGTTTTCTTACTATTTCTTTTAGAGTATAAACTCTTTCAGATATGGAAAAGATAAGCATAGATAACAGTAAGATATACAAGATTTTTTTTTATTTAAGATGCTGTTCTGCTTAAAGTTCGGTTTGTTGCAGACTTTTTACAGCATACCCATTTTGGGTTATTCCAAGGATTTTAACATTTTTGCCTTCAAAATTTCCTTGATTTGTACTAGAAGTTCCCCCTTACTTTATGATATTTTCTTTTAATATATGGGGTCACTAGCAGTACTGTTCCAGGTTATTTTGAGGCTTTGCATGAGAAGGTGAAACATTATAATATGAAAAGATCATGCAAGCTTCCTTCTCATTTTTAGAAACAAGTGACAACAATTTAGAGTTCATTATCTTAGATATTGTCACTTGAATTTCTTAACAGAATAAATATGATTATAACCAGAATTAAAGATTATAGAATTAGAACGAGGTACCTGGTCATTATTGTTCTTTTGAAAGAGTAGATCCTCTTTCATTCTGTCTGGAGGCTGGAGTGAGCTTCTTCTTCTTACTCCTTTGCTTGACATCCTCAGCATTCTTCTGTATGCTCAGCAGTATGTCTTCTTTGTTGATCAGCTCCAAGTTTGTCTTCTCCGTGATGGGTAAGGACGTTGCGCCTTGTGCATGGCTTCCTTCTTTGCAGTCCTTCCTTTGGTAGCTTGCTGTTCCCCCTCATGAACAGCTTTTCTTCACAACACATCTTGATTTTCTACATCTTTCAGCTGTTTGTTGTCTTCACATCAATCATATCCTTTTAGAGCAAAAGGCAGTGAAAACTGATCTCTGTTGTGAGGGTGAGAGAGAGAGACTTTTGAGAGAGAGACTTTTTCACAGATGGGATTTGGATAGATCGATTAGATCTTCTATTCATCCATTTGCTCTGATACCACTTGTTGGTATCAGATGGACCATTGAGCAATGATGAATAATCCACCGGTGAGTGACCATTGATACCACTTGTTGGTATCAGTTAGATCAACTGGTGGACAGTCCAACCTGCTATGATACCACTTGTTGGTCCCAAAACTGCTGTAGGTAGGCTTAGAGGGGGGGGGGGTGAATAAGCCTACCTTCTTTTCAAACTTTTTCGTCTAACTCTTTCGGCTCACTTCTAATATCAGTAACCTTTCGGGAGGTTACTGATTAGAGTGGTTTGCGGAAGCTTAATACTAAGCCGAGTAGAAGATGTGCAACTTATCAGAGAGAATGCATGTATGCATGAAGTGCAGTAAGCGGATAAAGATGCAAGGATGTATAGAGGTTCGAAGGTGAAGTAATCCGTCTACGTCCTCTCTTCCTACACTCAGAAGGGAACATTGGTTAAGCTGGTTGATTTACATAGACCTTTCTATTACAACCCACCCTGAACGAATAAGTAGCAGGCCTTCGCACAGATGCTTACCTACTTTCCCTTGACCCACACAAGATCCTACACTACTCACCCAGGGTCCTCACTTTCTCTCCTAGAAAGTGGTAAACTCAGCAGGACATTACTCCTCGCACTGAGTACTCCGAGACAACCTTTTAGAGAGGTTTATCTCCTTCTTCTTCAACTTGGTGCAGCAAGCTTGGCCTCCGTTTGCAGACTGATTCTGTTGAAGCTTGTTGCTGACTGGTAGACTAGGTGTGCGTCTTCTTAGGGTGTGGAGTGCTCGAACTCTTCTTCTTTTCATCTGCTGGTTTTGAACACTCTCTTCTCTAAGGCTTCCCCCTATTTCTGCGCTTCTCTCTTTTAAGCTCTTCTCTCTTATTTTGCGCTTCTCTATATGAGCTTGGATATTCTGAGTGCTCACTACGCACTTGCGCTTCTCTCTCGCATAGACTTTTCAGTCTTCAGTCCTCCTCTTTATAGGGTGTGAAATCTGCCCGTTGAAGGTAGACAGATTTCCATCATTTCTGCGCCGCACTCCTAACACACGCCAACTTTTCACTTTCCACGTGTCTTCTTCTGGTTGGCTCCTCTTCTCTTTTCTCTCTACCGGTAACTTCTTGTGTCTACCGATAACTTTGAATTTTCTCCCCATGCTTGCTTTACAGCTTCCTCCTCTAGCTTCACTCTGGAGCTTCCTCTTCTGGCTTGCTCCTTTAGGTGGCTCGAGGCTTCTATAGTATGCTGCCTATGCAGTATATTTTCGATATGGTCTTCCAGGTAGCTTCCTGTCCTGCTGTATTCTTCTTTGGCTAAGTCCCTTCCAGTAGCTTCCTGAAGTCAATAGTATCCTTATCAGTTCACCAGATTCTCTTTAACCATTCTCTTCAGTATTCTTCTATTGACACTTTCTCCTTTTCTTTTAATCTTCTGCAGTAACTATATTGCAGTAACCTATCCTAAGATTGGTTATGCATATTAGATTTACTTTTTATGGATTTGTCTCATCAAAACATTATATAAATGTATCCAACAGTTTTATTTAGTGTCCACAGTTGATAGGAGATAAATCCTTGTTGTGTGTCTTTGATCTTGTTGAAGACAACATCTTGTGTGGATCCTGTCTAGTTGCTGAAACCTAAAAAGGGAGTAAGAACTTTAGTAGGCTTGTATAAAGAATCCTTAGAGTGCGTTTAGTAAGAAAAGAGTCCTGTAAATCTAAAGCTCTAGTGGATATCCTCCTTGTGAAGGAGAATAGAAGATGTAGAAGACTTACACCACCTTCGAACCTCTATAAGCTTTTGTGTTTATCTTTACTACTTTCAGCATACAGTCTAAATTATCTTGCTGCATGCATTCATATGGGTTATCTGTGTATACTTAAAATCTATTCGGTTAACTGAATAGTTAAAAGATTTAACTTATTTCCTGAACTCCCTTCAAACTATACATTTCTACCGTGCAAAACTCTGAAAGTGTTAGACTGCAGTAACAAGTTTGCTGCAAGCAGAACACTCAAACTGCAGACTTGCTGCAAGTAGCGATAGCTTACAGCAGGTTGCAGCGAAAGAGATGAAAGTGCGTAAAAGAGAAGAGGTTCATTCACCCCCTGAACCTCTGTAACCACTTGGGACCAACAAACATGTTCTTGGACAAATTATAGCAATGACAAACACTGGAGTAAGGGGGAACACTGCTTACAACGTCGCTGAGATACAAGGATACAGTGACATCAGATATGCACACACACTAAGGGGGAACTATGTTGCGTATAACAAAGAGGTTCTGCTAAGGTTACAACATTTATATGCATGCAGCAGCACATGTCTGCAAATTAATACTTGAAGCAGTGCATTAAACACTTAGTGCTCGAAGCAATCAATAATATTTGGTGTTTAATGTTGAAACCTCGGATAAAATAACAGTCATGATTAAGAGCAACAATTATGTGCTTTTGCATTTAATGTGAAAACACTTTTGTGTTAGTAATTGCAGATGCGCACATAAGAAATTGTTCAACTTACCCTATATTTACGAAACTGTCACTCCGCATTTTTGAATGGATCGCTGGATAGATGACACGTCAGCCGAATATATTGATCACATCCCTTGATCGATTCAAATTTTGGGAAGTTTCCAACAAAATCGATCTTCATCATTTTTGTAAAGATCACTTTTATTCTAACACTCAAAATTACCTTCTCTATCTTTGCAAAATCCTTCCAAATCCTAGAACTCTCAAATCTATTCTACAATGGCCCTCCCTGTGAAGAACACCATAGTTGTTGAAGGAAGACATATCAATCTTTAAGGGTTGAAGCAGAACCCTGAGTTCGACGCTTAATGCATAGAGAGGATCTTCAAGAAGATGCAGGAGACAAAGATAGCAGGCTTTGTGCAGGACTATGGATGCGGCTACTCCAAAGCATCTGTGAAGAACTTCTACTCCACCACTCGAACGAGTGAATCCAAGAGGAACATTGTCTTCTCGGTGACAGGTAAGAAGTATGAGGTTTCTATAGAGACCATTGTCAAAGCCTTCCATATCAATACTGAAGGTATGGGAGTGAAGGCTTTAACGCAGTTTGGAGAGGATAACTCCAAGAAGATGTAGGAACTCTTCACCGGTGAAATTAAGAGGAGCACTCTGAAGAAGGCCATCAAGCCGGAGTACTCGTTGCTGCATGAGATCTACGCCTACATCATTAAGGGTAGATTAGGGTGCTACGACAAGTGCACCGACCTCCGATTTAGGATGATGTCGGTGATCATGGCTGGAGAATCTGTCAACTAGAGCAGGTTTATTCTTCAGAGGATCTGGAAAGAAGCTTCAAAGACCACTCCTTGGAGAAGCTATGGGATTGCCATCTGTGTTATTCTGAACTATTTGGGCATCCCACTGCAAGATCCAGTTCCCATTGCTACTGGTAAGTACCTTGGTGAACCCAAGAAGGGGAAGAAGGTGCAGCCCAAGGAAAAACCAGCCAGCACCCCCTCTACAGAGAAGTTGGAGAAGAAAGAGAGGGAGCCTGCAGAGGGAACCTTGAGAAAGGAGAGAGCTCCTGCAAAGGCGACCACCAAGAAGAAGATGGAGAAGGTTGACAAGCCTTTGCAGAAGACGAAACTAAAGAAGGCTGCAGCAGGAGAGAAGGCTGCAACAAGGAGGATGGTATAGCGGAGGAGGTTGTAGTGAGTGAATCTGTTGCTGCTGTTGTTGATGCTGCTGCTGCTGTTGCTGATGTTGGTGTTGCGATTGAGACAGCAGATACGACAGCTGAAGAGGAAGGGATGCTGGTTGCAGCAATGATACCTAAGAAGAGCCGAGGCAAGCTGAGAGCTTCAAAGCCTGCTAGGACAGTCAGTATTGCTATACCCATAGACTGCAGCAACGCATCCACTGTATCCAAGGAAGGTGATCACACCATGGAGATGGATAGTGTTGATCAAATAAAAGCTGTCAGCCCAATGGAGGAGAGGGACGCAACGGGGAATGAAGAAGGAGAAGATGCTCCCATCATAGTTGCAGATGATGGCGAGAAAATAAAAGAGCCCACCGGTGAAGGTGTTGTGGGTTCAGCAGATGCCTCGGAAGTTGCAGCAGGAGCAGCTGAACTTCCATCTACTTCAGCAAAGAAGACGAAGAAAAGACTTCTTCGGAAGAAGGATAGGCCCTGGAAGAGGATGCGCAAGAGGCTGATCCAGAGGCTACTGAAGGAAAAGCCGGGCAAGAGTGAGAGCGCCGCGATCCTCTCCTTACATCAAAAGGAGAAGGAGGCAAAGAAGATTAGAGAGAAGCTAGCGAAGGGCGTTTTCAAGCTGTCCTTCAAAATCTTTGATGAACAGAATATGACCTGCCTCCTGATCTGGAAGAAGATGCTGATGAAGGAGAGCTGGATACTGCAGAACTGGGAGGATTGGACCGTCATAGAAGAATCTCTCATGTTGTGGGCTGGAACTCGGGATATCAAGATGCTGCTTGACTATATCCCTCCTGCAGATGCACAGGAAATGATTGTTGCGACAAGGCCTATTTTTCCACAATCATTGTGAGAAAGGGGCGCAAGCGATCCAAGCCTGCAGTCACCGATGAAACAACAGAGAATGCCCTGACGGCTGTTGTAGAGATAAATTCGTCTATGGACGAGGTGATTCCAAAGGATGCAGCACCTAAGCTGGCAAATGATAATAATGCGCCGCAGCTACACGAACCCTTGGAATTTAGCCATGAAGGGAGGAGAACCGATACCCTAGTCAAGTCACTGCAACTTTACGATTTTATGATGAAATCTGGGAGTTCTCCAACCTTTGACACTGTGATGAGTAGTCTACCTTCGATCGTGGCCTTACAGCAGATCAGCAAGGAGGAAGAACAGGTAGACTACGAGGATTCACCCAAGTATCAGGATGACGCTGCAAAAGATGAGGAGCCATCAGACATCATCAAGTCTATACTGGCAGGTCTTCCAGATGCTGAAATCACCGATGATGCAACGACAGAGAGGTTGCGGAGGTAGGTCTCCCGGTACTGACAAAAGTTACAGTACTGTCTGCTACAGGGTTACTAGATGCAGCAAAGTCACCTGATGCAGTAAAGGACACAGTGGTTGAGCATAGGGTTGTAAAAGAAGCGAATCTTTTTGATTCGATTCGGTATTCGAATTCGAATATAGTGATTCGAATTCGAAAAATACGAATAAGAATCCGAATAAGAATATTTTTTTATATTCGTATATTATCCGAATACGAATAAGAATATGATGGTATTCGATTCGAGTATTCGTTAATATATTCGAATAATTATATATATCAATAATTAGATATTTTATTTTTTTATATTAGTATTTAGTAATGCCTAAATACATATTAGTATTACATAAAATATAACTACATATTATATATATTGTAAAGTAATGTCTAAAAATTACCTAAGTATATAAAAAATAACACTAATTTCTAATTATTTAAAACTTGAAAGTTGAAATCCCCAAATTCAATACAAATTGAAAATTTGAACCCTATCTCTCTCATCTCTCATTCACCTCACCCGCCCCCGTCCCCCTCTCTCTCTCAGCCGCCGCCGCCGCCCTCCGCCATCCCCCTTCTCTCAGCCGCCGCCCTTGTCTCTCGTCTCTTCATCCCATCGTCTCTCATCTCTTCCTCCCTTGTCTCTCGTCCCACAGCGCCGTCCCCTAGCTTGGGTTGTTGTCGGAGAAGATCAGGTGCCGCCGCCGCATTGTCGTTCTGGTTCTTCCTCTTCCATTTTCTCACTTCACAGCCTGGTAATTTTAATTTACCTTCGAGCTTGTGAGGAATTACTATTTGAATCAGAATTTGTTCTGATTTTTCCATCTCATTGGTTTATATTTTGTCCGAGTAGGCGCCAAAATCTGGGCTTGACTTTTTTTGGGTTCAGACAACTTGCTTGAAGATTATTTGCTGTGTGATTTTTCCACTTTCTATGTGATATATTGTTCACATGGTGGTGGCCTCTGCAAAATAGCTTGCTTTTGGATTTTGAATATCTGACTATCTTTAGTGGGTTTATCTATTTAGTTTATTTTTCAACATTGCAAAGCTATTCTATTCATACTAATATGAATGATATGATATTTTATTGTTTTGAGCTTTGATGATTTTGTCTGAATTTTTGTGTTTAGATTTTTGCTGCTTCAAGACATACCAGATTATTCGCAAATGCCGTAGGTTAGATTTCTGATTTATATAATTGTGTTTGTTGAGTGAATTTCCGATTCTGATGTAAAGGACTAAATTCTTGGCTGTAATGAAAACTATTAACTTGAGAATTTGCAGTGGTTGTGTTGTGTTATGGGACTGTGAATTTAATTTGAGTTGGTCTGAGAATGTGGTGTAGGATTAGTTGAGGAACCTTTTTTTGTGTTTATAAATATTATAATGAATTGCGAAAATGGCTGTTTATCCACACTCATAATTGCCTTATTTTTTCAACTCAAGAAGATGGAGCAAACAAATATAATTGAGCAAATACATCAAGAAGATGAAATTCAAGTGGAAGAATTTCGTGAGGTAAACAATGTATATTAAATATTGTATATTACTTGAAATAAGTATATCTTTGGTTTTGATATCTAATTAAAAAGTACTACTGATGGAAGGTGAGAAGCCCTATACTTGAGTTCATGTGAGCACTCATTTTTTATTATAATGATATACTTTTATTTTTGGATTATGATGACAAATGTGATTTCATTTTTTTTGTAGGAGGATGAAGAGCCAGTTCATGTCGTATTGCAAGAATGATGTTTGGATCATGGATGCTAAATTTTTTTTTTGTTGTGATACTTGTTTGATGGATTTGACTATGAATTTTAATTATGTTTATGTATTAGAAACTTGGATGTTAATTTGCACGTTGATTTTTTGTTACGGTACTTGTTCGATGATTTGACAATGAATTTATATTTATGTATTTCGAATCTTGAATGTTAATTTGGTTAATGAATTATTGAACTTGGCTTGATGAATTTTATTGTTTATTTAAGTACTATGTAAGCATATTAATTTGGGAAAAAATATATATTTGATTTTTTTTTTTTGAAATTTTAAGTTGAAAATATTCGAATACGAATATTCGAATATTCTCGAATATATTCGAATATGTTAAACGAATCGAATACGAATTTCATTTGTTATTCGAATAATAAACGAATACGAATACGAATATTCGAATAGTTAAACGAATACGAATCGAATATCATGGTATTCGATTCGATTCGATTCGTTTACAACCCTAGTTGAGCAGACATCTTCTCTGGGTGATGCTGCAAGAAACCAGTCCATTGATGATGCTGATCAGGAAGAACTTAAGGATGAAAGCTGCAGGCAATGAGAGGAGGAGCTAGCAACTACAGAAGAAAAGGAGGAATGCAGCAATCAAGAAGCTGAACTTGCTACAGGAAAATGAGCTGATGGCTGCAAGTAAATGATAAAGAGCTTGCAGCAGGAGGAACTGAAGAGGCCAAGCAGCAAGAGGCACCTTAGTTAGAGGTTGAAGCTGCTGAAGGGAAGGATGACTAAGATGAGATGAATAAGAACAACGAACCAGTGGTTGTTGCACATGAATGAAAGCAGCTAGAGGAACCCAAAGAGGTTGATGATGCTACCAAGGATAAGGAGGCGGAAGAGACCCTCGAAGACATCCTTGGTGATTGCTCTGAAGGATCTGATAGAGAGGCCGATGACTTCGCTAATGAGCTTAACGAAGAAGACGACCCTTCCACTTCCGGTGTTGTAGCCTACTTGATGAAGGGCAAAGATGTAATGGATCCTGAAGCACTGAAGGCTTGGGAAGAGTGCATCAGGAGCCCGATGCAGCAACCAGGACAGGGGAATAAAGAGAACTTACAACTCGCTGTAACTGTACTTGCTGAAACCTCAATTCCAGCAGCTGCAGGTTCTTCGACCCCTACAGAATCATTTAGCAAGATAATCATTGCCATTGATAGCCTTGCAAATGTCCTTCAAGAACACAAGATAACTAACCCTCAACCCACCGTCGACCTGAAGAAAGTAGTGGAGTAGCTTGAGAAGATCCCGAATGCCCTCAGGGATGCACTGAACGAGGAATGGACGAAGCAGTATACCATTCGGAACAAGAAGGATCTGTAAGCTATTGCTTTCCACAGTGAGACGAAGCAGACTCTAAGCACTGTATCTGATACACTTACAGCTCATGACAGCACTCTGACCACCATACAGAGTAAAGTCAACGAGCAGGGCTCTAAAGTGAAAAGTATGGATGTCAGGCTTGCTAACATAGAGTTGCTGCTGGGGGAGATGCATCAAACTCTCCAGAGGATGGCTGTACCGCAGAATACAGCAGGCGACCACCTGGGAAAATGAAGTTTTGATGATGCCAAAAAGGGGGAAAATGTCGCTAAAAAGTTGCAAATTCCTGTCTTAACTGAAGGTGGTCAGTCTGAAGAAGCAAATCTGCTACAAGCTGCGGAAGACACTGCAAAGAAGATCGATGCTGCAGAGGAGGATGATGATGATGATCTGCTGTGTCCTCGGGAGAAGAAGAGAATAACAAGTCCCCCACCCCAGAAAAAGAAGGACAAGAAAGATGATGATGATGCTGTTGCTGGAGCAGGAGTTGCTGCAAGCAGGGCTGCAGGGGACGCTGCATCAACGGCGTGGGGGAGAAAGGATGCAACTAGTTCTTCAAGGAGCAGAAAAAGAAGCCAGAGCAGTAGAAGCAGAGGTGACTCACCATCTTAAAAAAGGCACAAGATTTCTAAAAGAGTCTTACTGAAGATGGAAGATCAGCAGACTTGGTATTGTGGGTGAGGAAAACTCTGAAGCAATGCAGCAGGTGGATGCAGCGCTGCAGAAGTTTCAACCATAAGAAGTTCCAAGGATGGATCAGTTCAACAAATCTTCCCAAGTCTCATTATTACTCGACCTCAAGCCAACAAAGGATATTGAGCTTTAAAACCTGGACCTATTCGTGAGTATGACATTAGACAAAGACAAGAATCCAACCTTCGAGCAGATCAAACTATATAAGATCTCAAGATTCTTGAGATACTTCAAGATACTCTGCAAAAGGGACTTTTTCAAAGGTTATCCTAATTGCTCTGCAGCAATGGTGGACTATGAGCAACTGGTTAGGTTTGGACAACTGCCGCTGCAATAAGAACTGTTGGAGGAGGTGAAGAAGGGAAAACAAATACCCTTTTGGGAGGACTTCTGGTTACAATACATCGATGATCCAAGAATGAAGGCGCAGTTCGAGAAGACCTACCAAGAGTCGACATTGAACTGGTGGAAAAAGCCGTTGAAGTTTGAAGAGAAGAAGGAAGAGCTTGCTGCAACCTTGAGAAGACTAGAATTCACCGAATGAATGCAGCGGACTCCACCCCTTTAAGTATCTTTAATTTTTTTTTTATTGTTTTTCATTTCCAATAAGTGTTCAATTTCTTCAGAACACAAATTCCTTTGATCCTTTTTTGATGTGTTTTAGATTCAGCGTTGATACAAAGGAATCAAGAAAATAAAAAAAATAGAAAATGGAGCAAAAACAGAAGTCTCTTAGAAAATTAAAAAAAAAGAGCAAAAACAGAAGTCTCCAAGGAAAAAAAAAAAAAGAGCAAAAAACAGAAGTCTCTAGTTACTTTTACCTAAGGGAAATTTTTTAAGTATGTTACAACAACTTTTCTTAAGGTTTTGTCATCATCAAAAAGAAGGAAATTGTAAGAAAAACCCTTGATGAATTTTTGATGAGACAAAACCCGCTGTAACCTATTGTGTTTTGATGTTTATATTTTCCACCCTGTATTTCGTTTTCAATAAGTAGAAAAGGTCTGCCCTGAAGTCTTCCACTGAAACTTAAAACCGCAAGCTGCATGCAACATGGAAAGAAGAAGTCTGCATACAACGAGCCAAACTTGGAAGAGCTGAAGGAGAACCACTTTGCTGCATGGTGCACGATGGACACTGCAACTACTGGATGCAGCAATGTAAAAGAAGTTGCAGCAGCTGAAGTGAGACATGTCAAGCGAGATCAACCTCGAAGGACTCAACACCTGCTGCATGTTCTTTGCTGATATGAGGAAACATCAACTTCAGTTGAAGGTGCAGTGCTCGACAGGCCGAAGCATAAAGGACAAATACAAAGACGGTGAACGAATGGAGAGCTGCCACCTAGCCTGAGCAACTGCCTGCAAACTGCAACAGAAGGACAACCGTAATTGATGGCCCTGAAGCTTGAAGAAGAGGTTGTCTCCTACTTTTTCAGGAGCACATTAATTTAGGCGTACCTTGAAGGTCATGAAGATCAAGGAAGAAAAATGTTGAGTATCCAGATCAAATCACACAAGAATATGCTTGAGCGTGAATGGATCAATGGTCAGGATGCAGCAGCAGATGAGATGAGCTTAACTGAAGACGCGTGGAATGTGTACCCTTCAACTGACGCATTCCAGCAACTATAAAAGGAAGGAGTGAGGCTGAGAGGAATAAGGATTGAAAATTTAAAATCGCACACTGAACTTCCAACTTACAACAATTATCGAGCTAAAAGAAAAATTCAATTCAACTCTTTTAGTCCCTCACTCAACCTGAAGTAGAAGCATTCTACCATTGAAGATTTTTGAGTGTTTTTGCTTCACCACAGTTGAAAATTTTGTTTATAAACCTTTAATATACTATGTGTGTAGGTTGTTTTATTTGGTGTCCACAGTTGATAGGAGATAAATCCTTGTTGTGTGTTTTTGGTCTTGTTGAAGACGACATCCTGTGTGGATCCTGTCTAGTTGTTGAAACCTAAGAAGGGAGTAAGAACTTTAGTAGGCTTGTTTAGAATCCTTAGAGTGCGTTTAGTAGGAAAAGATTCTTGTAAATCTAAAGCTCTAGTGGATATCTTCATTGTGAAGGAGAAGAGAGGATGTGGAAGGCTTACACCATCTTCGAACCTCTGTAAGCCTTTGTGTTTATCTTTACTGCTTTGAGCTTACATATCTTTTATCTTGCTGCATGCATTCATATGGCTTATCTGTGCATACTTTAAATCTAGTTGGTTAACTTAATAGTTAAAAGACTTTAACTTATTTGCTGAACTCTCTTTCAAACTATACATTTCCACTGTGCAAAACTCTGAAAGTGTTAGGCTGCAGTAACAAGTTTGCTGCAAGCAGAATACTCAACTACGGACTTGCTGCAAGCAGCGATAGCTTACAGCAGGTTGCAACGAAAGAGAGAAAAGTGTGGAAAAGAGAAGATGTTCATTCACCCACCTCTGAACCTCTGTAACCACTTGGGACCAACAATAATCTGTATTATAATAAAAATAAGTAAGTTGGTAAAATTTACTAATTTGCCATTTTCCCTTCTAAAAATGTTGCATCAATTTTGATGATGTGTAAATAATTTCCTTTTATTTTATTTTTATCAAAATATCAATGTTGTTTTCTAAGTTAATTTAGTAATTTTAAATTACATGATTATCTTGATAAACTATTAATATTATAATACAAATAAAAGGAAAATACATGTAATTCTTGATCAATGATTTATAATAAAAAAGGAAAAAATATCTTTGTTATATATGTATATTATATATACTATTAAACTTTTGTTTAAATAATTATAAATTGTAAAATATTTAAGTTAAAAGTTTCTAAAATCTATAAATCTACATAATATAATTTATTGTAAAAAAATTACATTTTCATATGACATAGTCATGTGTCTTCATTATAAATATTAATATAAAGTTTGTGATAAAATATTTAATATATTATTTTGTGTATATTAGATAAAAAAATATCACATTTTAAAGGGAAAATAATATTTTATATATATTAAATTAAAAAATATCACACCACATCTTATCAATAATCTCATTTATCGATCAATATCTCATCTGCAATTTCATTTGTCTGTCATTATCTTATCTACCATCTTTCACCCTTTATTAAAAAAACAGAAAAATTATGAAAACTTTCTACTTACATCTCATCCACAATCTTATTCATGCATCAATAATTCATGTAACGAAAAATTTCACCCTTCATTCAAAAAACAAAAAACACACAATATCAAAAATACTTTCAACTCAAAACCTTATATTACATTGTTTAGTTTCAAATTTGCCATTCAATGCATATTCTAATTAACGCTTTTAATATTACATAAGTTAGAAATTTTGTAAGGAATTCCTCTAACTTAATATTTTTTTAAATTAAAGACATTTTAATTTTACTATAATACATTTATTCTTGAAAATGATGTTTATGTAAAATAATTAAAAAACATATATGAATTTACCCAATTATATAAAAATAGCTTAATATTGAACCCCTCGATAAATTTTCTGGTTTCGTCACTGCATACACCCCTAAGGTTTAGACCATCTTTAATGGTGCATTTCTTCTTCTTTTTTCAATTATAAATTTTAGATCATTTTAGTGTAAAAACAACCATTAATCTTCAATGGTTTGCATTAAGTTATGCAATAATTTAAAAGAATATCCATATCATTAATCTCTTTTTTACTTTTTATTTATCTCATATATATATATATATATATTTACAACATTAGACACAAAGTTTGACAACATTGTTAGAGAAGAAATAATCATAGAAAAAAGATGATGTAAACTAATAAAGTAGTGATTGAGCAGATTAGATGCAAAATTTTGCAGCATTGTTAGAGAAGAAAAATTATAGAAAAAGATGATCAGATTCAGATGCATTGTTGGACTTGAGTTGTAGCTTGTGAGAATTGTCCAAAATTAATTGTTGTTTGATTTTGATGAAAACAGAATGAAAGTTATTAGATGAATTCTTCAAGTGAAAGATTAGAGAATGATGAAAGAGCAACCATGAATTCGGAAATAAAGAATTAGTTGAAAATGGAGTTATATTATAGAGTTACCAATTGGTATCCCACATTGGAAAACACTCAGAAGAGTGGAGAGTGGGGACACATAAAGAGGAGGGTTGGGCGTTTGCTAAAACCACGCAGCTGCGCATTGAGCACAAAGCGAGCTATTCTTTCGCCTTTTACTAAAGAATACCGTGTGCTCGTTGCATTTCAAGCAGCATACTCCTATTTTTGGAGGATCCTTTTCTTATTAGAAAGGACCACAACTATCCAGTTCAACAATTGTTTGCCAATCTGTGAAGTGAGTGTAAACATGTCTTAGATTGTATTTTGCAGGTGAAAGAAAAGCAATCAAGAGAAACACCATTATTGAAAGTGCTTGTCCGACACTACAGACAGCCTTGAGCCGATATGTACTGCAACAACTCACCTCATAAGCCGTCTCAATGGTGAACATATATATAGCCAAGATGAATCGGCTTCAGAAGCAAAGATTCTACAGCATGGATAAATAACAACCACAACAATATCCCCAAAATTCCAAAACATGCCGCTAGCTTGGATAGAGCCCGGAGAACCATTAACACTATCATCTGTATTTACCTTAACGCAATCGAGTAGGGGTTGATACCAGCGAAGAAAGGATTCCATGAAACTTTTCATTTTATCAATATTAGGAGACAGGACAAGGGACAAGGGACCAGCCTAAAAGAAAAGTTATCCACGGGAACCACGAAGGTCAAATTTTTAAAAGATTCATCGACAAAGGTAACATGAGCAGAGTCACGTCCAACAACCAACCATCACATGAGATAGAGTTATGGGAAGAAAAAAGAGATTCCCCGACAATAATCACATGGGATGAGTCAAGAAGAAAAACTGACAAAACACTAATTTAGTGGTTGAGCCATTAAGGAAAAGAGACAGCTGGCTAAACAAGATTTGGAATCTGCCTATAAATAATTGAGGTAGAAGGAAGCTGAGAACATCGACCATTCCCCTCAGTTTTCTCTAAAATAAAAACATTTGTAACATCTTGAGTGATCTTAGCTTTAAATTTATATACTTACGAGCGGTAGCCTTCTCCATGAGAGGCTACACCAGTATTCTCCTCCCAAAAGGAGATTACAAATTTAATAAATATTTTTCGAATTCTTAATAAAAGGAGGGCTTACGCTCCAACATGTGTTAATGTATTATTGATTTATCCCGTGAGAGAATTATCTTGTACACCTGGGGTAGGAAACGAACTAAAGTTAGTGTTGAACAGTTTTGAAGGAGTTGAATATATACTTTGAAATTATTTAGTTTATGTATATATACATTATATACTTTATGAAAATATGTTTTATTTGGTCAAAATTTATTTTATTAATGTGCATATTTGGTCAAAATTTATTTGATATTTTATTTAATGTGCAATGAATTATTGGTAAATACAAAATTTTGATAATACACAGACATTGTAATTATTTCTAGAAAAAACAACGAATTTTGTATGTTGTCTTGTAAAATGACAACAGATAAAACGTTGTCTTTTCCCTTAAAGATAACAATATCTTAATAATCAACAACAGTTAATAATTGTTGTCTATTACAAAAATTACAACAATTTTGCAACGGATAATGAACATATAACAATAGTTATCATGTACAGTCTAAAGAAGAATAAACAACTGATTTTCTCTATTGCAAAACCATTGTTTTTTCTGAAAAAGACAACAGATAATATCTCTTGTCTATGAGCGACTTTTTACAACACTGCTATACACATCAGATATTTTACCAATTAGACAATTGATTTAAACTATTGTCTATTAGCGTTTTTCTTGTAGTGGTCGATCGAACTCTTTTTGTTAAGAGAAGCGATCCAAGTTTTATGATTGCTCAAATTTACGTAGACGACATTGTTTTTTGTTTTACTTCTCAAAGTGAACTTGATGAATTTGTGAAAGCTATGTCATCCACTTTTGAAATGAGTATGATTGGGGAGCTAACTTTCTTTCTAGGTTTGTAAGTGAAGTAAATGAAGGATGAAATTTTTATTTCACAAAGCAAGTATGCCAAAAACTTGGTATCACGTTTTGGATTAGAAAATTCCAAGTCTATGTGAATCCCCATGGGTTCTTCACAAAAGCTGTCCAAAGACAGTATTGCCGATAGTGTTGACAACACCCTTTATAGGTTGATAATCGCCAGCTTGTTGTATTTAACTGCTAGCCGACCTGATATCATATACAACGTTGGTGTGTGTGCTCATTACCAATCTAAGCCCAAAACTTCTCATCTTCAAGCAGTGAAACGAATTATAAGGGATGTTTCGGGTTCGATCGATTTGGGTATATGGTACACAAAAGATACTAACCTTAATTTGGTAGGCTTTAGCGATTCCAATTGGGCAGGTGATGTTGACAGAAAAAGCACCAGTGTTGGTTGTTTCTACTTGGGAAACAATCTCGTATCATGGCATAGTCGAAAACAAAATTGTGTTTCTTTATCCACCGCCGAATCCGAGTATGTAGCCGCAAGTAGTGGGTGTACTCAACTCTTGTGGTTGAGACAAATGCTTGTTAATTATGAATTTCTAATAAAATCTTTGAGCCTGCTTTGTGACAATTCAAATGCTATTGATATTTAAAAAAATCTGGTTCAACATTCACACACTAAGCACATAGATATTAGGCATCACTTTATTCGAGATTTAGTAGAAAAAGGGTTAATCCAACTTGCTTATGTGTCCATTGAGCATCAAATTGCAGATATCTTTACCAAAGCCTTAGATTTTGAGAGATTTTCTTCCTTAAAGAGTCTCTCGAATTGTGTATTGTTTGAATGCGTATGCATTGTTTATGGGTGTTACGGTCATGTTGTTCATACTACTCTTAACAACTTTTGATCACCAGGGACAATACCAGTTTGGTACATGGAATGCGGTTTTTCAGCCTTTTAATTCCTAGACATCCCTAAGTTTACGCATTCGGTTATTGTTGATAATTAGTGGATAAATGAAATTCTTGGATGACCCTATCTAATTTTAAAATTTCGAATTTATGTGACTCCTATTTTTGTCACGCCCACATTTTCTTACATAGGATATTTATAATAGGATTTCATATGAAAAGACTTGCAAGTAAGTGTGTGCATTTTTTTTAAAACATAATAACATAAGTAAATAACCCTCTTTGCACACGAAACCGTTTAGGATTATAACAAGCTCCATAACATACATACCATAATATCAAACTAGACTCACTGATATATTTACTTACTTATACACATCAGAGTATGAGGACAAAACGGAAGTTAAGAAACTTTAATAAAATAGTGTTTAAAGTAAATAAGCCCACAGCGTCGCCCAACATGTCGTCATCTATGTACACCATCTCTGTACCCGAAGGAACTCAACACATATTTAGTAAGTCCGTGAGCTTATGCATCATCAGGGTCACCTACAATGCATGAACTATATGAGCTAAAGCTTAGTAAACAGAAATTATCTACGTAACAAGAATGATATGAATAATGTCAATGATGCATGCAAATGAATTAAAACCTTTCTTTCAAAATCATTTTCCTTCATTGGGCCCTTGACCACCATCTACTGGGCACCGGATTGAGCTCAACATAACATCATTCATCATATAGCTATATCCATGTCTCACATGCAACCGATGGAGTGAATCCAGCCTATCCATGTCTCACATGCCATCGACTAAACATTTCATTGGTAGCCATATACATGTCTCACATGTCATCGGCGGAGTGAATTCAGCCTATCCATGTCTCACACGTCTCCGGCTAAACTTATCATTTGGTAGCCATATACATGTCTCACATGCCACCGACGAAATGAATCCAGCCTGTCCATGTCTCACATGTCTCCGGCTAAACATTTATCATAAGCATGACTTCCATTCCTCGGTGCACTAATAGTGGTCAATAAAATACTTTTATTTGTAAAAGCATTTCATGCATGTAAAATGCAATCGCCTTCATCATTTGCATACGCACATGTTGATGCTCGTGAATGACATTCTTAATGCAATCAACATATATCACCACAGCATCAATTAAACACATTAATTCTCAAGGATACATGAACTCATATAATATCAACCAATCAAAATATAACATGAAATATTATGTTCATGCATTGTAGTTGCAAATGAATTTCTACTTACCTTACTTCTCAATAAAATTCATTTCTCTCGTGTTATCAAGATTAATCTAAAATAACAAGTTAAATATTTCATTAGGCTATTAAGGCTAACCGAAGCAATTTAAAAGATAAAAATTTCCATATTTTCCTTTTTAACTTACTCAGAAGAATTCCTAAAATAATTTCATTTGTAATAGATTCATGTTTAAAAGCATACAAGGTTCTCTTAATTCAAATTATGGGTTATTATCGAAAGACTTAAAATTAAATCTTTAATCTGTTCAGTTAACTAACATATTCAACTAATTTATTCAAAAGTTTAGTTTTAATGCTAAAATGAAGTTGAATTTATAGAAACTCAATTAATTCTTAATCAAGGATAAATTGATTATACTATTAAATCATTATCTAATTGATAACTTAAGTAATTCATGATTCCATCCGAAAATGTAAATAAGTCTGCTTTCATTTGAATTAATTAGCATTCACATACTTATGTCATATTTGTAAATTAAATAGGAGAATGAAAATTCAAAGTTTAAATTGCATACCTTATTTCTTACTTTCGTCTGGCACCCTGTTTCTCTTTTCTTTCTTTACTTTGTCTACTAGGTTTATTGCTTAAGACCCCTTTGTGTTTTGAGAATTCACATCTAAATACACTTCTATTAAAGAAATTGCATGATAAACACCCGTGATATCAACAATTCAGCGCGCGTGCCCCTAATTTTGTTTAGTGCCTTTCACGCATTTTATATGTCTTTTCCTTCTTTTTTTTTTTCAATCCATATTATTTCTGTATCCAAATATAATATTCAATAAATAAATAGCAGGCCTAATGTCACGCCCACTTTTCTTACATAGTCATATTTATAATATGTTTTATATCAAAGGACCTGTAAGAGAATGTGTGCATTTTTTTTTTTCTTTTTAAAACATCATAACATAAATAACCCTCTTTGCACACAAACACCATTTAGTATATTATGACATGTTTCTTAGCATATACCATAATCTAAAGCCACACTCACCGGTATATTTACATATCTATACGCATTAGAGTATGAGAATAAAACGAAGGTTTAACAAATATTAACAAAATATTCTTTAAAGCATAGTAAGTTCATAACATATAGCATAGCCCAACAAGTCGTCATCCATATACATAAAATTAACCCATAGGAACTCAACATAGCATCAGTAAGTCTATAAGCTTACACATCATTCCATTTACCTACGATGCATGAATTATATGAGCTAAAGCTCAATAAGTAGAAATTATGCATGTGCATAACATGAATGATATGAATGATGTCAATGATGCATGTTAATGAATCAAAACTTTTCTTTCAAAATCATTTTCTTTCATTAGGCCCTTGACCACCATCTACTATGCACCAGATTGAGCTCAACATAATATCATTCATCATAGTCATATCCATGTCTCACATACCACCGGCTGAACAAATCAAGCCATATACATGCCTTACATGCCACCGGCTAAGCATATATCATTAATAGTCATATCCATGTCTCACATGCCACCGCTAAGCATATATCATTAATTACCATATCCATGTCTCACATGCCACCGGCGGAGTAAATCCAGCCTATCCATGTCTCACATGCCACCGGCTAAACATATAGTATTGGTAGTCATATTCATGTCTCACATGCAACCGGCAGAGTGAATTCGACCTATCCATGTCTCATATGCCATTGTTTACCCCATATAATATAAGCATGACTTTCATGTCTCGGTGAACTAGTAGTGGTCAATAAAATACTTTTCTTCTTAAAATCATTTCGTGCATGTAAAATGCAATAACCTTCATCATTATGCACGTGTTGATGCTCGTGAATAACATTCACAATGCAATCCATATATTTCACCATAGCATCAATTCTCAAGGATACATAAACTCATATAATATCAATCAATTGAATATAACACGAAATACTATAGTGAATGACATTCTTAATGCACTCCATATATTTCACCATAGCATCAATTAAACACGCCAATTCTCATGAATACATAAACTCATATAATATCAATCAATCGAATATAACACGAAATACTATGTTCATGCATTGTAGTTGCAAATGAATTTCTACTTACCTTAAGAACTTAAAGTGATCTTGAATCACCTTTTAAGCATTCCTTGATCTAGTGGGAGTTATTTAACAGGTAGTGAGCAGTTAACTTTTGTTCATGAAATCACAATACTTCAATAAATATTTTACATACAATGATGATAATAATAATAAAAATTATTAATATTATTATCATTATTATTATTATTATTATTATTATTTTGTTTTACCTATTCCCTATTATTTATTTCTTCATTTCCGTAGCAAGATTTATAAATTTTAGAGTGAAATTCAAAATATTGTGTTCAACTAATATGACCAGGAAATGTATTAATGTTAAAAGATTTTGATATGTTTTGATAATATTATCTTATTAATCAAATAAATCAATACATGTAGTCAAAGCCTCAAATTTTAATGTGATAAACACTTCTTTGTTTCTATGCTCACAAAATTAATTATTCTTAATATATATTATTACTTATATGTCCAAATAGTGCTCTGTTGCAAACAAAGCTAATTACCCATTAATGTATAAATTTGAATTAGAGACAAGACATAGAAAATTGAAATATTTAAGTTTCTTATAACAAGATCACTTTCATGAATTAATGAAGTAAAATACTAAAATTATTTATATCTCAATCCACCTATAAGAAGCTATAAAAATTTCTCTCATCATACTTGATATATTTATATCATTTACAATGTAAATGAATCGAACAATAATTAGAATAGTGAGAAGATTAGTCTCTAATAAGATTCTCTTTTTCTTAAATAAAATTCCAATTTATGAACTATTAATTTGCAGGATTATAAAACTAACTTAAAAGTACTATATTAATGATTCTATAAAAATATTTAATTACCTTAATTCTTAGTAGCGTCTTGAGTTACTTTTTACTTCCTCTTTGCATTGGTTTGTTCTTCTTTACTATGCTTCTTTACTATTTATATATTTATTTTGTTGTTGTTATCCTTCATCATTCAATTAAAATACGGATATCCACTTAGGCTTGAAAGGAAGCCACCGCCTACTTCTTTTTTTTTTTTTTTTTTTGGTATTAAATTTTATGTCACGCACTAATTTTGCTAACCACAAATTTTCATTTTCTATTGGGCAAATGCTGCGGTGCACTAGGTACACGGATCTGGATTGATGCAATTGGGGCGATCCGACCCGGATCCGTGCACCTGGATTTTCCTTTTTTTTTCTTTTTTTTTTTCGCTTCAGGCTGTTACCTTTATGTTGTAGGGATGTGACATTTACGTTATATAAGTGTGACCTTTATATATAAATGTTATGACCTTTATATTCAGTAACTTAGGAAAAAATGAAGATTTTCAGGTTTTTTCGCTTCAGATTAAGACCTTTATGTTGTATTATTGTAACCTTTATGTACAATTCTTGTGACCTTTATGTACAAATATTACGACCTTTATAATCCATAACTTTGAAAAAAAATTGAAATTTTCAAAATTCAGTGCATTTTAAGGATGGATATATGTGCAACTAATATTACATAAACGTAAATATGTAGAAATTTTGCTAAAATTCTTTATTTTTTTCTAAGTTAAAGTACATAAAGGTCATTACATTTATACATAAATGTCACACTTATATAACTTAAAGATCACATGCATATAACATAAAGGTAACAACCTGAAGCGAAAAAATAAAATTCAAAAAAATAAAATAAATAAAGTGTGTTGATCCGGGTCGACCCGGACCCGACCCGAATTGTATGTGCACCAGTTGCACAGGAGACTAACTCTTTTTATTGTTATTGTTTTGGATATTATTAACCATCAAAGGCTCATATTGTTCCTTACCATCTTTCTTTATAGTTCCTCATTAATTTTTATATTTTAATTACATTTTAAATACTTAGATATAAGTAGAGGTGGCAATTCGGGCCGGTCGGCCCGGCCCAACCCAACGGGTGAAATGATAAAGTCGGGCCGGGCCGGGCCAAGCCCATCCTTTGGTCGGACCTACGAAATTGGAGCCCGGTCCAACCCCGTTTGGGCCATCGGGCCAACAGGCCAAATCGGGCCAAATGGATAATTATTTTTTAAAATTAAAATAATTTTAATTCATTAAATTCTTATACCAATTTAACTAGAAAAATAACTTCATATTATTATAATTTAAGACGTTCAATTTAAACTATAATATCCTATTTATGTAATCGAAATAATATTTTTTAATATAATTAGACTATTAGTGGAGACAAAATCCGATCATTTTTACTTTCTTTAAGCATTCAAAAATATTTTAACTCAATTATCATAGTTTGCTAGTAAATTCTAATTAGTTAATGATAGTTGAAGATGTGAATAATTATAAAAAAATTAAAAGAATACATAAAAACATGGAGGTTGGAATCGAGTCACATGTAAAATTTACAAATTGCACAAAAAAAGTAATAAAAAAATAAATTTATTGGGCCATCAGGCCAGCCCAAGCCCAACAAGCCAAATTGACCCGAGCCCATCCGACCCATCGGCCCATCGGGCCGGGCCAAAAAATTATGGTGTTTTTCGGGCTGCTCAATTTAGAACCCAACCCGACCTAATTTACGGGCCGTTCGGGCCGACCCGTCGGGCCGGGCTCAAATTGCCGGCTCTAGATATAAGCATGGGTCATTCATTAGAAAATGGACACATGTACTACTCATCTCTTTTACTTTTGGTACACGGGTCATCATCTTATAATTTTATTTTTCACATTATTAATTTTTTTTAATTCTCTTCCTTTAATTTGGTGTAAATATGTACACACTTTCATTATTTTAAGTACATAAATGAATATATTCATTCATATAACTTTGTAAGTATAAAAACACACATACATATGTAAATATTATATTTACACATATATTTGAGCTCACGTGTTATATATATGTGTACATATATTGTTTTTGTTTCTTTTTTTATTTTTATTTTTAACCTCTCTATATTATTTTCCATTACTAATAACTAAACACCCAATTGCAAGATATAACAATATTTTGTACAAATGATAGATAATGACCATATTATATATGACATCAATGTAAACTCAATTATCACTTACTAAACAACATGCAATTTATCAAATGTATAAATGCATGAATTATATTTATTCTTGAGTTATTCCTTAATAATGTAATACACAAGTAGCACATAAGTGACAAAAGGTGCGTATAATACAACACATATATTTATCAATTTAAACTCATAAAATGCATATATGCATGGACTATATTTATTATAAGTAATAAAATTAATTCATCCCTTAAAATGCATACCTTTTTTTTGACCGTAACAGCTCCGGGTGAAGTGGTTCGCAACACCACCGGCTGGAAAATAACTGCCTCTAAATCGTTTTACGAACAGCTCCTCACTGTTCAACTTCAACCCTCAGGTAATATAGTCTACAAGTTATCCAGCTCCTTCAGAAACTGCTCAACACAACCTTGGTTCGTTTCCTACCCCAGGTGTACAAGATAATTCTTTCAAGGGATAAAATAAAAATTACTTCAACACATGTTGGAGCGAAAGCCCTCTTTTTTATTAAACACTTAAAAATATATATTACATCTGTAATCTCCTTTTTGGAGGAGAATACTAGATCAGCCTCTCATGGAGAAGGCTATCACTCGTATACACATAAACTAAAAACTAAGAAAACTCAAAACACTCAAAATGTTACAGAGATTTTTATTCTAGAGAAAACTAAGGGAAATTTTCGATATCCTCAGCTTCCTTCTACCTTGCTTATTTATAGGCAAGAATCCGGATTTGAAGTGCGAATTCCAAACTTGTTTTAGCCAGATGTCCTCTTTTCCTAGTGGATCCACCACCAAGTGAGGTCTTTGCCAGCTTTTCCTCGTGACTCATCTCATGTGAATGTTGTCGTGGAATCTCCTTTTTCTTCCCGTGACTTTTTCCCATGTGATGCTTGTGGGGCGTGACTTAGCTCATGTTACCTTTATCGGGGAATCTTAGAAATTTGGCCTTCGTGGTCCCCTCGGATAACTATTCTTTTGGGCCGATCCTTTATCCTTCTCTGCCCCGCGTTCTTGTCGATCGGGTTTAGGTTGGAATCCTTTCCCAAACTCGGGTTCCTTCTGATCTGGGCATGCTTGGCAGACTTGATCTGTCCATCGGCCAACATGCGCCATATTACAGAATTTCTGGTAGGTTTCTTTACTTACCGGGAGCTTGTTTTCCCAAAGGATCCTTCTCTTTGTTTCAAAAAGATCATCTGCAAATCCTATTGTTGTTCCTGTCATTGAATTCAGGAGGAAAGATCCATTCGCTGAATTCTGAAAGAACTTGTAGGGATACTTGACTTTGTTCATTTTGTTTAGACAAACCTAAAGTCCCCATGCTCGTCCGGTAGAAGCTTCATCTTCTGAAAATGCTCCTACCAAAATTGGAGTTTCTTCCGGAGAAGTCGTCTTGATGATTTTCAAGGCGTTTCCATCTGGTCTCCTCAGCTTGATGAAATGAAAGGCTTCATGGAAACCCTTCTTTGCTGGTTCTGGAGCTACACTGAAAAAATACAATTCCAGAATATCCCCTCTGGCCAGATGTGGATTATTGGCCCAAGTCTCGTGCACCGCTTCCCCAATCCATTTCGGTAATTTTGAAATTTCGGGGAATCCTGGTGAAACGGTATAAATTGAAGTTAGAGCTCCAAAGTTATACCATTCTTGTACTTCGTTTGTATGACTTCCTGGTTTCATCCAAACTCTTGGGTATTTTCCAGAGATATCTATAATTGTTCTCTCTGGATTGATACCCTTCCCTGTAGCCAGCTTCTCCCATTGCTTTTGGTAAACCTGCATAGGAGAAACTTTAATCTCGTTAGTTTGGACCTTAGTTTTGCCAGTTTGTGGCCTAAGATCCAACTCTCCCTCTTTTACCCCCGAGGTGCTGGGTTGACTTGAAGACTCAAGTTGTGACACCGGAGCTTCAACATTTGCCACAGTTGGCGCATCCTCAAGGAATGCATCATCTGCAACACTTGTGATTATAGTATTTGAATCCATAGCTTCCGGGTTAGAGACTCATTCTCTTATTTCCTCTTTTTGCATCGTTGGAGATGCAGCCTGGAGAATAGACCCCTGTAGCACCGAGAACAATTGTCCGTGTGCGTACTGACATGCTCGTATTAGACCAGAGATGGATCTCTGATCAGCCTGTTGAAGTCATCCAGCGACTTCTGCATTGATACATAAAGTACCAAAGCCTCGTTCTAGGCTCTCCAGGTTTTTTACGAGATGCCTAACTCGTTTGAGGACCTCGTCAGTGACGTGTCCTTCCATCTCGTGTTAAGAAATCTGCAAGAACATTATCATGAGATTTCACAATGATAATATAATAATAATAATAATAATATTGACATTCAGCCTGCCATCTGAGTAGTTTAGCTTTTTCTGGTTTTGATTCCATTTTGTTTTTTAGAAAAGCTTTGACACTCGTTTTAGCAAGTAGGAATAAAGACCATTTTTTAAAAGCCTTTCTGACTGCAAATAATTATTTCTCGTTGATATGCCACCGATTCGCTTCACTGTCTGTGAATAAACCGCTGCAATATCTGCATGACATTTCTTAGTTTGGTGTGGCTTTCATAAGGACTGCCGCCCACCAATGATCACTGGCGTTTGTATAAAGAACCAGTTCATTCTCGCTTGAAGTATAACAAGTTTTGGAAGCTTTTGACAAACCTCCTTAAGTAGTTTTATTCCCTCTTGGTGTTCATCCTTCCATTTGAATAATGCGTCCTTCTTCAGTAATGAGCTAAACACCTTCCTGTAATGTGCCAGATTGTTTATGAACATTCTGGAGAAGTTAACAACTCCAAGAAAACTCTGAAGTTGTTTCTTGTCCTTGAGGGTATTTGGAAATCCTTGTATCTTCTCCACAATGTGGCTCTGTAGGATGATTCTAGATTCATCGATCTCAATTCCAAGGAATTCGATCTTTCTTGTAACAATTATTGCCTTCTTTTCTAAAAGCACTAATCTTTCTTTATGACAAACATCTGAAAATATTTCCAAATGTTTGAGATGCTCTTTCATGTTCTTTGATGCGATTAGGATGTCATCGATGTATACGAACATGAAACTGAAATAATCTTTGAAAAAATTATCCATCTTTCTTTGATATATCTGGGGTGCATTTGCCAATCCCATGGGCATCACGTTCCAGATATAATGTCCTTGTGGTTTGGAGAAAGCTGTAGACTTCTTACTTTCTTTCTTCATCTTAATCTGGTAGAATCCAGACTTGCAATCGAACTTTGAGAATACCTTGGCACCTTTGATACAGTTGACCAAGTGTTCTCTACTCAGGATGTAGTATCCATCGAACTCCAAGATATTATTAATCCCTTTTTAATTAATAACAAGTCTTGGCTTTCCTCTCTTGATTTCTCCATGATTCCTTACAAGGAATCCTGGGCTGCTATATGGAGAAACTCCTGGTGAGATTAGCTTAAGGTCAAGATGTTCCTTAAGTATCTTCTGCATATCCTCACGATCCTCTCGGTTCATAAGGATTGGCTTGTATCTTACGAACTCGTGTTTCTTTCCGGGTTTAACCTTTCAGGATACTTTGAGCTCGTTCTTGTTCCACCATGCCAAAGGATTTTCATTGTAATTCCTGTGGATCTTCTTCTTGACATCTTCGAGTGATATTTGTTCCTCAATGGTAATCCCACTCAATGTGTCCTCCAATAGACTTTTCCTCAATTCTGCAATTGCCTCTGGAGGTACTCGTTCTCCTCCTTATATCCTGAATGAATACAAGTTATTATCCCATCTCTTGGTATCCTTTTGTTTTGAACCATATTGCCGATAGGATAATAATGCATCACCAAATCTTCTTTTATCCACCATTTTTGGATGTCAAAGTTTGGCTTCATCACCACGCTTGCTGCGAAAAGCAATAGACATTTTTCTGTAGAATGCCTCTCGCAGTCTTTGGACAATAATCTTATGATCACATAAGGTTGTGAAAATAAGTCTTCTTGTCTTATTTTTCTGTGTAAATCGTTTGAATGTTTGTATGAAATTGTCACCTAGCAATACATCCGCTCCTGTATCATGGAAGTAGATTGGTGGCGTCTTTAGTTTGTACCATGGGGTACCACCTGCACCTCCGATCATGATTTCCGCTTGCTTGATTCCTCGATTAAGGATAAGAATCCTTTTAGAGAATTCTCTTCCTGTGATAGCTGGTAGATCTTCTCCAATTTCTTTAGGGAAAACCTCCTGCTTTGCAAGTACATATTCCAGCGCCTGAGTCGATATAGGTGGTGAAATATTCTGTATTCATCATATATCATTCCGATAGAAATGTATATGGAGAATGGGCTAGTAGTCATCTGATTCTGTATCTCTTGTCTACCACTATGAACTACATTCCCTCTTGTAATCTTTCCCAAGGTTTATAATCCTTGAGAAACTCGATTCCCAGTATTAATTGATCTGGGATTCTTCCTGCAATCCCCTTGATAGTCAGCTCAATTTCACCCATCTTTAGGTTTCCTTGAAAATTTCCGACTATCGGTTGTTGGAGATAATATAAGACATTACAAGGGAATATATTCTCCCGTTGCGTAATGTTGAATATTACTTTAATTCTTCTCCATCCTTCCGGGCACTTCAGCTCTGCTTGTGTTTTGAAAACATTTAGGATTCGTTGTGCTGTACTCGGTCTTTTTCTTCCCAACAGCTGCTACTCATCATTCTGTCTTGTTGAAAAGACATCCACTTTGGCTCAATTCTGAAACTTTGGCTTCTGTTCAAAACGGGTTGATCTTGGATTCTCATATCAATCTCCTTTATAGTTGGAGTTTCAATGAGTTTCGGTAGAACTACCCTAGCGAAGTCCTCGAATATTCTTGAAACTTCAATAAACTCCTTTCTCAAGAATATATATCTGAATGATGTGTATTCGAGATAGCATATGAGATCTTGTAGGTGATCGAGTATGGTCTATTTCCTTCCTTCATCAAATCATCTCTTTTGAAGTTTTGATGAAGGGTTAAGACTCTATTGAAGTATCGATCTCCCAGATTGTATGCAATTCTAGGATAGACATTAAATGTCAATTTCCCTGCATACAAGTTCCCTGTGACTGTTCAAAGGCATGAATCCTTGAGATTTTTGATTCGCTTCCTTGAATGTTGCTTTAATAACAACTCTTATAGCTCCGATGTGAATCCATGAGAGTGTATTTGTAACTTCTCTCTTGACTTTGCTTTTGATTTCCTGAACCTTTCGGTAAGGGACCAATTGCATCTCAATCAGGTTACCCGTGAATTCCATTGGGATGACAAATTCTCCAGTAGTTACTCTATGGATAATTTGGTGTTTCCTGTTACGGAATCCAATCTTATCCAATGTCCTTTTCCATAGCTCCAATGGTGAAACCATCGTATATCTGGAGCTTTGGATCCTCTTTCATAATCCTCCTTAGAGTCTGTTGGTCCCAAATAGAGGCTTGGTAGTAGGCTTAGAGGGGGGGTGAATAAGCCTACTATATTTTCAAACTTTTCTTCCCCCTCTAACGGCTCGATTCTAATATCATTAACCTTTTGGGAGGTTACTGATCAGAGTGGATACGGAAGCTTATCTTAGAGCTCGGTAGAAGATGCCCTGCTTAATATGGAGTATGCAATTAAAGCA
Source organism: Scutellaria baicalensis (assembly GCA_005771605.1). Taxonomy (NCBI): domain Eukaryota; kingdom Viridiplantae; phylum Streptophyta; class Magnoliopsida; order Lamiales; family Lamiaceae; genus Scutellaria; species Scutellaria baicalensis. Next base: position 16,187,785 of record CM016722.1, on the reverse strand, counting down.
GTAAGCACATAAAGACGCAAGCATGTATAGAGGTTTGAAGGTGGAGTAATCCATCTACGTCCTCTCTTTCTCCTCTTAGGAGGGAACCTTTGTTAAGCTGGTTGATTTACATAGACCTATCTATTACAACCCACCCTTAATAAGTAAGTAGCAAGCCTTCACACAGATGCTTGCCTACTTTCTACACTGACCCACATATAATCCTAATCTACCCTACCAGGGTCTTCACTTTCCTTCCTAGAAAGTGGTAAACTCAGTAAGACTTTACTCCTCGCACTGAGTACTCCGAGATAACCTTTTAGAGAGGTTTATCTCCATCTTCTTCAATTGGGTGCAGGAAGCTTGGCCTTCGTTTGCAGACTGATCTGCTGAAGCTTGTTGCTGGACTGGTTGAATAAGTGTGCGTCTTCTTGGGGTGTGGAGTTTTCGAGCTTTTCTTATTTTTTTTCTACTCTGATTGAACACTCTTTTCTTCTCTGAACTTCCCCCTCTTTCTGCGCTTCTCTCTTTTTAAGTCTTCTCTCTGATGAGCTCTTCTCTCTTCTTATGCTCTTCTTTCTGCGAGCTTGTATATTCTGATGTGCTCGCTTTCTTCTTTCTTGACCCCTTGCACTCTCTCACACTCTGCTTCAGTCTTCAGTCATCCTCTTTATAGGTTGTGAAATCTACCCGTTGAAGGTAGACATATTTCCATCATTGATGTGCAGCACTCCTGACACACGCCAGCGAAAACGGGAGCTAGCAATCCGGACCGTATTGAAAAGGTTCCTGAGACACAGCATGGAAAAGTCACAATATTCATAAAGGAGATACAAGAATGAAAAAGGGGTCGAATTACTGGATTGAATTGAATAGGATTTCTGGGTTCTCTTTCTAGGAAAAGAGATTTCATGTGCTAAAAAATCCATCATAAGGGCATCAGCATCAATGGACTCCCTTGCCAGCTTTTCGCTTTCCATGTGTCTTCTTCTGATTGACTCCTCTTTTCTTCTCTCTACTGGTAACTTCTTGAGTCTACCGGTAACTTTGACTTTTCTCCCCATGCCTGTAGCTCCTTCCTCTTGCTTCACTTTAGAGCTTCCTCTTCTGGCTTGCTCCTTCAGGTGGCTCGAGACGTCTGTAGCATGCTGCTCCTGCAGTATGCTTTCGGCATGGTCTTCTCAGGCAGCTTCCTGTCTCGTTGTATTCTTTTTTGGCGAGGTCCCTTCCAGTAGCTCCCTGAAGTCAATAGTATCCTTATCAGTTTACTAGATTCTTTTTAACCATTCTCTTCAGTATCACTCATTTTAACACTTTCTCTATTTCTTTTAATCTTTTGTAGTAACTCTATTGTAGTAACCTATCCTAAGATTTGTCACACCCCATTTTCGAATATGGAAAAATGACTTATATAGCGGAAGCACAACTTATAAACAGGGCGTCCAGCCAAAAGAATAGATCATTGGAAAACAGATGGTAAACGAAATTCTGAAAATGATAATCCTCGTACTTAGAAGAGATCAACATGTACAGCGGAAAAGTATGTTTAGTTCAAACGTTAAAGGATTCTTAATACAGAGTACCAAAATAAGGTTCTGGAAAAGCCGACAAGGAAAATATACATAATTATACATGCAAAAGTATCAGGCAATTCAGCTCGTCCCTCCTTCATTCATGGTTTTCTGTAAAATAAAAATGTAACGCCCTGTTTTTAAAATTATGTATTGGCGTTACTTATATTAAAAATAGACCCTTTCAGTAATAATAAAGAAAACTAAATTCTGGAAATAACTGTAAAATATTATTCCATGAAGCATTGGTATGAAATACGAATTTTTGGAAAATGCAGCGGAAACGTTTACCTTGAAATTCCTTTCTTTACAAACACAGTTTTAGTTCCATGAACGGAGTTTTAGAAATAAATCATTTACATAAATAAATATATTTGGAATTTGTAAACTAAAACTCTTTATTTAAAATCTTCTTTGACCTTGATAATATCGACTACCGGCATGCCACGTTCGCGTACACTGTCCTAAACATTTAAACATATAGGGGTGAGTGCAAGAAAAATCACTCAGTGGGGTGGAAAGGGTAACACGTAAGCACATCAATTCAACCATCAAATAATCACTGCACATAACCATAATACATTATCATAACCTTACTCGGGTCTTTAAGCCCGACATGAACTTGGAGTTTTTAAGTCCAACATAAGTGGGTCATATTTGAAACCCTCGGGTAGCTAACCCGCCACGAAACCTGGAGTCTTTAAGTCCAGCGTGAAAAGGGCCATCTTTGAAACCCTTCGGGTATTTAACCCACCGTGAATGGAATTCCAACATTATCATTAACAATGCACATTTATCACATTATACTGGAAATAAACGCTGAAGGTCAACGTTCAAATTCCATAAAGTACCATAATCACATATAACATAACCACATTAAATCATATTCATTAAAATAAAGCCGTAAACAACAAGCATTTACACTTGGATATACTCGATGTCAAAAGTTTTCGTTCAGTACGCGTTCCTACTCCTGTCCTTTTTCGTTCTCTCATATTAGAGTACTAAGCTACTTATATAGTTATAAAATAACATACTAAGTTCCTATGATACGATAATAACATTCTAGGATAAAGTATATTTAAATACACTCGGGTTCAAGGTTATCGTAACCCTAAACTAGGATTTTTCCCGCACAAAGCTTAAATCGTCGTTTTCGTCAATCTGGGAATTAAAACTAGCATCTATAACATGGTACAGTACAAGAATATACTTATCGTTAAAATCTGGGGTCATAATATAATTTATGTGAAGTTCTGGGGTTAAACTATAGTTTCAACATAATTCTAGGGTAAAAATGCAATTTCAACATAATTTAGGGATCAATGTGCAATACAACATAAATTCAGGGACTGAAATGCAATAATTTATAAACTACAGGGGCTGAAAATAAATAATTAGAAGTGCAGGGGCTGAACAGAGATAACTCAATAGAACAAGGACTGGAAAACAATTAACCAAGAGTTAGAAAATTGCAAGAAGGTCCCTGGAATAAGTCCAATTTCCAATTGCAAGCCCCTGCCCCAAACCCCCCTTCTCCCCCCTGCCCCGTCGCTGCTGCTCAGCCATCCGACCACCGCCTGCCGCCATCTTTCATACTGCTGGCGATGGGCCCGTCGCCGGCGCACATCCTGCACGACGCCGCCACCAACGGTGCCGCTCCCCTTCCTCCCCCGCACACAAAAACACACACACGCAGACACACACCAACACACACCTTACGCAGCGCCACCGCCGGTGGTGCTGCCTCCCCCACCTTCGCACGGGGTCGCCGCCCCACGGTGACGCCAACCCCCGTTTCCCCCAGCAACACCCGCACACACCTACTCACAAAAACAGAAACGCACACACACGCACACACGAACTCACTCTCGCACACACGCAGCGCCACCACTTTCACCACCAGCCCAACCCGCGCACACACAGCACCATATAGCACCGTCGCTCTGCGACGGCAGCGGCAAACCTTCTCGCCGCCTAACACGCTGCGACGGCCCTTCTCGCCGCCCAAGTACTCGCCGACGACAGTGGAGGGAGGAGAAAGAGAAAGAGCGAGGAGAAAAGAGGTAAGTGGAAACCATTCTCCGGTGATGGCGGTGGCTACGCACAGCCGCGAGAGAGGGGGAAAAAGATGGGAAAAGGGCATTGCCTTTTCCTATTAAACTTTAGAGAGATCAGATTATAGGAAATATTGTTTGAATTATGGTGACTCACCTATTAAAACATTTATTCAATTAGTCATCTCAGATTATTGAATTAAACGGGTTATTTTAGGATATTCTTTATTTGAGTCGAGATTTTATTTTGAATACGGGTTACAATAATTAGATCTCGCATAAAAATTATCATTCGAGACCAACCCCATTAATTAAAATTGGATATATCAAACAATTTAATAATATATATAATTTACGAATTAATCGATATCTTGGATCATTATTAACGGTTTATTTTATCTCTTTTGTCAATTTAATAACTCGTAATTAATAATTAACTTTAGATTATCATAATATTGCATTGAAATGTTTTATACTGGTAGATTGATTTTACGACTTAAATCTAAATTATGAAAAGACGAATCTAAACTCAATTTTGATGAGTTAACTTATATATTATAATTCTCATAAATTCTAATTAGGTCTTAATTTTATTCTGGGTGTTACAAAAAACATATAAGGGGTGAGTGTCAAAAGTACAGTCAGTGGGTCGACCTGTACTGTGAAAGGGGAAACACATTTTATCGTAATCCTATTATATACATAAACATAGTACACATTGCGGACTCCCGAGTAGTCCCATGTAAACCTCTGGATAGGTTTCCGAAGAAAAGCCTATCGAGCCCCAAGCCGACTCCATCGGGTTTTTACACCCTTCATGTGGGGTTTCCGAAGAATACCCGATATACTTGGCATAGGATGCGCATGCGCAGTTAAGTGTTTCACATAATGGTTCTCACATAACACATAGTACACGTTAATCACATTCACATAGGTTCATATAATTCATGACAAGTATAAATAAACAAATAAATCTTTTGACCTGTATTGGTTTCTAAAGAAACCCTTCCTGTACGGGTATTATCCCGACTTTTCATCATATGAAATCAATTGCATTTGTATTCTTGGAAAACATAACTCCTTGAAAATGCACATTTTTCTAGATAAACAGTCATCAAACATTAACGATCAACATGAAATCAATTTCGTGCAACACGTTGTATAATGCAACAATTTCATGTAGTAAATTACATAATTAAAAGCATATTTATTTGATAGGATTTTACCCCCACCTTGGTTATCAAAAGTTCGGTAGAAGTTCGTCGTTCCCTTCCTTATTCTTGCCCTTCATCCAGAAACCCTACATAGCGCAGAAAATCGACTTAGCATCTAATTTAACTACATATGTTCGGAATAACTAGGAGAATAAACCCTCGAATGGAATAACAACTTGTGATCCTAGGTTTAGAGTTTAATCGAATCTAGGATTTATACGATTGTAGTCTCGTACTAGGGTTTTCCTTGCCTAACGGTGGTTCGTCGCGTTTTTCGTATCATTTTGGATGTCGTTCTAGTTTTTCCTAGTATCGTAGGACATAAAACACATAAAATATATATGTTTGGAGTCATAAAATAATATCTAGCAAGGTATAGGTTTCGTTTTATAATTTCAGCATGTTCTGAGGTCAAATTGTGATTTCCGTACAATCTGGGGGGTCCATATGCCATTTCTATAAATTCTGGGGTTCAATCTGCAATTTAATTAAATCTCAGGGCTGAAATTGAATCCCAAAATAATGCAGGGATTGAAATGCAATAAGGCAAAAGATAAAGGGTTGACAAATAAATATGCAAAATTAAATATTTGCAAAGAAGTCCCTGGAAAGTGTTTAATTTTCAAAATCCAGCCCCTGCACTCAAATCCCCCATTCCCGTCGACCTTTCCTCCCCCCTGCACGGCCGCTGCCACTGCTGCCCTCCGCCGGCAGCAGTGGCCACACCCACGCTACTGCACGGCGCCACCGCACACTGCGGCGCCACCCACACACACACACAAACCCGACTCAAACACCCTCTCCCCTCAACCTGCCGCAGCCGCCGTCCTTGCAGCTGCCGATGATGAGCACCGGTGTTTCCCCTTCTCCTTCCCACTCAGACGCGGCAGCGCCTCCCTCGTCTCCCCCGACAACCAACAGCAGCACACACAATCAACACACACACCCATCACACACTCACAACACACACTCATAGCAGCGCCGCCGCCGGTAGCGCTGCACTCCCTAACCACGCATGGCGCCGCCGCCCACGGCGCCGCCAACCCCTACAGCCGAGAGCGAGAGACAGCGAGAGAGAAGAGAGAGAGAGAGAGAGAAAGAAATACATGGATATGAAATTTTGCAGCAATTCAAGATGGATTTTTGTAGAGTTAGATAGATAGATACATGTATTTGCAGAGAAAAAGAAAAGAAAAGAAATGGAGATGAGGCAGTGAGAAATAAACTGAGAGATGGAGAATGAGCACCGGCAGGTCAAACGGCCGAACACATCAAGGAAGAAAAAGGAATTAAAGCAGAGATTTTACCCTTCAATCCCCTGTCGATTCTGCAGAGTGAAATCCCCTCTCACACACCAAGTTTCTCTGCAAAAGCTGGTTTGTTCAAAGAAGGAGAATTTTGGATGAAAGGGATGATCACCCCTTTGTACACATGGAAGAAACGAGACACGTGTGGGGCTTAGAAGATTTTGCAAAAATGACAAGGATTTCCTCTCCATTCTGGGCTAAGAAAATGGGCTCAAGTTTTGGGCTACATTAATGTTTGAATTGGGCCAGAATAAAAATACAGACTTACATTTGGGCCAAAGATTTAGGCTTAGGTAGTTTTTGAGTTGGGCCGAAAAAAAGTAAAATTGGGCTGAAAGGAAAGCATTACTTTGAGTTAACACTAAAATAATACCCATACATAATTAATGTACATGTATACATATAATCTATGTTATAAAATTTTGGGGTGTTATAAGATTGGTTATGCATATTTAGAGTTACTTAAGGTTTTGTCTCATCAAAACATTCTACAAATGTATACAACAATTTCTCCATTTTTTATGATGACAAAACCTTCACAGAAGATCAAAAGAACATAACCTCTCAAGCACAGAAAGCAGGTATAAAATATGGCAATATAAAGCATACTACTTTCATATACAAATCACATATAAGTCTAAAAGAAAGGGCATAAGAAATGGGCTTTTAAGAAAGAGGAAATTTTATTTCGATAAAACATCTATATTACAATGTAGTAAGCACAGTACAATAAACATCCTATCTAGATTCATTTTTCTATTCTTTTTGCTCTTTTCTTTCTTTCTTTTCCCTTCTCGCATGTTGCTGGCTCATTTCTCTTTCTGCTTTCCTTCCCCCTCACTTGATGCAGTCACCAGCTCCCAGTAGTTTCTTCTCTTTGGCTTGAGGGGAGAGCTGTTGGGAGGTGTGAGAGACGATGTGAGAGAGAGAAGGAATTCGTTTGGAGGAAAGTGTGTAAAGAAGCAAAGAAGTTCAGACGTCAGTAGCCTGCTGCCACCTTTCCTTCTCCTTCAATCTCCACTCATTCCTCCAACTATCCTTCCTTCTGATTCTCTTGCATCTGAAAAGAGAATTCACCTCATAGAAGAGGTGAAATCTCTTTTTCTCCACCTCTGGAAGTTTTTTGAGTGCAAGTTCTTGCTTGTGAGATAGGAGTTGAAAGCTAGAAGATCAACTCTTCTGAGAAGGGTTTTCTTAGCGAGTTTCAAGCGTGAAGGGTGAAAATATGTGATTTGGGGTGTGCTTGATTGATTATTTGCAAAAAATATGTCTTTTGGAAGGAGTGAAGAGAAAGGTTTCCAACAATCGGGTTCCATTATTAACTAAGGATGAGAGAAAGAGGATATATGTATGCTTAATGAAGAAAAAGGAGTGGATGTATAGGAATGACCATCTCTTCCTACCTCATGTTATTATGAATTCCTACCTATAAGAAAATGATATTCTTTTATTAATCTTGACAACTATCATTTTATTTTATTTTATGACAAATTATAAAATTAAATTAATATATAAATTTTATAAATAGTTATATATACTTAATATAAAATAATAATTAATAAAATAAAAGTATAACAAGATTAGCAAAAAAATAATATCAATAAATACATAAATGGTACAAAAATTATCAATAAATATGAAAATATTAAATATAAAGATACTAAAATTATTTGGATTATATAAAAACAAAAAAAATTAGTTTTGATATAAATATATATCTAAAATGCCTTATTTCTAGCAAATATATACAAATAAGATAAATGGATATTAGAATAATAATAGTTAATGTAAAACCATATAAATAAATTATAACTAATATATTTGTTATATACCATAATATAAGATATTCATCTTATCAATCATTATCTCATCTACAATTTCATTTGTCCGTCATTATCTCATCTACAATCTTTCACCCTTTATTCAAAAAACACAAACATTATGAAAACTTTCTACTTACATCTCATCCACAATCTTATTCATCCATCAATAATTTATGTAACTAAAAATTTCAACCTTCATTCAAAAAATAAAAAAGACATAATATCAATAATATCAAAAGTACTTTCAACTCAAAACCTTCTATTTACATTGTTTAGTTTCAAAATTGTCATTCAATGCATATTCTAATTAACACTTCTAATATTACATAAGTTTAGAAATTTTGGAAGGAATTTCTCTAACTTAATATAGTTTTTTAATTAAAGACATCTTTACTTTACAATAATACATTTATCCTTGTAAATGGTGTTTCTATAAAATAATTAAAAAACCTATATGAATTTACCCAATTATATAAAAATAGCTTAATAGTGGACCTCGAGAAATTTTCTAGTTTCATCACTACATACCCTCCTAAGGTTTAGACCATCTTTAATGATGCATTTCTTTTTTGTTTTTCTCAATTATAAATTTTAGATCATTTTAATGTAAAAACAACCACTAATCTTCAATGGTTTGCATTAAGTTATGCAATACTTTAAAAATATTATCCATATTATTAATCCTTTTCTTACTTTTTATTTATCATATATATATATATATATAATCAAAAATAATCAAAATTTGAACTTTATTATTTTGTAATTGTCAAAAAATAAAATTTACATGTGTAAATCGTATTCAACATAATATTTTACCTCATTATATATATTTTTACATTAGTATTCGTCCCAAAATGACATTTCAGTTAATATAATCTTTTAAATATATTAATTTTGATATAAACAAATTTATAACATTTAATAACAACAATACAAAGGACAAAAAGGAAAAAGAAAAAGAAAAGACATATAGCGCTTTAAGTTGGGTCGTGTAAACCTAATACAGTAGTGGCAATCGAAAAGATTAGACACAAAGTTTGACAACATTGTTAGAGAAGAAATAATCATAGAAAAAAGATGATGTAAACTAATAAAGTAGTGATTAATGCAAAATTTTGCAGCATTGTTAGAGAAGAAAAAATATAGAAAAAAGATGATCAGATTCAGATGCATTGTTGGACTTGAGTTGTAGCTTGTAAGAATTGTCCAAAATTAATTGTTGTTTGATTTTGATGAAAACAAAATGAAAGTTATTAGATGAATTCTTCAAGTGCAAGAATTTAGACATGTTCATCCAGTTCGGCGGTTCCGATTCCGATTTCCGGAATGACCGAACCGGGGAGAGGGGAAAACCGGTTCCGGTTCTGAAACCGCCGGTTCAACCGGAACCGCCGGTTTCGGCCGTTTTTTTTTTTTTTTTATCACCAATTTTGATTTTTAATACTTGTTTTCGACTAAATTGATTTTTTAGAATACAAAATATGAAATCTAACAAATAATGATTAATTGAACAAACTTTTGATAAAAAATTGGAAAATTACAACTTGAATTTACATAAAAAAGTGTATTTGATTTATAAGATTCTATCTATTACAAATTTACATAAAAAAATTCTATCTATTACAAGTTTACAAGTTTTCAATTCTATCTACAAATTTGTAAATAAAAGATTGGGAAGGGGGAAAAAAAAATTGAAAGAGCTTGAGTTTCATTATAATTTTGGAATTGAAATTCATTTCCAAATTTATAATGAAATTGCCTACGTATCCTTAATTTATAAAATTAAGGAATCAAAGCTCACGTAGTTCTCTTACCTCAACTTACCCGCCGATCCAAAAGTTATAATCTTCGAAGTTGGTTGGTGTGCCGCCGCCGGAGGATGATGTGTCCGAGTCGTAGCCAAACAAATCGGGACCACCATCTTCGAATGTTGCTTCGTTATGTAAATGTTGTGAACGTCTTTTGGCTTTGCACCAATCTTCAAGGAGCATAAGGTTTTGCACATTCTCAATTGCCAAGTTTGCACGTCTCGGAGCCAATGCGTGGCCCGCAATACTAAATGCATGTTCAACCGAAACCGTCGAGGCGAGACTTGCAAAAAGTTCCTTAGCAATAATGGTTAAAATAGGATACATGGTGGCCCTTGGTGACCACCACTTCAATAAATCTATTGGGTCGTCAAAAGCAATTGATTCAAAAGTGGCACTTAAATAATTATCTAATTCTTGTGAAGGGTTACTTCTAGCTCTTTTTTGTGTTCTAATGTCGTAAAAGTTATAGAATTGACCAAGGGCCGGTCCAAAGTGAGATGAAGAAGAAGAAGAACTACTAGATCCTACATTTTCACTAGCACTTATATTTTCACTAGATTCACCACTATGTATTGTTTTGTATTCTCTAAATAAATCAAACAAATATCATTTAGCTCTAGCAACTACTTCCCTAGGATTAGGCACATATTCTACTTCATCATAATCATTTAGAAGTCCATTTGGAAACAAGGCATTGTAATACATAGTTAATAATTCTTCTAGCCCATCTTCTCTAATCCTAGGATCTAATAATTTAGCACACAAAAATAGGGGGGGTATTTCATGAAAATATTTTAACCATTTTGATCTCATCAAAATAAGTACATGGCTCAAAGAATCATAATCAACAAAAGCATGAAAAATTAAAGCAATTTTAACACATTGATCTAATGCTATAGGAGAAGTAGGATAATAACATCCACTAATGTCCTTAGTTGCTTGTTCAAAAACCTTTAACATTTCTAACAAATGTGTGCAATAATCCCAACAATCACTATGTAACATAACATCATGAGCATTTTGTTCCAATAAAAAAGCACATAAAACTTCTCTATAATCATAAGTATCTTGAAGCATATAATATGTTGAGTTCCACCTTGTCTCGACATCTCTAGCAAATTTTCTAACTTCCATACCATTATCCTTACAAAACCTAGCCCATTGTTTACGTCTAGCAACGGAAGAAGTTATATAATTAATTGCTTTCCTAATCGAGACTAATTCTTTCTCTACAACTTTTAAACCATCTTGAACACATAAGTTAAAAACGTGAGCCATGCAACGGGTATGAAAAAATATACCTTGGATTGGAGGTTTACAAAATTCAACAAGGGTTGGTATGCTAGCGGTATTACTTGACGCATTATCAAAGGCAACGGCAAATATTTTAGTTAAAATCTTATTATCATTTAAAACTTTAATAAGTACTTGAGCAATATGAAATCCGGTTGCTTTATCTTGAAATGATACAAAAGCAATTAAACGTTTTTGATGATTCCATGCATTATCAATCCAATGACAAGTAATACCCATATAATTATTTAATTTGAAAGGATCCTTCCAACAATCAGCACAAATAGTTAATTTTGTTTTAAGTTGAGCTAATTCTTCTATTAATTCAAATTTAAATTCCATAACTCTTTTAGCCATATCACGTGTTTGAGTGTTCCTAGATATAACTTTAGCAGGTGGTTGCAAATACGTATTAATATGTTCTTCATATATGTCATCGCATGGATATCCTAGTGGAAGATGTTTCATAGCAATCAAATCACAGTTTCCTTTCCTCCATTCTAATTGACTAAATTTAAAAGTTAAAGAATCCACACCTAGTGATAAGCCGGTCGATCCTCGTAGTTGCGTTTGAGACCGGTCCAATCCCATCTTGTCCGGATGCTTCTTTAAGATATGGTTGGTGAAAGTTCCATATCCCCCTCCATGTTTGAACTTGTATTTGTTCGAACAATGGTTGCAAGACACAATGTAGTCGATGTTCGAATTAGGAACCGGCTCCTTCTTGAAGTGGACGGAGAAAATGTCACTTCGAAGTGATGATGCGGCTCTAGTTGAAGTGGTTTGACTAGGGGCACCACCTCCTTCTTGTGCACTTTTTTGTGTTGTTGGAGGAGGCGGCATCTCATCTTCACTCCCCTCCAAGGCCGCATGGATATCGGCCTCTAAATCAATATCATCGCCCAAAAGCTCATCGATGTAAGTATCATCATCTCGTGTGAATTGAGGAGGGGGCATGAGACTTTTACCCTTCCCACGAGACGAAGATCCTCTTCGAGGCATGATGATAGAATAGTAGAAATGTAGAAGTAGAAATGTAAAGTCGTAAAGTAGAAATGTAGAAGTAGAAACGTAAAGTTGTAAGGTAGAAATGTAGAATAGTTGAAATGCTTCTTTGAAATAGTAGAAATGTAGTAGAGCAAGAGTGAGAGGTGTGGAAAATCACCATCTTTCAACCTCTATTTATAGACTTCGAAAAATACAAAAAAAAAACAAAAAAGGGAGGCTCCGGTTCGAACCGGCGGTTCCGGTTCGGTTTGAACCGCCGGTTCGATCCGGTTTTTGCATCTGGGCCGTTGATCTCCAACGGCTCGTAGATTTGCGCCATCCAATTTGAAATTTTTTAAAACCGGCGGTACGAACCGGGCGGTTTGAACCGCCGGTTCGATTCTGGTTCCGGTTCGGCGGTTCCCAACGGCTACTTCTCCCGAGCCGTCGATCTCCAACGGCTATATCAGATTCAACCAGAGCCGTCCACGTGGCAGATTGAAAAAAAAAAATTAAGCAAAACCGTCGGTTTCGAACCGCCGGTTTGGCGGTTCAAAAATTCTCGAATCGGAACCTAACTGGTTATATCCGGTTTCCGGTTACGGTTCGGCGAACCGTTGACAGCCGGTTCGAACCGTCCCGGTTCGCCTGTTTCCGAACCGGATGGGCGTGTCTGAGAGCAACCATGAATTCGGAAATAAAGAATTAGTTGAAAATGGAGTTATATTATAGAGTTACCAATTGGTATCCCACATTGGAAAACACTCAGAAGAGTGGAGAGTGGGGACACATAAAGAGGAGGGTTGGGCGTTTGCTAAAACCACGCAGCTGCGCATTGAGCACAAAGCGAACTATTCTTTCGCCTTTTACTAAAGAATACCGTGTGCTCGTTGCATTTCAAGCAGCATACTCCTATTTTTGGAGGATCCTTTTCTTATTAGAAAGGACCACAACTATCCAGTTCAACAATTGTTTGCCAATCTGTGAAGTGAGTGTAAACATGTCTTAGATTGTATTTTGCAGGTGAAAGAAAAGCAATCAAGAGAAACACCATTATTGAAAGTGCTTGTCCGACACTACAGACAGCCTTAAGCCGATATGTACTGCAACAACTCACCTCATAAGCCGTCTCAATGGTGAACATATATATAGCCAAGATGAATCGGCTTCAGAAGCAAAGATTCTACAGCATGGATAAATAACAACCACAACAATATCCCTAAAATTCCAAAACATGCCGCTAGCTTGGATAGAGCCCGGAGAACCATTAACACTATCATCTGTATTTACCTTAACGCAATCGAGTAGGGGTTGATACCAGCGAAGAAAAGATTCCATGAAACTTTTCATTTTATCAATATTAGGAGACAGGACAAGGGACAAGGGACCAACCTAAAAGAAAAGTTATCCACGGGCACCACGAAGGTCAAATTTTTAAAAGATTCATCGACAAAGGTAACATGAGCAGAATCACGCCCAACAACCAACCATCACATGAGATAGAGTTATGGGAAGAAAAAAGAGATTCCTCGACAATAATCACGTGGGATGAGTCACGAGGAAAAACTGACAAAACACTAATTTAGTAGTTGAGCCATTAAGGAAAAGAGACAGCTGGCTAAACAAGATTTGGAATCTGCCTATAAATAATTGAGGTAGAAGGAAGTTGAGAACATCGACCATTCCCCTCAGTTTTCTCTAAAATAAAAACATTTGTAACATTTTGAGTGATCTTAGCTTTAAATTTATATACTTACGAGCGGTAGCCTTCTCCATGAGAGGCTACACCAGTATTCTCCTCCCAAAAGGAGATTACAAATTTAATAAATATTTTTCAAATTCTTAATAAAAGGAGGGCTTACGCTCCAACATGTGTTAATGTATTATTGATTTATCCCTTGAGAGAATTATCTTGTACACTTGAGGTAGGAAACGAACTAAAGTTAGTGTTGAACAGTTTTTGAAGGAGTTGGATATATACTTTGAAATTATTTAGTTTATGTATATATACATTATGTACTTTATGAAAATATGTTTTATTTGGTCAAAATTTATTTTATTAATGTGCATATTTGGTCAAAATTTATTTGATATTTTATTTAATGTGCAATGAATTATTGGTAAATACAAAACACGAACAAAGATCCTAGCAAGACCATCATCAAATTACTCATAAGTCTCCCACATCGAAGGAGCTAAGGGCACAATATGGAAAGAATAAAGTATAAAAGAATAACGAGTGGGGTTTTATGAATTATCTTTGCGCTTGGGGCAATGACGCAGCTAGTGAGGTTCTAACCGAGGCGCGTCTATTGCTGGTTGAAAACTATTTCCAAACCCCCTCTTTGGCCTAAGCTTGACTTTGGCCGTCGAGAATTTCTGGAAGGGCTTCCTTTATTGGTGAAGTCCTATAAATTCAGTTCAATTTTGTATTTATGGAACGCCTTCCTTTTATCGGTACAATTCAGTGCATCTTGGGAGGCCTCCCTAGCAGCCTTAATCTCAGTCCTAAGCTGACTCTCCCTCAGAATAGCGGCAAACAACCTCTCCCGATCTTCAATGCTCAACAAGGGCAGATTAGGATGCCTCCATATCCGAAGTCAAAGTCGCATGAAGCTCCGTGGCCCGCTGCAATTCATTCCTGGTGGCCCGCAAGTCATTCCTCATTGATTTCATGTGGTTGAGACTGGCAAGATTAACGCCAGCAGTCTGCCAGGCAAATACATCGACTTGAGAGTGAAGGACTCGAACACAGGTCTCAAGATCAACACTGGACATGTCATTAGCTCTCTCATCGTCTCCGATGAAGGGTGAAAAGACTCGAGGCAGGACACCAAGAAGGGAGGAAGCCTTTCCCTACCCTCAGCATTTATTAAGGTTCCGGGGTCCTGGCCACAAATGCTGGTTGGCCTACTGGAGGAAGGCCTCGACTGAACCACAGGGCGAGCCTCGCGTTCAGGAGGAGCAGGCACAGAAGGTGAAGCCTGAGGGGTAGAGGACTCAACGGGCTCAAACATCTCCCGCAAACGCTTCCTCAAAGCACCAGAGGGAGGAGTAGGAGTACGAGCAGGAGCATTAATAGGAGATCACTGAACAAGGGCTGAAGGGCGACGCGTCAAACTTCGCTCGGCCGTGGCTGTTCGACTAGCAAGGTGAGATACAAGATCCATTCTAGGAACAAGAGGACGGTCTAAAATACAAGACAAACTTAAGAAATGCTAAAGAAAGGAAAAATCAATAAAAATACCCAAAGTATTATAATTGGATCAGGAGCACGGATAAAAGGAGGAATAAGGCCGGCTTCTCTTAAACGCCTAGTCGTAATCAGGAAACCGACTTAACGATTTGCAACAGGCTCCTGTCCTATACGAAAAAGCCCGTAACGAAATTCCTCTTAACAAAACGGTTGTGGGGATTGTATGCTGCAAAAAAACGAAAATATTAAATATAAGAAAAGTCAAGAAAAGAAACAAACAATTAAATGTCAGTAGGAAAGTCGAACATCGAAAAACAGGGTTGAAGTCTATCCGAATCAGGCATAGAGCTACCCCAGGCCTATTAATCCTTTGTCACACTTATGGCTTTCCTAATCTGACCTTTTCCGATGTTAATTGGTTGCTCGGTTTGAAAGCTAGTCCAGGGTTGAATAAGCATTTTTATTATCTCTCCCTAAGGAAACAAAGACCCCAATTAGTCTGGGGCATTTTATCCTTGATCAAAGAATGGCGGACCAAATGGTTCTCGGTTGGTGGCGCATGACTAACCATTTGGTTGAATCTGAGCAGGCGCAAGTTCCCATTGGAGGAGAAACTTGGTAAGGACAGGAGCTAAAGGAAACCTAAGGCTAGCTTCCAAAGCCCGAACGCAGTGGCAACATACCCTTTAGGAGGATTGTTTATCCAATCATTCGGGCCAGGAACGGCGAGCACAATGTATCCCGGAATGTCGAACTCTCTATGCCATTGGACTAAATCGATAGTAGTGACATTGGAAGGGAAGTTAGAAGCATTTATAGAGGAGGTAGAACCCCTAACAACGGGGCTCTGGAAGGCGCAAGTTAAGAAGGGCCGACTCCGTTAGACAACTCCGGACAGGGGAGTTAGACCTAGTTGACTTCGAAGAAGACGACGAAAGGGGTTATCATTCTCATCATAGTCACGAACCTGGTTGGACCCAGAAGAAGACATGATTAAAGGACACAAAAAGGTTACCTGAAGATTCTTCGCCAAAGAAGGAGTAGGTTGGTGGAAAAAGAGAACAATGAGAAAGTGCGGAGGCAAAATGGCGCGTATGCCCTATTTAAAGGCTAGGCCCACGTCTTTTCAGAGGCGCACTATCCAACCCAAGTCTCTTCAACTTCCGGAGAAGCAGGATGTTGACACGTGTCTTGAAAGAATAGCTCGATGAGTTAGCTTCCATCGAAATTCACGACATTTCGGCACAACCTAAGGGCTAATGTGACACCCTAAAATTTTATTTGGGTTTTTATAATTAATTACATGAAATAAACCAAGCTGAGATAAATCGAGCTATATCTGGGCCGGTCTAGGCACGAGATTTCACTCAAGACATACCATAAGGAGATCGACCCTCATGGTTGAGCTGACGAGCTGCACGGCCGCCAGTCCAGCCAAGGAAACACGCTAAGGATCTTGACATATCTTTTTAAGATAGGCAAATATCAGGATTTCTTTCTATGTAAATCCCTCAAATCATGAGATCCTTTTCTAGATATCCAAGGGGTATACCCCCATGTATCTTTATAAATAAGGCCTCTAGGAACAAGGTTAAAGGGACACTTCATACAAGTGGGAACTCAATTCGCACATGTTGGGGCATTCTCTTTAGAGAAAACTCTTTTTTCATGGCGATTGGATCTTTAACAGATCCGAATTCTAATTCTTTTTTTACTCAATTGTACTCTAAAAAGGGAGATTTTACTCTCATTTCATTAATACAAGGCTCTATGACGACCTACGAATAGGTTGACCAGACCTAGCTTAGAGCATTCTTGCCCGGGTAGGCTCCGGGCCCAGTGTTTTTTTCCCTTTCGATTTATTTCTCTTTATTTCGAGTTATTTAATTTAATTTAATTGGATGTTGGAGCGAGGAGTTTGTTCCACACAAATTCCGACGTCAACATTTCTATCTTCCCACCCTTTTCTCTTCTCTTCCGCCACCGCCACCGCCCGCCGTCGCGTTCCGCCGTTCCACTACCACCACCCTTTTTTCTCTCTCCCCTTCTCTTCTCTTCTCTCTCCCCCCTCTCTCCCTCTATTTTCTTTCTCTGGTTCGGATCGGCTTCGATGAGGAGAGGGGGCCATTGCTGCCGCCTTGCTGGTTCAGCTCCGGATTAGGTTCCGACAGGAGAAATCGGCTTCGGATCTGGTTTGACGGGAGTTGTCGCCGCCGTCGCAAGAATGAGATTTGAAGAAGAAAGTGTCACTGCCGCTGGAATCGGAGCCATCTCCTCTCTCTCTCTCTCTCTCTTCTTTCCCTTCTTCTCCTCTCTCTCTCTTCGTTCCTCTCTGTTTTCCCTAATTTTCCTATGTGTGTGGTCGGTTATGGGGTTAGTGTGTCGTCGGCGACAGAGCGTTATTGCCATGACGAATCCGGCGGAGGTTGGAGTGTAGGGCAGTGCCTGGATTGTCTTGGAGTGAAGATTTGTGGTTTTTTTAATTATTCTTCCTTTTTAATTTCTTATTTTGTTAATTAAGGAAAACTTTTGAAATAAAAAATGTTAGATATCACACATGGATTTACGTGGACCATGATAAGGTATACTAAAGTTAATTATTGAATAAAAAAAAAATTAGCTATTAAAGATAGTTAAAGGTAATTATTGATAAAAAGAGGTAAAATAAGGTAATTACTAGACAAAATTAAAGGTAAATTGAAGGTAAAAATTGATTAATAATTAAAAGTAAGTTAATAAAAACCTATTAAATAAAATTCTTAATAATTGACAAATAAAAAAAAAGGAAAAAGAAAATAAATAAATAAAAGAATATCAAATTACAACTTTATTATTGAAAGTGGGATTTGAAGATACACAAACATATATAATGAAAAAATAGGGGTAGTTGTGTCTTTTCACCGCAAATAAGTCAGAAACTAAGCAAAATCGCACTTCAGGTGCATCGACAACATTCCCTGAAGTCTAACGATTTTGGGTATTTCACGTCGGCTTTCTGAAATCACACGTGTTCGTTATGCAATTTCAGTATCATAGGAGGGTCCGACGTAATATTTTGTTAACACATGGGGGTTTCAAGGATTTAAGCCATTTTTGTTGCAACAAATATACGAATGTCCGGTTTTAATTTAACATTTTTAACATTCTTATTATTACCATTAAAGACACATCAATGTGAATTCGTAGTATTTTTATTATGATTTTATTACTTTTTTTGACCCGTAACTTAGGGGGTGTGGCAATTCGGAACTTTAAGTTTTCATGCTGGTAAAATAGGAGAATAAGTTGTCGGGCTGTGCAAATTTTGCCAAATTTCAGTCAGAATTATTCAATTGGGCCGAAATTGCACGTGGAACGCACGTGAGATCACTAATTCGGGCTTTTGGGGCCAATTTAAATGATGTGACAACCATTTTATATTTAAATGCTATTTAATTGTACACATGGATGCCACCTAGATATAAAATGGGTGATGTGGAAATAAAAACAAAAAAAAAATTAAAATATATTAAAAGAAAAATTAAAATCAAAATAAAAATTAAAAAAGATCATCATCATCATCATCTAATTCTCCCCCATCTCCATCTTCTTCACCCACACTAGCATCCTTCAATCCACCACCACCACATCGCCAACGCCGCCTCCACCACCATCCAGTGCTTTCATCGTATGGATTCTGTTCGAATTCGTGATCTTTATCATCATCTCCGGCTGCAACCACGATCATCTTAAATATTTTTTTTAAAAACTTTTTCCAGCAAAATGCATAACACTTGACTTGCACGTGACTTATGTAAGGAGTAAAATGAAAACACAATAAAAATTACACTTGTTTTTAAATTTAAGGGTTAAAAGCACTTAACCACCCGAACTATGCCCCAATTTGCAGTGTAAAACCTTTTTTTCGTTGCACCGTCCTTATTAAACTTTGCGTGATTTGCAAAGTACAGTAAATTGCTACTTTCCGGCTGGTTTCTCCGGCAAACACGAAACGACGTCATTTTATTTAAGGGTATTTTTGACTTTTCCAGAATCAAAACGCCGTCATTTTGATGGCCCCTTCTTCACCCTTTTACAGCCCTAAATCAACCAAGGGAATGGAGTAAAAAAAAATAAAAATACAGCAACCAATTTCACATAAAAGTAAAAAAATTTCACCCAAAATTAAAATCTTCGAACCTCAAAGAGCTCCGGCGACGCACCCTATTTCCATTTTCAGTGTGATGTGTAGGTGGAAAACACCACGTACATATACTTATTCTGAAATTCAGCCGGGAGGCAGCAAGTGAGGTCGTTAAATAAAAAGGCGAAAAATTCCCTTTTTACAATTTTTCCTATTATCTTCTCTCTTCCATTTTCCCCATTTCTTGTTGGTAGCTTTTGTCAAGGTACTTTCTTCATTGCTGAGAGTACACCACTTCTTCTCCAGAATCTTCTATGTTCTGTTAAGGAGGAGATATTGTGCCTTTTGTCCTTTATAGCCATGTCAGCTACTCATCTAGGATGCTCATCATTGTGCTATGAATTATTATCCTCTACTTCGAGCTTATGGAATCCGTTCGGCTGCCTCTTGTTACGGTATCACCACTTCTGCTTTGTAGGATTTTTAATACCTTCGCGACCTCTTTGGGTTGTGTGATGTATTTGCCTCCGGTTCTCATTGTTTTCTGCGAGTTCCGTTCCTCTGTGGTCACGGAGTGTTCTATTTTTCACTTCTGTTTCTACGTCAGCATCGGGGGAGTTCTGCTGTTCTTATGATCACGTGGAACATTCCTGCTCCTGACCTTTCCTTTCTCCTCCAGTTCTGCTCCCGCGTCTGCACTAGATGAGCTCTGCCGACTCGTAGTTACGCAGAGTCTCTTCGCTTTAAGTTTTTCTTCTCTCATTCACTTCTGCTTCCACGTCTGCAGAGAAACAGTTCTGCATTCATGTGAGGGCAATTCTGTCATATTGTCATTTTACAAATTCCAGGAGTTTAGGCGTTTCGGGGTAATGGTGCCAGCATTTTTCATGATCTTTTTCCTCCAAAACATTTATAGGCTTATCCTTCCCACATCACAGTGGTTGTTTCCGGTGATCACCATTCTTCCACACATGTTTAATCCCTTCAAGAATCTCCCATTCTGGGCTGCTCTCAATGCCCGCGAACCCCCTCCTCCACATATCATAACCTCCGTTTTTCGAAACCTGTCTCTGTGATCCAACGACAGAATCCTTCATTGCTTGCTTGCTTAATTTAGTATATCTCTCACACTACAATTACTACAAATCCATCGTTTATTCAGTACTATATATTCTCCATCAGTTGCTTCACAATGTTCTACCTGTTCGCAATTGTTTTTTTTATTTCTCCCTTTCAATAAGTATTGTATTTAGTAAATCCAAATAAAAAAGAAGCTATTTCTATACTTTCTTACAAATTAACCACTTCAAAAATGGCTGCAGAGACAGTGATCTCTGTGGCTCTGGAAACCTTTAGAGATTTGTTGTTAGAAGAAGACAGGTTCTTATCTGGTGTGGGCAATGAAGTGAGGTCTCTTCAAACACAGCTAATAGAGATGAGATGTCTCCTTGAAGACACTGACAAACAACGACACGAGAACATATAAATGATTGGCAGGCTAAACGATTTCTCAAGAGATGATCTCTTCGGCACAAACTCGTATGAGGAAACATTCCTCCCACCCACGAGAACCACTCTGTCATCTCTCTCTGGTAGCCTCAAACTCGAAGCATACCATCTCTCATCAGACAGGGAACCCTTCTTTTTCTCTCTCCAATCACACCGCCATTCTTGCACGGGCTGAAGTAGCGGACCCGCCACGAAGCCGCCGTTCTGGATAACGGTCCCGTTGCTGAGAATAGACCCCGATGAGCACCACGTGTCGGTTTCGACATTGAGGGCCCTGATTCTGTTCCTCACCACATCGTACTCGACTGAAAAGGGCTGTAAAAGTGCTGAAGAAGGGCCATCAAAATGATGGCGTTTTGATTCTGAAAAAGTCAAAAATACCCTTACTTAAAACGACGTTGTTTCGTGTTTGCCAGATAAACCAATCGGAAAGTGGCAATTTACTGTACTTTGCAAATCACGCAAAGTTCAATGAGGACGGTGCAACGAAAAAAAGTTTTTACAATAAATTGCAAATTGGGGCATAGTTCGGGTGGTTAAGTACTTTTAACCCTAAATTTAATTACAACCTAAATTTCTTTAGTTACATATTTACCCTTATAAGAATTATATTTAAGTCAAATGTTGCATATATATTTCTTGGAAATTAATGTTGGTGGAAAAACAATTTAGGTAGAAATTTGATTATAATTTGATAAAAAGAAAAAGAGTCACTGTTGCATGCACCAGTTGCAGGGATCCTTGGATTCGTGCAACTAAGACCTGACCCGCCCCAATTAAAGAGATATATTTTTATTAATCCTGTTTTTTCTAATTAATGGAGCCCTAATTAATCTTGCCTCTCTCAACTCAAAAATCTCTCGTCTTCTCCCAGCTCAAATCATGAATCTCTCGTCTTCTCCAAGCTCAAATGGATGTGATCAACAAAATTGATTTTATCAACAGAACCGACGCAATTGATTTTCATCTCCTCTCTCCCCATTTCTCTGTTCAAATTCATATGAATCTACATTGTTCATATCGGTAAAATTCCAGAAAAAACAGAGAAAAAAATGGAAGACACTGGTAAGAATTAAAATGTGGTATGATTATCCTTGTAAAATTTTAACTTACATTGCATTCTTAATCTTGTATTATAAGCGATCAACAATGTATTCATGTTATTGAGTTAAATAGTGATGAAGATGAATTTGTTGATGCACTTGATGAAGTTCACACAATTCCTGAAAAGAACGACGGTAAGTAATCTTACTTGTATACTTTAAAGAAAGAAGTATGCTTAACATATATGAAGGTAATCTTATTAACACATAAAAGTATACTTATTATATAGTAAAGGTAACGCTGTTTACACATAAAGGTATCGCTAGTTTCGAAAAGAAGATAACTGCATTCTAATTAAAATAAAATATAATGAAGGTATGCTTACTAACAGATAAAGGTAATCTTATTGTTACATAAAAGTATGCTTATTATATCGTAAAGGTAACACTTTTAATTAAAATAAGATATAATGAAGGTATGCTTACTAACAGATGAGAGTAATCTTATTAACACATAATGGTATGCTTATTACATCGTAAAGGTAACACTATGATTAATATATGATATTTTATTTTCCAGATCACACTGATGAGTTGAATGATTTCAGTGGTTCTCTTCTTGGATTAAAAAGGAAAACAATTAATGACATGTACAAACTTTACTGTAAGCATGCTCGACTGCTCGGATTTAGTGTTCGGAAATCTACAAGTAGATACTCTATAAGACAAAATCCAATTGAATTGACCAAGCTATTTGTGTGCTCGTGTGCTGGGATGAAGACATCAAAATGTACATAGGTGAAGAGAAAAAAAACTGGTATTACAAGAACAAATTGTGCTGCATTGATGAGAGTTAAGATGAACGATGATGGTCTATATGAAGTTGTTAGCCACATTTTAGAGCATAACCATCCATTTACTCGAACCGAATGGAATCATCTCCACCGTTCAGAAAGAAGGATCACAGATGAAAAAGGGAAAGCCATTGAAAACATGATATCATCAGGTATGTCTGCAACAAACTCTTTCCGCTATATGGTTCAAGATGTTGGAGGAAAAGAGATTGTAGGTCACACGATTAAAGATCATTTGAATTTTGTTAATCGCATAAAAATGAAAGTCATAGAAGGTGGAGATGCTCAAACAGTTATAGAAATGATCCAAAAATAGCAAGAAGATTGTGATGACTTATATTATAAGATGAGATTGGATGATGAGGGGAGATTAAACAATGTTTTTTGGAGAGATTCAATGATAAAGGAAGATTATAGGATTTACAGTGATGTAGTTGTAGTTGATACAACTTACAGAACGAATAGGTATAATATGATATGTGCTCCTTTCGTTAGCATTAACAACAATTGGAGAAATGTAATGTTTGGTTGTGCATTCTTGGCCAATGAAAAAAACGAATCATTTGAGTGGCTTTTTGAGGTATTTAAAAAATCAATGGGAGGGAAAGCACCGATAACTGTATTCACTGACCAAGATTTTGCCATTACAAATACAATCGAGAAGGTACAATTATATTATCCTCTATATTCTGTGGTTGAACCTTCACTTATGATAATATTACCCTCATGTTGTATTATGGTACCTTGATGTAATTATAGTATTACACCAATGTTTTTACCCTAATCTGTTTACCCTAGAACTCTGTGGTTGAACCTTCACTTATGATAATGTTACCCTCATGTTCATTTAAGGCTACCTTGATGCAATTATAGATTTACCCTAATCTGTTTACCCTCTGAATTCTGTGGTTGACCCTTCACTTATGATAGTATTACTCTCATGTTGTATTATGGTTACCTTGATGCAATTATAGTGTTACACCAATGTGTTTACCCTCTGAACTCTGTGGTTGACCCTTAACTTATGATAATGTTACCCTCATGTTTACTTAAGGTTACCTTGATGCAATTATAGATTTACCCTAATCTGTTTCCCTCTGAATTCTGTGGTTAACCATTCACTTATGATAATGTTACCTGCACATTGTAATAATGATACCATGGTTCTATAATAGAGTTACCCTATTAATATATTTTATGTTTTATAGGTTTTTCCCACAACAAGACATCGGTTGTACATATGGCACCTCCAACAGAATGCGATCAACAAGTTTGCCCAATTGAAAAGTAATACCTTGTTTAAGGACCCATTCAACAAGTGTTTAATAGGATGTCTTGATGAAAATGAATTTGAGCATTGTTGGAGACAAATGATAGTGACTTATGGATTACAAGACAATGCATGGTTTTCAAGATTATATAATTTGAGATCAAAATGGTGTACTGCCTTGAATAAGGATTTTTTCTCAACTAGGTTACTATCTTCAAAAGGAAGTGAAACCACAATTCATGCTATTTCCTTGGCTTGCTCCGTCAGGTGGCTTGAGGCTCCTGTAGCTTATTGCTTTGGCATGGTCTCCTTCAGGTGGCTTCCTGTCAGGTAGCTTTGAGTCTCCGGTAGCTTGCTGCTTTGCACTATGCCTTAAGCATAGTTTCTTCCAGTTAGCTTTCTGCATTGAGCAGTATCCTAATTAGTCTACCAGATTCCTTTCACCATTCTCTTCAGTATCCTTCTTTAGAAGCTTTTCTCTGTCTTATCTTTCTGCAGTAACCTCTCCTAAGATTGGTTATGCTTTACGGTTACTTCCTTAAGGTTTTGTCTCATCAAAACATACTTTAGATGTTTCCAACATACTTCACATCAATTCTATCGAAAGCATACCAGATACTTATATACAGAAAAGATGGACAAAACAAGCCAAATCAGAAGTCTAGGATACTTTCAAAGCTACTGGAATTAGTGAAATAACTAATGCCTCGTGATTGTGTTATTTGGAGGCATGAAATGGCTAGAAAATATTACAACCTTGTCTTGAGATATGAAGACAACAATGACATAAGATGAATGCTAGAAGAAGGTTATAAAAGGGACTCGTCAAATGTTAGTGGAATCACTACAACAAAATCAGCAGAGCCTACTTGTTCTGAGGCATCAAATATTGTCCATGATCCTTGTGAGAACCGAGAGTCTCATAACTTATAATCAATATAGTTCATGCATCCATGCATTTTATGAATTGCATGTTATTTATTATGTGATAGTACTTGAGTCTACATTGATGTTATATAATGTGTTTGTTTTATTTATTTATTCATTTATTTAAATTGGTTAAATATTGGGCTTGTTTCTTATTGTAAGTAATTAAAAGCCCCTAGTTTATGTGTTAGTACTTATGTGTTAAAGAGTATTAATGAGAAATTAGATCTCAATATTTTATGTTAATATTAGTTGTTTGGAAAACAGAATTATTGGGATAAATGGTATATATGATATGTGGATGCAGTACGTGTGTATATATATATTTACTTATTTAGATTAATGGTCAAATAAGAAAAATATCTATGATATTAATGATCAGAAAATAAAATAATTTAGTAAAGTAAGAGGTGGCATGATGACACCGAACTTATCATGAGAATTAAGAGAATGGATGCCACTGTTATGCTTTTGAGATGACTCATGCTTAGATAACATTAGTAGAAAAATATAAGTAAAATATAAGAAAACAAGTGGAAGAAAATAGACAAAGAAAGATAAGTGGGGAAAAAGCATGTAGAAGTTGAACAAAGAGGTACGAACTTTAATTACTTCTTCAAATTGAGCTTCAAGTATTATCCATGGTATCATTATTTATAATTCCTAAGTCGATTATATATATATACACACATGCTAATTGGGAATTCTTGTATGGACAAAACTGAATTATATGTGTTTACAATAATCCTACACAAATTTACAAACATAATTTTAATTGCTTTATTTTAATATTAAGGGTAAATAAAGTTAATTAAGTCTGTTTCACCGAGAAATTGTTTAAGATTAATTAACTAAGTATACTTGTTGATACAAATTTGTTTTGAGGGATAAAATATACATATAAATATACACACGCTTGTCATTGACTATAGTATTTATAAGAACTAATTGGTAATTATTATTATTTAATTAAGTTACAGTTTAATTTTATAAATGCAAATTATTTTCCCTAAAGTTATTTAGTCTGGAATTTTATTATACTAATCAAGTAGTATATTATTTTTAGATTAGTTGTAGATGCACAAAAGAGACAAGAAGTTACGTAATAATCATTCTGGAAAGCAAGGTAAGTAGAAATTTACTTGAACTGCAAAGCATAAATTCGTATTATCATGTAATAATTATATTATTTGATGATATGTTGGTACTATGCCTATTATACGGGTTGAATTGTGAATTGGTGATTACTGCAAAATGAATTTATGAGTGCAGAGACTGATAGAGATAAAGTAAGTGCGATGTTAAGTGAAGTTACTCGTATGAGTATTTTTTACTGTGGCCGCATGGCAGTTTATGTATTGTGCTCATGCTGGGGATAACAGGGTGTACTGAAATCCCAATGAATACATTGATCGCATGTTGGGGATAACAGGATGTACTGAAACCCCAATGAATACATTGAGCGCATGCTGGGGATAACAAGGTGTACTGAAACCCTAATGAATATGTTAGAAATGGACTAGGTGAGTGTTTGAGTGTTAGAAATGCTAGGTGAGTGTTTGAGTGTTAGAAATGGCTAGGTGAGTGTATGAGTGTTAGAAATGGACTAGGTGAGTGTTTGAGTGTTAGAAATGCTAGGTGAGTGTTTGAGTGTTAGAAATGCTAGGTGAATGTTTGAGTGTTAGAAATGCTAGGTGAGTGTTTGAGTGTTATAAATGGACTAGGTGAGTGCTTGAGTGTTAGAAATGAACTAGGCGAGTGTTCGAACCTTAGAAACGAAATAGGTGATTTCACGTGAGGATGTCAAGTGAGGAGTTCAAGAAAGGGTTTCAAGTGAGAATATCAAGTGAGAAGTTCAAGTGATGATACATGGGAACAATTTTATTTAATAAGCATGTTACAATGTGTAATTTCTGCTTATTGGGATTTTATCTCATGTAATTTATGTTTTTGTTGGTCCCAAGTGGTAGGTAGTAGGCTTAGAGGGTGGGGGGGTGAATAAGCATACTCAAAATTTTCAGACTTTTCTTATTGATGTAAACGCTGGCAGATTGTTATAAGAATTTTCTGCCTTGAAGGTAGCTGCTTAAGCAGTTACCTTAAGCTCTTTTTTTTTAAAAATCAGTAAGAGTGTTTATGCACAGCGGAAATACTTTTTAAATAATAGTTCTTTTCTGAAAACCAATACAGAACTTGAGGATGATATGCAGATGATAAGACCATCTCCAACAGTGCACATGATTTTCCTGTTAATCTTACACAATTTTTATGTAATAACTGCCAATGATCTCCAACAGTTTATATTATTCTCTGCACCAAAAAAGAATATTCCATAATATTCTTTATTAATTAATTAATTTAACATTTTATTTATTATAAATATTCGTTATTATTGTTAAATAATCTATTTTTCATCTTTATTATTTTCGTAAATCTAGTTCAGATATATCCTCATCCTTAATAATATTTATAATAATATTCAATATGGATATTTTACAAATATTTTCGTAAATCTAGTTCAGATATATTCTTATATCCTTAATAAGTTCTATAATATTCAATATGGATATTTTACAAATATTTTCGTAAATCTAATTCATATATATCCTCATCCTCAATAATATCAATTTATTTGTAGCAATCTTATTATTAATAAATCTTTATCAATTACTTACCTAATATCTATATATAGATCATAGATCATACATTCATTTGCACTCCTAATTTCTTTTTATACATATTCTTTGTAATGTCTATATATCGTGGTCAAAGTTACAAGGCAATTGAAGATCGACATTTGTGTCGTATTTATTTAGATATTACACAAGATCCAATTGTAGGGCGGAATCAAACCATGAAAATGTATGTTGTATGTTGTATTGTATTTTTTTTTTCCAAAATCGAAATGATTATAATAGCACTTAATATAAAAAATGAGGAAAAAATGAATACAAAGTAAAAATAATAAAAAAGAACTTAAAAACAAAATAAAATAAGAAAAGAAAAAGAATAAAATAAATAATGATAAGAAAAAAATGAATACAAAGTAAGAATATAGAAAAAGAAATTAAAAATAAAATAAAATAAGAAAATAAAATGAACATAATAAATAAATAAGAAAAGAAAAGAAAAAAGATGGCGCAAGGTTTAACCTGTGGATAGTTGGCGCAAAACCAGCGGTTAATATGAGATGGCACAGAGAAAAGATTTATTATTGGAGATGAAAACAGGCGCCATCATATTGTGATGGCGCACTGTTGGAGATGCTCTAAGAGCAGATAAGCACAGATATCAACAGAAAATAATGCAGTAAGAACACAACGATTTATAGAGGTTCAAGGGTGGAGTAATCCCTTTACGTCCTCTCTTCTCCTTCTCAAGGAGGTACTTTGTTAGATCAAAAGATTGATTTACACAAGCCTCGCTTTGACAAGCTAGACCTAACAAGAACTGTCAGTCTTTCCCACACAAGGTTACTGCACAGTGACCAAACTCCTTCAGCCCACACAGGACTCTTGCTCTTCTACAAAGATCGAAACCTCTAGCCCACACAGAGCTCTTGTTCTTCTCCGAAGAATGTATATACTTGATCAGGCAAACCCTCTGACCAAGCAACTTCTCAACAATCAAAGATAATAAAGCGAAAGACAACACAGACAACAAGCTTAGAACGATTGAGCTCTCTCAGCTAAGAATAGCTTGCTGCTTGACTGTACTTGAAACTTCTGTATATCTGTGGATGATTTGAATTTGATAACATTCAATGCTCCAGTTTACGGTAGGCTCGAGCTTTGATGATAACAAAAAGAGGGAAGAGGCAGCTAAGAGGATCGAGCAAAGAAGGCAGCAGGTTCCTTCCTCTTGCAAACAGCTAGCAACCTTACCTAAGAATGATTCAGGAGGCGACGAAGGAGGTCATGGAGGAAGCTCAAGAACCAAACACATTGATGTTAGACATCATTTCATCAGAGATCATGTCGAAAAGAAAGACATCTCACTAGAGAAAATTCATACTGATCAACAATTAGCTGACATATTCACAAAACCTCTATGTGAATCGAGATTTTCCTTGCTAAGAAACGAGTTGGGTATTATCAAATTAAGCTAAACCTTCTAACATATTTGTTAAAGTGTTCTACAGCTCAGGGGGAAGCATAAAAACCATTTTTAAGAAAGGGTACTGAGAGAGGATCATGACAAAGGTCTCTGATAAAGGTAGCTGATGAAGCTTACTGAAAGACATGTTAGCAAAAGCCACCTGGTGAATTAATCATCACAAAGGAACCCACAAAGCGCACGATAATGAGAAACTGTTAATCCCAAGACGTGACGCATCAAATCAGGGCAGATTACCCAATAAGAGGCGGTGATATTTGCAGATAAGTCCCTCAAGATCTTTGAAAAGATAAAAAACAAATCAGCGCATT
Source organism: Scutellaria baicalensis (assembly GCA_005771605.1). Taxonomy (NCBI): domain Eukaryota; kingdom Viridiplantae; phylum Streptophyta; class Magnoliopsida; order Lamiales; family Lamiaceae; genus Scutellaria; species Scutellaria baicalensis. The sequence goes on along the minus strand of CM016722.1, from coordinate 16,158,394 downwards.
AAATGCAAGGATCCTCAACCGCGGGATGAGAAACCATTCAAATTCTGAGAAGATCTACACCATTAATCAAAACACAGGAAGTTCTCCTATAAAAAGAAAACTTTACACTTGATCAAATCTTTTTCGCTTTCATGTCTCCTAACTCTCTAACCTTCTGCAAATAAGCAACCTCAATAAATCTTGCGTTCATCTCTACTTTTTGCAAAAAACTCACCTACTTTGCTACCTTTTGAAATGGCACCCAACGTCACACAAGTTATTGATGGTCGTCTCATCAATGACAAGATTTTACTGAAAGCCATCAAAGATGAAGGTCACTTCATTGACCTGATGCAGATGATTCTGAACAATCTTCACTAATCCAGAGTCTGGGGTTTCTACTCGCGCTACAGAGAACCCTACTGCGAGGACCTAGTCAAGCAGTTCTACAACAATGCAAAAATGACTAAAGACAAAACGAAGATCATATCCAAGTTGGGAAAGATGATGATTGAAATCACCTCTAGTCTCCTAGGCAGAATCTTCCAACTGCCCACTGAAGGGATATATGACAGTGAGTTAGCCACCTATGGAGAGGAGATGATGGAAGAATACTAGAAGAGATTCACAGGTTCAGAAGACCTACTGACACTGAACAAAAGCTGTAACAAAAAACTCTTCCAGGTGGAGTATCAGATGCTCCATGACATCTGCTGCCATATAATTGAGAACCAATCTGGTTCTTTTGACAAATGTACCAACCTTAGATACAGGATGATGATGGCTTTAATGGAAGCTGAGGAGATAAACTAGGCAGAGTATGTCTTTACCAGGCTCAAGGATGAAGTGGAGAAGAAGGTGGGCAAGCCAACCTATGGACAAGTGATCAACACCATCCTTGGGTTTGCTGGTCACAATCTGTCAAAAGGGTAAGGCCATTCAAAAGGGCAAGTTCATAGGATATGGCAGAATCTTCACCAAGAAAGGAACTAAGGGTTCCCCGGTAACCAGAAAGGTTCCAGCAGTAAAAGAAAATGAGTCTCAAAGAAAGGAGGTACTGGAAAGTTCATCTGAGGGGAAAGATTGACAACCACTTCTTCTCCACTTAGGCAGGAGAAGAAAGTGAGGAGTACAAGGGCGAGAGCAAAACAGATGGTGAAGAGAAAGCTGAGAATTTCTGATGATGAAGTATCACATTCACCTGTATTGATGCTCCCTGCTCCCCCAAGAAAAAATAAGGATGCTGAATCAGAGATTCAGACCACTGAGCAAACAGAGAAAGCTGCACAAAAGGTAACTGATCAGATACAAATAGAGGAAGAGAAGAGCACTGAGGATTCTAAACCTAAAGTAGTCCTAGACATTGCTAAAATGAAAGAAGAATTCAAGAAACAGTGGGAACGGTTTATGACATGGTGGAATTACAGACATCTTCCCAGTCCAATCATGTTTGAGTGGGAAGATCTATATACGGAGGAAGAATGAGCATTGAACTGGGCTGAGGTATCTGATATTGGAGAAGAGAAAGTGCTGGACTCAAGCTTCTTGATAGGACTGTGAAGGAGGAAATGCAGAGAGTTCAAAGAAAACTATGAAGCAGAGATGAAACTAGCGGCTATTGCAGAAAAGAGAAAGAAAACTGCACTTCCTGAACTACCTCCACCTTCTCCAAGAACTCTAAAGAGAAATAAGCCCATTGAGCAACCTGACTTCTACAAGGATGATGTTATCCTAGTGGGAGCTCCTGAACAGGTAATTGCTGGTGATGACTTGGGTTTTGCTGAGAAACAAGCAGAAGCCTTTGGGGATGTTGCAGCGGAAGAAAGGATGATAAAACAAGCCCTAGATGCTAGTGCGGTAGAAACAATAAAGAGGTATAAGGCAGTACTTGTACAACCAGGTGAAGGCTCTTCAACTGGAGCAGCATCAATCGAACATCTCTTAAACGCTCCGCCAACCAGTCAATAGAATCCATCACCACCCGCATCAAAAGATGAATCCAATGGAGCTTACAACCAGCTGGTGGACATAGTGGTCTTGCCGGATGAGGAGGATGCAAGCTCTGATATAGCAGGAGAAGTTCATACCATAGGAGTTACTCCCATAAGACATACTGACACACCAATGACGGAGCTACCAGCTACTCCGGAGGGTGCAAAATTGGATGTTCTCGCAGTTGCAACATCTCTTGAAGAAACAATCAGAGCAGCCATCGTCGAGGAAAGAAACTCCATACCAGGACTCTCTGTTACTAAGGTACCTAAGGAAGTTGACAAGACGACTGAGGAAATTACACCAATGGACACAGAAGGTGTAATCTCTAAAGATCCTGCGAATCGTGGAGAGACGGTTGCAGAGGAGGCCGTAACAGGGTAGGCTGGTAACATAGAACCTACTGTTGATATAATCCCAGAGGAACAAGACGTTCAGAAAGAGTCTACTATTGAACCGACTACTCCTAAAGAGTCCACTGGTGAGCAGATTGCCTTACAAGAGACTCCGATAAAACAAAAAGATGTTGAGAAAGCACAGGAGGAAGCAGGGCCCTCAAAAGAAACAATACAGAGGTTGCAGGCCTGGAAGGGAGAGGTCCCTTAGGAGATGATACTAGCTGATGATAAGGAGACATTAGCTCATGTGGAGGAAGATAATGATGAATCAGCACGTTTAATTCCAGTAACGATGAAGGATCACCCAGTAAACAGGGTAAATCCGGAGCCGAAAAATCCAAACCACTAAATTCTTCTCTTTTTGTGCAGACTAATGAGCAAAAATCCTTTGATGATATACTCGAAGCAGTAGGGGAACTTGGAAAATCCTTAAGCAAAACTAGTAAGAGGATGCGAGCTGAAGCAAGGAAGGATAGATTCCAAGCTTCCTTCAAGATGGACTCACTTAATGCAACCTTGTCCAGACTGCAGAAGTCCATCTCTTCTATAACATCCTCTACCATTCTTGTTGACACAATTAAAAGCATGAACGACAAGCTCAATTCCAAGCAAACAAAATGATTGCAATTGAGTTAGAGCAACAATTTGTGACTGCTTCCCTCGAAGAAGTTTCCAACACTCAGCATGAACAGAAGCAAACCTTGGAAGATCTTACTGATATGATAACCAGCATACATTCAGTGCTCCAATTTGTGGTAGACTCGAGCTTTGATGATAACAAAAAGAGGGAAGAGGACATCTAAGAGGATCGAGTAAAGAAGGCAGCAGGTTCCTTCCTCTTGCAAACAGCTAGCAACCTTACCTAAGAAGGATTCAGGAGGCGATGAAGAAGGTCATGGAGGAAGCTCTAGTGGACAACAAGAAAGTAGGACAACTAAAAGAAGAATAGAAAAGAGAGAAGAGAAAATGAGAAAAGTTGAAGAAGAACTCTTTAAAGCATCAGACGCTCACTTTGAGAGATTTGCAAAAGAAAGTTTGTCCAAACTTTACCCTCCTCAGAGACAACCTGATTTGGAAGCTCTTGCTGCAAATGAAGAGAATGCACTCGTTTTGATCGCGAGAGTTTCAGGTACATGATTTCAAGTGCTAGTCCTCTTGTACTTAAAGGCGATTTGATGACGACCTGTTGGGCAGAATGGTGGTTTATTTTGGTTTTGCTTGTGAATATTAAACCACTTCTGGTTGTATCGTATATTATATAACATAATATTACTAGTGGATTAACAAGTAGAGTTTTTATGGGTTGTCGGTCTGTTGAACCTCTTTTATATGAGTGTGAACAAGGTGTTGTTGGATGAAGTTGATGTTACGTTATGTAAAAAAAAAGTATATCAGATTTTCAAACTATATTATATTCAAAATTCGTATTATGTTGGTTCAATAAGTGGGGTCGTGTCAATCCTCCTCGATCAACCACAAAGGGACGAAGACAAAGAATCAAGGGTCACTTCCAAAAGAAGAATAAGGACAAAGAGACAAATAATTTGGTTCTAAAACACCAAATCTTCGTTTATTTTAATACATTGTAACAGAAATTTTGTTCACCATTTGAACTCTGTGATTGACCCTTGGATTATGATAAGGTTACGCTCATATTATTTTAATGTTACCTTGATGTAATTATAGAGTTACCCTAATATATTTACCCTTAGTACTCTGTTGTTAACCCTTCAATTATGATAAGATTACCCTCATGTTGTCTTAAGGTACCTTGATGCAATTATAAAGTTACCATAATATATTTACCCTTAGTACTCTGTTGTTAACCCTTCAATTATGATAAGGTTACCCTCATGTTGTGTTAAGGTTACCTTGATGTAATTATAGAGTTACCATAATATATTTACCCTTAGTACTCTTTGGTTAACCCTTCAATTATAATAATGTTACCCTCATGTTGTCTTAAGGTTACCTTGATGCAATTATAGAGTTACCCTAATATATATACCCTTAGTACTCTATGGTTAACCCTTCAATTATGATAAGGTTACCCTCATGTTATATAAAAAATTATATAAGTAACTCACAACTAAAAACGAAGCCAATATGCCTAGAAACACAACTAAAAACCTGCCATATTATATACCAGATTGTATATTCAACAAACACCATTAAAAACCCTATTCCTGTCAAAACACAACCAGATTCCATATCCAACAAACATCAGTAAAAATGTATATGCCCACCAACACCATTAAAAACTCAATTCCTGTTGAAGAACCAAATTGTATATACCCCTAAAACTAGCAAAAAACCTCATACATTGTGTATTTTAAAAAACATCAATCATTCATTGGGATTCTCCTCTTGTATGACTTCTGCATCACCTGCTTATACCTTCTCTTTACAACATTCTGATTTTTCTTCTCTTCTGCAATTTTTGCTTTCAAATCTGGTTTTCCAATGTAGAATGCATGCACCTTTTCTTGAATTTGTCGTCTCAAATCATTCAGATATGAAAGAACTAAGTGTAACGTATATTTCAGCTCGAAGGGAACGATATACAGTGACCTTAAAAAATCAGAATTAATGGAAAAATTAATTAATTACTCAATATAGTTAACTTTATGAACATATATTTAAATAGAGTATCATAATACATTTGACAAATCAGGATTGACATATGGAACACCATTAAAAAACTTGGCATGGTGCATCATATAAATCCCGCAATCAAAATCCTTGATCATCATTGTCCACTTAAAGAGCACAACTTCAAACTCATATTTCAACATCTCCTTTTGTTTTGCAGTATTTTCATATCCAATAAACTTTGACATTTCACCTCTCTACAAAAAAAAATTAATTAGAACAAATAAAAAATTATTACAATGTAAAGGAAACACTATCAAAAATTTTGAAGCAAAAAAAAAAAATTTTTTTTTTTATCATATTACCTCAATGTATGTATATTATGCCATAAGGGTATCATAAATATACTGTAAATGTAACACTATCATAATTGAAGGGTAAACATTAATCTTTCAAACTTAACAGAATTTCAGCAGCCTTAAAAAAATCATTCTCATAATCTGAATATTTTCTGTTGTCCAAATACTGAATTTTCTTGTCAACAAAGTTGATGGCTACAACTGCATAGTGTCCTTGAAGACAGAACGAGACAAAGATCTACATTGAACATAAAATATAAATAATCAGTAATATTATATACATACATTTATGTACAAAAAAGTTAAAATCTTTATTTAAAGTTAAAATAATTAAATAAATTTAGAACTACATATACATACCATCTCAGCAATTCTAAAATAGTTCCTATCATTCGAAGCCGTCCATGAGTCCCAACAAGCTTTCATCTGATTCTTGTTCATTCTCAATGTTCTGATCTTTCAAAATATTTTCCAAATTTCTCTAATAATAATAACAATAAAATTTGAACACAAATTATAAAACAACATTGTAACGCCTCGATCCCCATCAATTGGAAATCAGGTCGTCACCCTTTACTAATTAAAGAACTCATAAAATAATTTCCAGCGGAAGACTGAAAGGAAAACACGAGACATTTTTTTTTAGAACAGGACATATTAATTTCCAAAACTCGTGTTTTACCCACATTTCTAGGTTAAACGTTCAAACAAACTCCTACAAGATATAACATAATAGAGCAAGTATATAATATCAAAATACAAGTCTAGGCCCATCATCTACCATAATTTACATATCCAAAATATAACATTATTCTTAAAAGTAAGTACTGTTTTGGTACTTTAACATGAAAGGGGTGATGGAAAGACAGTTCAGCTCGCTACACGTCCGCGTCATCATACGCCGAACCTGAAAATTATTAAAAGTAGAATCATGAGACACCTCCAGAGAGGGATCCCAGTGGGATAACTGTACTCTCTAATATTCATTGAAACAATTAAATCATTAAACACGTACTACATGTTCGTTGGGCACGCTTACCCTGGACCATACATAACATAAAGGAATGTGGAGTCGCTCGCCCACTAAACCTTGCTTTCATAGACCAGGCACTACAGCCCTTATGGTCGTCGTCCGATAGTGAAGCAACTACCAGTTATAGCTACGGAACTTCAACCGTAGATCTTCGTACATAACTTACTAATTTAATTATCATCGCATAGTAGAGTGTAGAAATTACCCACTCTAACATATATTGAAATAATTAAATTACTAAGCACATACTACATGTCCGTTGGGCACGCTCACCCTGGACCTTTCATAGACCAGGCACTATGGCCCTTATGATCATCGCTCGATAGTGAAGCAACTACCGGTTATAGCTACGGAGCTTCGGCCGTAGATTTTCATACATAACTTAATAATTTAATTATCAACGCATAGTAAAGTGTAGAAGTTACCCACTTTAAGATGACAGCTCGAGGATTGCTCCTGGATTCACCGGTTGTCTCGACTGCACTCGACACACTTAATCATTTAGTCTCTTATGTCATATAATATCATATAACATGTAGATATTATCGAAAGACTTAAAATTAAATCTTTACTCTGTTCCATTAACTAACTCTTTATCTTTTATGAGTTTCTACAACTAGTGTAACATAAAAGATACCATTAGCTAACATATGAAGTAAAGACTTATAGATAATCTACCCATAGCAATTAAATATAACTAAAGGAGATTCTTAAAGTTTACATACTTCTCTGGTTCATATATAATTTTAAGCCAGAATGAAAGTCGTATGGTAATTACCAATCGACCCTTTATTTAGCCTAACACACTAATGCTATACCCAATATCTCTTTAATTTCTATATTACTTAAATCATTCCTTAAATTAATTTAACTAACATAACACTTTTCAAATCTTATTTCTGGAATAATATCACTAATTAATAGTGTATACCAACATTTTAATACCAAAAATAAACTTATGTTGTCATGCATGCAGGATACCAATTTCTTATTCAATTTGGCAAGATAGATTATCTTTTAATACTATATAATTTAAAGAAACCACAATTGCATTGCTAGCTATAAATGATTTTGTAAAGTAAATAATTAAGATATATAATTTTCCAAATAGTATAATAATTTAGAAATACACACCTCAATTAACAAAATAAATTAGCAAAACAATAACCAATGTACATAAATTTATACAAATCTTTAATTATCATGTAATCAATTCAAAATAGAAATACAGGTTGTAAGCTAATCCATTAACATGATTCTATACACATTATCCAAATATTTATATTAATCATACATCATACAAACTATACATATATTAGACTCATATATAAAATTTTGATGATAACATTATCATATAAGAATCATTTAAACATGATTAGCATTTAAAAGAAAACAACATACTCATAACTTAAGCTTTAGATATTTGAACTAGAAATTTTAGTCCTAAAAAGACACATAAAATATAAAGGTTTGAGTCATAAAATAATATCCAGTACAGTATTGGTTCAATTTATAATTGTAGCAAAGTTATGGGGTGATTCTGCAGTTTTTATAAAGTTTGGGGTTAATTTGCTATTTAAATTAAGTTTAAGGGTCAATCTGTTATTTTTGTAATTTCTGGGGGTTAAACTGCAACTTAAACTAATTTCAGGGACTAAATTGAAATTAACATAATCTGTAGGGACTGAAATTGAATCTCTAATATATGCAAGGACTAAGTTGCAATAAGGCAATTGTTAAAGGATTGACTAATGAATATACAATATTAAGGTTTTTGCAAAAAGGTCCCTGGAATGTGTTTAATTTTCAAACTTAACTCCTGCACCCAAACTCCATTCCCAGTCGACCTCTCTCTCCCCCCCCCTCCTGCTCGGCTGCCGCCGCTGCTGCCCTCCGCCGGCAGCAGCGACCTCACTCACACCTCTGCACAGCGCCGCCGTATACGGCGGCGCCCCCTCTTGCTCACACACGCACAACACACCTTCCCCTCCCCCCTTTCGCACAGCACGCAGCGCCGCCGCTGACGGCGCTGCTTCTCCTACTTTCGCACGGCGGCGCCGCTCACGGCGTCGTCTTCACACACACAGAACACGATATACACACACATTCAACCCGATTCACCTCCTCCCTTTTTCCTCCGATTTCTGCCACAACTGCCCCCCACGCCGCTGAGACCCTGCAGCTGCCGGCGATGAACGCCGGCAGTGTAACACCCCGTTTTCAAGAAAATCTACATTTGCGTATTTCACAAAATTTCTTTTACCTTTTAATTGAAAAATGATTCGAAGTGAACTATTATGTTACTTAAAGTCATGATTTAAGTATTATGTGGTACTCGATGATTTTTAAGTATTTTGTGATCTAATGTTTCTTTAGAGATTTTAAAGTATTTTTGCAGGATTGCTTACGGAGGAAACCGAGCTTGATCTCAACTCACTCGACAATCATGGATGAAAGTAAAACGATAAGATATAGATAAATTTAAATGAGGAAAAATGATATTAGATTTTTATGCAAAGATTATTCGTTTGTGTCGTAAATGCTTTAATTTTATGAAATTTAATTATGATCTTTATATGTGTTTACATGTGATAAAATAATTTATACAAAATGTACTTAGTAAATACTTGTGTATAAATTATGCTAATATAGTATTATTATTATTATATTTAATGTTATTAATGTTAATCTTATATATATATATATATATATATATATATATACACGTGTGTAATATATATATGTATGTTATGTATGTACATTGATTAATTACCTAAAGCAAATACATGTATATTATTATTTTATGAATGTAATAGATAAGGTTTTAGATATATTTGGAGAGATAAGTCAAATTGTTAGCCTTTTCTTACACTTACATGTGTAATCTATACATCTATAAAAGAAGAGGAAATCTTCTTCCTCCCTAAAATCTTATCTTCCATTTCCATCATTTGAAACGGGAATTGCAGAAACTTGAATCAATCCAAGGTTAAAGAATTTAATCCACTTTCTTGCTTTATATTTCAATTTTAATTGCTTCCAAATTCTTATCCCCAAATTAAGAGATAGATATAGATGTGTGTATATGTGTATTTGGTTGTGTGTGCTGTGGCTTTGGAGAAGGGGGAAGAAGACAGGGGAAGCAAGGAGGAAGAAAGGGGAAGATGGGTGAAAGGTAGAGGAGGTGCCGCCGCGTCGGGCAGCGCCGTGTAAGGGCAGGGAGTGCAGCGCCGCCGCCGGCGGTGCTGCTATGCGAAGTATGTTGTGTGTGTTTATCTTGTTGATGTTGGTTGCTGTAATTTTGAGTAGTGGAAGGGGGAAATTCGGGGGAGGCGCCGCCGCGTCTGGCGGTGCCGAACAGGGGTAGGGGAGGGCAGCGCCGCGTAGGGCACTGCCGTGCCGTGTGATGCGATGAGTGGCGGCGGCGGCGGCGGCGGTGGCCACTGTGCTGCAAATCAGGAGGAAGAGGGGAAGGTGTGTTTTGTGTGCGGGTGTGGGTGTTAGTGGTTGTGTGGGATGGAGAAGGACGCCGCCGCGTCGGGGCGGCGCCGTGCAGGGTGTACGGGTGATGGGGGAAGGCTACCGGTGACGGGCTGTCGCCGGCAAGGGTCGCGGCGGCCATGGTGTACGGAAGAAGGGGGGAGAACGACGGGGGTTGTGCAGGGGGGAAGGGGACGGCGCCGTGAGTGGTGGCGCCGTGCAGAGTGTGTGCCGGCGATGGGGGTTGCCGTCGGCAAGGGTGGACGGCCGAGAGGGGGCAGCCAGAGGGGGAGCAGTGACGGGGAAAGAGATGGGGACAGGGGTGTTATTTTGGTGAATTTGATTAAGTCTAGGGACTTAATTGCAATTTTCTACTTTTGCTTATTTATTATACAATCCATTATCTTTTGCTTAATTGCTTTTTAGTCCTTGCAAATTCTATTAATTTGAATTCAACCCCTGAAATTAGTTTAAGTTGCAGTTTAACCCCCAAAACCTTACAAGATTTTTAATATGATTCCAGACTTTATAGAAACTGCAGAATCACCCCTAAACTTTACTATAATTATAAGTTGAACCCAATACTGTACCGGATATTATTTTATGACCTCAAACCATATTTTACATGTCATTTTAAGACTAAAATTACTATTTAAATACCTAAAGTTTAAATTATAAGTATATTTGTTGTTTATATGTGAATCATGTTCAATGGTATTTAATTCTTTGTACAAGCAATTAAAATCTATGAATTTTCAGTATGTTAACCTAAATAAATATACATGATCATATGAATAATATTGTGAATTTAGGAATTATATATGAAATATTAAAATTGTTATATCTTTATATTTTATGTGTCTTTTTAGGACTAGCATTTGCTAGTTTAAATATCTAAAGCTTAGGATATAAGTGCATTTGGTTTCTTTTATATGCTAATCATGTTCAATGATTTTTATATAATAATATCAGCATGAAAACTTCATATATGAATCTAATATATATATTACTTGATGTATAATTAATATAAATGCTTAATTTATGTGTATGAAATCATGTTAATGGATTAGCTTACAACTTGTATTTCTATTTTGAATTGATTACTTGATAATTAAAGATTTATATAAATTTATGTACATTGGTTATTATTTCGCTAATTTATTTTGTTAATTGAGGTGTGTATTTCTAAATTATTATACTATTTGGCAAATTATATATATTAATTATTTACTTTGCAAAATCATTTATAGCTAGCAATGCCATTGTGGTTTCTTTAAATTATATAGTATTAAAAGATAATCTATCTTGCCAAATTGAATAAGAAATTGGTATCCTGCATGACAACATAAGTTTATTTTTGGTATTAAATGTTGTGTGTAAAATGTTGGTATATACTATTAATTAGTGATATTATTCCAGAAATAAGATTTGAAAAGTGTTATATTAGTTAAATTAATTTAAGGAATGATTTAAGTAATATAGAAATTAAAGAGAAATTGGGTATAGGATTAGTGTGTTCGGCTAAATAAAGGGTCGATTGGTAATTACCATAAGATTTTCATTCTGGCTTAAACTTATACATGAACCCGAGAAGTATGTAAACTTTAAGAATCTCCTTTAATTATATTTAATTTCTATGGGTAGATTATCTATAAGTCTTTACTTCATATGTTAACTAAGGGTATCTTTTATGTTACACTAGTTGTAGAAACTCATAAAAAATAAAGAGTTAGTTAATGGAACAGAGTAAAGATTTAATTTTAAGTCTTTCGATAGTATCTACATGTTATATGATATTATATGATATAAGAGACTAAACGATTAAGTATGTCGAGTGCAGTTGAGACGAACGGTGATTCCAAAAGCAATTCTCAATCTGTCATCTTAAAGTGGGTAACTTCTAATCTCTATTATACGTTGATAATTAAATTAGTAAGTTATGTATGAAAATCTACGGTTGAAGCTCCGTAGTTGTAACCGGTAGTTGCTTCACTATCGGGCGACGACCATAAGGGCGAGAGTGCCTGGTCTATAAAAGGTACAGGGTGAGCGTGCCCAACGGACAAAGTAGTATGTGCTTAGTAATTTAATTATTTCAATATATGTTAGAGTGGGTAATTTCTACACTCTACTATGCGATGATAATTAAATTAGTAAGTTATGTACGAAGGTCTACGGTTGAAGTTCCGTAGCGGTAACCGATAGTTGCTTCACTATCGGGCGACGACCATAAGGGCAAGAGTGCCTGGTCTATGAAAGCAAGGTTTAGTGGGCGATCGACTCCCACATTCCTTTATGTTATGTATGGTCCAGGTTGAGCGAGCCCAATGGACATGTAGTATGTACTTAATAATTTAATTGTTCAATGAATATTAGAGAGTACAGTTATCCCACTGAGATTCCTCTCTGGAGGTGTCTCATGATTCCACTTTTAATATTTTCAGGTTCGGCGTATGATGACACGGACGTGTAGCGAGCTGAACTGTCTTTCCATCACTCCCGTAATGTTAGAATACCCAAAATAATACTTACTTTAAAAATAATGTCATATTTTGGATATGCAAATTATGATAGATGATGGGCCTAGACTTATATTTTGGTATTATATGTTTGTTCTATTATGTTATCTCTTATAAGAGTTCGTTTGAGCGTTTAACCTAGAAATGTGGGTAAAACACGAGTTTTGGAAATAATTGTTTATGTTTTTAAAAAAAAAATGTCTCGTGTTTTCCTTTCAGTCTTCCGCTGTAAACTATTTTATGAATTCTTTAATTAGTAAAAGGTCACTACCTGATTTCCAATTAATGGGGATTGGGGCTTTACACGGCGTCCCCTCCTTCAAACCTAGCACACGGCGCCGCCCGTTGCGGCGGCGCCTCCCTCGTTTTTCCCCCCGATAACCAACAGCAAAACACAATCAACACACACCCATCACACACAACACACAATCAACACACACACACACAGAGAGCAGCGCCGCCGGCGGCGGCGCTGCCCTCCCTACCTATACATGGCGCTGCCCGACGCGGCGCCGCCCTCCACTTTTCCCCATCTCTCTCTTCTTCCTCCTTTCTTTCCCCTGTTTTCTTACCCATCTCCAAAGCCACAGCACACAAAACCAATACACATATACATACTTCTACATCTATATCTTAATTTGGGAAAAAAAATTTGAAAGCAATTAAAATTGAAATATAAAGTAAGAAAACGAATGAAAATCTTTACCCTTCTACACTCCAAACTCTCTGCAAAGAAAAATGTTCAATGATGAATGAGGAAGACGAAATATCATCTCATCCTTAGCATAAAGGGGAAAGACACGTGTGAAGAAAAGGCAAAACATGTATTGACTCATCTCTCAAAATTTTATCCAAACCTTATCTATTATGCACATAAAATAAATAATTATACATGTATGTGTTTTAGATAATTAATAAGTATACATACATAATATACATATATATATTACACACGTACACATCTATATATATTAGATTAACATTAATAACATTAAATATAATAATAATAATAACAATACTACAACAACATAATTTATACACAAGTATTTACTAAGCACATTTTATGTAAATTATTTTATCACATAGAATCATATATGAAGATCATAATTAAAATTTAATAAAATAAAAGCATTTACGACATAAACGAAAATCTTTGCATAAAAACCTAATATCATTTTTCCTCATTTAAACTTATCTATATCTTATCTTTTTACTTTCATCCATGATTGTCAAGTGAGTTGAGATCAAGCTCGGTTTCCTCCGTAAGCAATCCTGCAAAATACTTTAAAATCTCGAAAGAAACATTAGATCATAAAATACGTAAAAATCATCAAGTACAACATAATGCGTAAATCATAACTTTAAATAACATAAGAGTTCATTTCAAATCATTTTTCAATTAAAAGGTAAAAGAAATTTTATGAAATATGCAAATGCAGATTTTCTTGAAAACTGGGTGTTACAAACATCATGGTAACATTAATAAAAAAATGAGGGTAACACTAAAATATAAACAAGGTAATCTTAATAACTTTAGTACAATATATAACAACTTACACTGTGATCCAGCCCAAAAACAAACCTCTTCGTCTATCATTGTAATCACGATCATCATTCACAATAAGGATCCAGCCTGTCAAAACAGATTGGAAAATTTTTACATTCGGACACAAATACATAATGTCTTCCTTGTCAACAAAATTAAAATACCCTTTCCTGAATACTTCTTCACTGTTGAACAAAAAAAAATCAAAATATTAGTAAAAGACATATAATACATTGGATTGAAGGAAAATGAAAAGTAAATTACTTACTAGTCAGACTTTTTAGTCTTATCATTGTAGAAGCAATAATTAACAATTTCTTTCTCCAATTGTTTCAGATTATTCAAATGCATATTTGAATGAATCATGTATTCAGAGACATATCCAATTTCTTCAGAAATCTTGGAAAGTGGTTCAAAATCATCAACTCCAGAAACTCCACCTGACGAGCTCGCTGCAGCTTTACCTTCTTTTGTAGATGTAGTTTTAGGCTCGGGTGTAAGAATCTCGAGGAAAGGCATTTCTGATGCTAACTTATTCATAGCAAAAAAGTTAGCTATGACACTATCAATATAAGAATGAACTTCAGCATCAGAAAAGAAAGCTTGCGACTCTGAAACTTCAGGAGGTGTACTTGATGATTTTTCCCCAATATTTTTCTTCAAACCCAATAGCTTTGTCATGTGGTAATTTGTCACCACATCAATATCTCTCTTGAATAACAATAATGACTCATGAGTAGACTGGACATTAAAAATCAACCATAATGATTAAAAGATATAAAAGTATAGTTAAATAAACAAAAAGGTATATAGTTAACTAAACATAAAGGTATGCATATATAAACATAAAGGTACAAAGTAAACTTACATCTTTGGCCTTTTTTTTTTATACCCTCATCATCAAGCTCATTGTCTGGTAAAGGGAACTTTATGAATCTTCCATAATCATCTTTCTGACCAACATTATCTTCTTTTGCAGCACCATCAATACCAGCATCACCAGAACCACCTTCACCACCAGCAACACCACCAGAACCACTATCACAACCTCCAGAAGCACCAGCAACGCCACCAGAACCACCACCATCTGCAGAATTACCCTTAATTCGACTTCTGTCAGACAGAGGGTATACTAACAGCAAGATCTCAGCATCACCATAAGGGCCAACTTCAGCCTCTTCATTGCATCTCTCATCCATCTTATAGTCTGTCCAATGTTGTATTAAAGGTAGCATGCGAGGCTCTTCCACACCACGCCACTTCATCCTATGCAAATACACAATTTGCAACAATAGAACACAACCACCAATATATTTCGTCTTCCTCGTTTGATAATTGGTAACAGACTCATATAGTCTATCCAACACAAATGTATGCCAATCAAAATTTACAATATTATTCATATCGACCAACCCCTTCATAACACTCATGTTTAATAAACGATTGGATGACGGGCCCAAGAAAACTAACATAACATACAACACAAAAACTCTTTTGAAGTCATCCCCCCATCAACCAAACGTGTGGTCAGCACATCTAACAACAAGTTAACAGAAGTCTTAGACTGTACGACATAACTATTCTTTAATCTCTCTATAATATCATCACTCACCTTTTTCAATTTTTACGACCGCATTCATCCCCCTTGGAATCATGAAAATATCAAAAACATCGTCAGCAGTAACAACAAAAGCACAGTTCCTATCTATATTCAACATCCTACTAATACCATTAAAACGTGTAACCAACCATGTAAGCATCATTCTATTTAACCTTGTCACCGATACATTTAACAATCCTCCAAAACCAATACTCTCCACATCAGCCTTCTACCTATCATTCAAACTCTTCAAAAGTTTAACAATCATCCCTGGTCTGCATGGTGTCAAAATCAAACTGCAAATGAAAGACAGAAATAGTGTTACTCTCATACTGTATTAAGGTTACCCTCCTGTTGTAATAAAGTTACTTTGATGCAATTATAGTATTACCCTAATATATTTACCATCCTTTAAACTTTGTGTTTAACCCTTCACTTATGATAAGATTACATTCATGTTTACTTAAAATTACCTTGATGCAATTATATAGTTACCCTAATTTGTTTACCCTTTCACTCCTATGGTTGACCCTTCACTTATGATAGTGTTACCCTCATGATGTATTAAGGTTACCTTCATTCAATTATAGTGTTACCCTAATCTCTTTACACTAACATACTTTAGACATACATATAAAATACAATACAATACCTTCATAAACAACACAAACCCTACATTAAAAAGACAAATTCACACAGGAAACAAAAACTACAATAACATTCAATACACACAAAAAAGATAGGAAAAATAATTACCTATCCTTATCAACACATACAGTGTTAAAAGCTTTCCTAGATCTCTTCCTTACAACCTGACCCTCTGGAATAGCCAAGAAATCCTTCGAAGATGCCATCTGAATACATAACAACATGATTTCAGTCTCAGAAAACATAGAAGTAAACAAAAAAACAGCATAATAATTTAAATCACCAAGTTACAAACACGAAGACAGAAATTTAAGCACAATAACAAAAACCAAACTCAGAAACTACAAAAAAACACATGTAAAACACACAGATATAGAAACCCTAACTTTTTTTGTACAAAAAATAAAGAAAAATAACTAAAAACGAACTCAGAAACTACAAAAATACATGTAGTTAACGAAAATCAAACCAAAAAAAAAAAAAAAACTATAGCATGCACAGTTCGCTAAAAATCAGGAAAAAGACAAACAATCAAGCACAATAACCAAAAACCGAACTCAAAAACTACAAAAACACATGTAATATTTAACGAAAATCAAAACAGTGATACAAAAAATCAAACACATGTAAAACACACAGATATTGAAACCCTAACTTTTTCTATACAAAAAAACAAGAACAATAACTAAAAACGAAGTCAGAAACTACCAAAATACATGTAGATAAACGAAAATTAAACCAAAAAAAAGGAAACTATAGCATGCACAGTCGCGAAGAGAATGGAGAGAAACCAAACCGAAAACTGAGAGAACGACAGACAACGAGTGTCGAAACACTCTGTAGATAACCGGCACGATGTAACTGCCGATGAGAAAACCGGCGACACTAACCCACGACCGCAAACCGAGAGAGAGAGAGGATGAAAGTGAGAATAGTTGAATTTCAAAAAAAAAGTATATATATTAATGGGACCGGGTCGGGTATGAATATCGGGTCGGGTTGGGTGCATGGATCCACCAGTTGCATAAAATATTTAGCGAAAGAAAAATTTAGGCCATAATTTAGATTGGTTTTGACATTTAATGCATTAAAATAATTATACTACTAGATATTACTTTCAATTTCATTTCTATTTTAATTATACTTCTTTAGCACTTGTTATTTATCAACTACTCAAATAATTAAGTACGTAAAAGTAACTAACATTGCAAAAAGGAATTTAATAAAAAGAAAATGATATAGAAGTGTTCACATATTCATGGATTAGTACTGATGAACTACAATTAATATTCTCAAGTTCACACATGGAAGACACGAGTCCTTTATATAATGATTTAAATTAAGAGATTACTCTAGCTAGCTAGTGAAGTCGTCTCATGAAATTAATCTAAAGATACAAACCATGAAATTATTAAGGTACTATCTCATATATATCTCAAATCATTCTTCCCGATTTCTTTTGGCAATGATCCATCAAATTTGTTGGCTCAAAAATCTTAAATTATTAAGGCGACCAATCTCCTTTGGAATATTACCTATAAGATTATAATATTTATTTAATTAATTATCAAGAATATGCTTTACATGTCGAAGCCTAAATCCCCAAATCAGTCTTGTTTTCATAATGTTATAAATTATCATTATTATGGACATTACTCCTTTAAACCTTTAATCTCTTATGACCTCTGAGATCCATATTTTTGTATATATATAATTGTACTCAAAGGAATGATGTGGTTGATGAATAAAATCGTCTTCTCAATCTTGTCTTATTTCTATTTTTGTTACTTCTATTCTGTTAATTATATATTGCTTTATAAAGAAGATACATTGGATCAAAGATGTTACAACACATAATTCCTTTTAATCACTATATGCAAAAGACTCTTAGAGGGTGTTTGGCTAAGTTTATAAGCTCCTTAAAAGAGCTTATAAGATGTTAAGTACTTATAAGCTCCTCAAAAGTGTTTGACTAAGTTTTAAAAATAAGGTCTTATTTTAGGAGCTTATAAGATGTAAGGAGCTTATAAGCTATTTTTTGAAAAGTTGGGAAATCCCAACTTATTTCTAAAATAAGAGCTTATTTTTCAAAACACCTTCAAATTTAATCATTGAAATTACACAACAGCCATTACTAACAACTTATAAACTCCACCATCTTATTTACCCAAACACTTTAACAACTTATATTAAACTTAAATTAAGAATCTTATAAGTTCCAAAAACATCTTATAAGATATGATAGCTTATAAGCTCTAAAAATAAGCTTAGCCAAACACCCTTTGATGTGAAGAAATATTGGAGTATCATTAGATAGTAAGCCAGTTAGTACCAAAATAACATTCAATATAATCTATACTCGACTTGCAAATAATTATTGAGTTTATGAAGCAAAAATTCGAATCTAGGACCAAAAAAATATTTGCAATTTTCCTATAAATGCATGGAGAGCTGAAAATTATGTAACATTCTTAATTTTTTTCATTTTATGGAGTTCAAACAAGTCATATCATCTATTTATACATGAAGAGTTAATTATTTTTCTACTCATTAACTTTTTGGTTCTAGCAATTTTACCTCGGGCTAACAATTTTATCATTTATCTTCTGAAAATTAAAAAATTTGTCCCAAATTCAGCCCGACCTGTCGAATCGGGCTCAATTCGCACGTGACTAGCACGTGCACCCTAGTTTTCACACTATTTTTGCCCAGTAACTTATCGGTTTTGACAATTTTGTCCATTAACTTTTTGATTTTTATCTCTTTACAGGGTGTCACGTGCCAAACACATGCTAATTAAGCCTGTTCGGGCTAAATTTGGGTCAAATTTCCGACTTTTCAAAAGATTAATGATAAAATCACCTGTTAAAAAAATAATGAGTAAAATTGGTAGAATCAACAAATTAATGAGCAAAAACAAATTAACTTATTTATACAGAGAGCCCCTTTAAGGACATTATAATCTTTGTCCTTAAATGGTCCATATAGATCAGCTATTGGTTTTGATGGATAAAACACAAATTTGTCATCAAAACTATGCAGATTTTGGCACTTTAATTACTATATAAAACTCTTCCTATTGTATTTTTTTGTATGAATTTTTCAATTTGTTGTATTTTTCGAACTCGATTAAGGTAATAAAGCCAACATTCGTGATTTGCTCTAGTTGACAAAATCTAGCAATCATGAAAAGACTTCAATTCAAACAGTTTTGTCGCAAAAACCTAAATAATTGTTGTAAGCACAATTAGCGTCACATGTTGTCTCTAAATTATTATCACAAAAGCCTTCTCGTAAATAGTTTTTCTGTAGGAAAAGAATGTGGTGTATTTGAAAATGACTTGAAAAACAAATAGGTAAAGTCGAGGCAAGAGTTGGACTCTTTCTCCGTAAGACGAAATTGCCCCGTATTCAGTGCTTTACGGTCTACGACACACGTACCCAAGATACAACGACTTACTAACTTAAGGATTGCAGCACAACAAATCCAAAAGTTTTCCGGCGAACAAGAGAGATATTTTGAACTTTCTAGGACAAGATGAAAAGAGTCCTACAATTGCTAGTTGTAGTGGAGTCTAATGTTATGAATGTTATATATGAAATGATTGAATGTGAGACCTATTTATAGAAGTTGAATAGGTGTTGTGTCTTTTCATAATAGACACCTTTTGGTTGAATTGATGTATTTTCATAATGAGACACATTTTCATGAAATGATGTCTTTTCATGATTAGATATCTATTCGTTTGAATTGAAGTCTTTTCATTATTAGACACCTCTTTCTATGAAACAATGTGTCTAATTGGAATGGTTGCATCCCTTTAATTTGGGTTGCATCAATTCAATTCAAATTCAACCCTTTCCCACCTTTACACCTCTTCAATTTAAGTTGCCAACTTTAACCATTAATTTCTCATTCATTCGAAATTGGATTTGAGAAAATAAATACTCTAAATTTATCTACTCGAAATGTAGAATTTAAATTTGCAACTTAATTTCGTTTTTGACAAACAAAATACCATGTAATCAAATTGGTCAAAAATTGGTCAACACCAACTTTTCCAAACCAATTTCCAACTATCCCCACATGAATGAAATTAATGCATGAGTTAGAGAAGGATAAGATTGAGGGGAAGTTTTCTTTACCTCGTTCTTTGTATTTCCGTCTAATGCTTTTGAAATTTGTTTGTTTTGCTTGTTTATTTTCACTGCTGAATTTTTGAAAGTGTTCCAACATCTTGTACAACATCTTTCTATTTCACACTATATTTATGAATTTGAAAACAAATTTTATGGTAATAAAATAATTATATAATCATTTGTAATTATATTTGTGTACTTTTTGAATTTCAATTTCATAAGTAATTTGCATTTCATTATTGATTTTTATTAATTATATTTAAAATATAGAAAACAAAATTACCGATGAAACAAATCCATCAGTAAAGTATACATATTTATTTTTAAAATAAATATTTTACTTGTAACGAACAAAATACCATCAAGGTATATATATATATATATTTGATTTTATCATTGTGATTATATGTTTGTGAAGACCCATGGTTAAGTTAACATAATCAATGAAGAGACGTACAATAATAAAGAAACATTTTGTTTGCAAAAGATTAAGTTTTATTTGAGATTGTCTCGCAGATCTAATTTAATTGTGATGAGTTAATTCAGAGCTCATGCTTCATTGTTTATATATCAATTTTTTAAAATTAGGTTTGTTCGTGTGTAATAAGAACCCTTTACGTTGTAAATAAGGACACGACCGTATCCCAAAACACGATCGTGCTTGAGTGTCGTCGCACATAAGATCTCACAGGAGACAAACTCTATTTTTAATTGCTCTCTCTCTATATATATATGTATATTTAAACTAATATATATATATATATATATATATATTCTTTTGATTGCTGGATATATACACCTACATATAATTTTAAATTATATATTTATTGAATAATCGGATCAAAATACACATATTTTTGTTTGTTGTAATTAGAGGCCGGCATAATCAACCGTAGATGTCTTATATAATAAGTTACACAAATAATCGAAGGTCTAACAAATTTTTGTAGACATAGAAATTGATATTTAGTTGCACAACAAAACTTATATGCACCTGGGCACGAATGGACTGATCTGGATCGTGGGCCGCCTCCACACGCGCCCACGCGCCCCCACGAGTACCCCCACTTGATTTGGTGTGCGCCCACGCACACCAGATTTTATACTATGTGATTCAGTGATAAGTGTTAAATATATACTCTATAAGTGTTATATATACACATTTTTGAGGTATCACATATATAGTGATAGGTGTGATATATTTACTCTATAGGTGTTATACATATATATACTCATTAGGTGTTACATGTATGTTCTTGAGATATCACATATATAGTGATAGGAGGTGTTATATATATATATATATATATATATATATTTTTTAGGTGTTACATGTATGTTCTTGAGATATCACTATATAGTGATAGATGTTATATATATATATATATATATATATATATATTGTTTAGGTATTACATGTATATTCTTGAGGTATCATATATATAGATTTCATATTATGTGATTCAGTAATATGTATAATATATATAATCTATAGGTGTTATATATATACTCTTTTAGTATTACATGTATGTTTTTGAGGTGTCATATACATATATAAATTCCATATTATGTGATTCAGTGATAGATATAATATATATGCTCTATATGTGTTATATATATACTCTTTCAGTGTTACATGTATGTTCTTGAGGTGTCATATATATAGATTCCATATTATGTGATTTAGTGATATGTGTAATATATATACTCTATAGGTGTTATATATATACTTTAGGTGTTATATATATATATATATTTTTAGGTGTTACATGTATGTTCTTAAAATTCAGTGATATGCCCTTATCATTCATTATCCACACCCAAAAAACTGCAGCCTAACCAGATTCACCACCAATAGGAAGAAGATGATGAAGTAAGAAATTCTCTCATGGAGTAATTTCCCACACACTACATTCCTTTCTCTCCTCTCCCATTCTTCACTACTCTCAAACCCAAAATCAATAAAACCAATTTCTCAACCATCCCAGTCGCGCTCAATCTGTTAATGAAAGCCCGCTCACAGGTCGAGAGAGAAGAAATCTTGAAAACCCTAGATACTCAATAGGAGCAAGAGAATAAATCTTTCAAGTAGTTCAAACAATGTAGATGAAATCAGAAAAAAAGAAGAAGAAACTTTTAGGGAAGAAGAAGAGAAATTTTGTCGGCTGATTTCTTCTCTCTGCTTGGTCGATCCTCTCCCACTGAGCGTGAAAATGAAAAAAAAAAAAAAAAAATATATATATATATATATATAGTAAGTCTCTTGTGCATCAGGTGCATGGATCTTAGATCCATGCAACCGGGTCGGATCCGGGTAATCCGACCCGCTTCTTTTTTTTTTTTTTTTGTGCTAACTTTTTTGTCAATTTTAGTCATGACTTTTAGTTATGTTAAGAATACCTTTATGTAATGTGTAAGAATACCTTTAGGTTACGTAAAAGATACCTTTATGCCCAGATTTCATACATTTACGTTAAGTTAGACATACCTTTAGGTTATGTTAAGAATACCTTTAGGTAATGTATAGGGATACCTTTAGGTTATGTTAAGGATACCTTTATGCCCAAATTTCATACATTTAATTTACGTCAGACATACCTTTAGGTTATGTTAAGGATACTTTTATGTTATGTTAGAGATACCTTATCCATAAGGTAGTCGTATTACACATTTTGTACACAAAGGTATCTCTAACATAACATAAAAGTATTCTTAACATAACCTAAAGGTATCCTTAATATAACGTAAATGTATGTGACCTGGAGCGAATTCTAAGGGTATCAAATCAGGATTTCAAAGGAACCTAGAATCACGATTTCAAAGGTATCTTTAACATCACCTAAAGGTATTCTTAACATAACCTAAAAGTATGCTTAATATAATCAAAAGGTATTCTTAACATAACTAAAGGTATCCTTAACATAATCTAAAGGTATGCTTAACATAACTAAAAGGTATTCTTAACATAACATGGTATATAACCTGAAATCAGGATTTCAAAGGTATCCTTAACATCACCTAAAGGTATTCTTAACATAATCTAAAGGTATGCTTAATATAATCAAAAGGTATTCTTAACATAGCTAAAGGTATCTTTAACATAACCTAAAGGTATGCTTAACATAACTAAAAGGTATTCTTAACATAACGTGGTATGTAACCTGGAATCAGGATTTCAAAGGTATCCTTAACATAACTAAAAGGTATCCTTAACATAACTGAAAGGTATTCTTAACATAACTAAAAGGTATCCTTAACGAGCAAATTTGAGCGCATCCGCCCAGGCGCGTGGGAGCGCGTGAGGGCGCGTCAGACGCGCGTGGAAGCACGTACACGCACGGGTCGGGTCGGGTGCATGGATCTAGGATCCATGCACCTGATGCATAAAAGTTTTTGTCATATATATATATAATCTTTCCGGGTCGAGGGCACGGATCCATGTAAGTGTATCTCTTAGTTGCAAACGTTATCATAACTAATTAATGCACAATTATAGTTATACATTAGAACTTGAATCATCGGTCTAGTTTTTAATGTACAAATGATCATATGTCCGACAGAAATTGTAAATTCATATGTCATACAATAAAAAATTCATATAATCATATTGTTGGGATCAGGAAATATTCTTATAGGGAGATTATTACAAAATTGAGTCTTACATAGAACAAATAAAATGGATGAAGAGGATAAAAATTTATGCTCAAAATTGAGTAATAGAATTAAGGAATTTCGCTTCAATAACCAAATTAATATGATGTCTTCCTTTTAATCGTCCAGATTGTTGGCTTAGGTAATCTTGAACTTATTATAATTATCCAGCCCGCGCCTCTTTACTTTTTCGTGTGTTTTGGTCATTACCTTCATGTTATGTTAGTGTTACCTTCGTGTTATGTTAGCGTGACCTCATTTCCAGATTTTATACCCTTAGTTTAAAATCATTGAACTAAAATAACACGAAGGTAACACTAATATAAAATGAAGGTAACACTAACATAACATGAAGGTAAAAAAACAATGTTAATCATACCTTCACGTTATGTTAGACAGTTCACGTTATGTTAGACTGACCTTCATGTTATGTTAGTGTTACCTTCATGTTATGTAACACTAACATAACATGAAGGTATGACTGTTTGGAGTGAATCTTGGTGGATTTGAGCACACCCACCAGGTGCGTGGGAGCACGTTGGGGCGTGTGAAAACGTGCGTGAGAGGCACGTGGGGCAGGTTGACCCGGGATCCATGCACTAGTTGCACAAAATATTTTTTCCATGATATATATACACATATTTATATTTATATATACATATATGTAGTATATATCTTTACATCCTTAAGTGGCAAACAAAAATCCAAATGTGAAGTTTATTTCTAAATATAAGTGGTATTGACCAGTGGGATCATGATTTTTCTATTACTATATGGAGCTCATTTCTATAGTATCATTATAGAGGATTTTACTATATTTTCAAGAAAAGTCTCTCTAAGATCCATGCATTTGAATCGGATACGGGTTGGTAGAGTTCATAACATTTCTTTTTGACACATAAATTTTGTGTTTTAGTCATGACATTTATATTATATTAGTCATACATTTATGTTATATTAGTCATACCTTCATTTCCAAATTTCATACACTTAATTCAATATTTTAACTTTTGAAAGGAACTACTGCACTTTATGTTATATTAGTCATATGTTTTAGTTATATTAATCGTATGATTAAGTTATATTAATCATACCTTTATATGATATTACTTCTACCTTTATGTAATATATAAATTTGCAACTAACATAATATAAGGTATGAGTTAACATGACTAAGAGGTATAAAGGATATAAAACGATAGTAAAAACAACTGCTAAAGTACGGCTAAAACTCTAAAGATATGACTAGCATAACATGAAGGTATGACTAACATAACATAAAGGAAGAGCACTTGGAGCAAATTTTGGTGGGTTTGAGCGCACCCACCAGACGCGTTAAAGAGCTTGAGAGCGCGTGGAGTTGATCTAGGTGCATAATTTATTTATTTTTGTTTAGTTCATTATTAGAACTAGCAGTATACTCGCGCGATGCGCGGTTTATTATTTATTATGACAAATACGATTATTAATAATATAATAAATTTATTATATTAAAATATTACTCATGAGATCTTATTATTTTGAGATTTGTAAAAAAATTTGTATTTTTTTAATGATGATGATGATGACAATGACAACAATAACGACAACAATAACAAAAACAATAATAATAAAAATAGTTTTGTGTTTTGTGTGCTTTATTTATAAGTGATTAATTATATTTGTTAATTTATATGTTCTATTCATATTTTTGTTCCTTTATATCTTAGAATTATATTTAATAATTTGTAAATAATTTTCAACATTTTTTAAATGGATTTATTTTACAAACACTGTATTTATTCAAAAACTTAGTTTATATTTAAAAAATTTAGGTTTCAAATTCATTTTACAATTAAAACAATATTTTTTTAGAATTTTGAAACCATTTTAAAATATTTTTTCTTATAGTTATATCTATTGCATATATGTGTGAATTTATTTTTAAATGTTATTTGTGGATTTTTTAGATTAACCTCACAACATTATTAGATTATTATTATTTTACTTTCAAATTTAATTATTATTTTTAATAATTTTATAATAGTTTTTAAACTTTTAAACATTTTACAGCCCTTCGTAAAATGAAATTTAGCTTTTAGACCTATTTTTCACATTTATATATTAAAATTACAGAATTTTCAAATTTTTAAATTTTTGACAATGTTTAAATTTCATTATTTACAGATTTTTTAATTATATCATTAAGACATAATCATATAATAATATCATCCAAAATAATTTCCTCTATTTCATTTTACCCCTATATTAAATTAAAAGACTACTTATTATATTTAAAATATATATGAAGCTTATTCTATAAGATTCTCAAAGTTTTTTAGTTTTTTTTCCCACAATTTTTCTATTGGTCAATGGCAAATCAGTAATTATCTCCAATTTTGCAATTGAGTGGAAAATGTGTAAAATTTGCCAACTTCTTCCTTTTTATATATAGTATAGATGACTTATGAGTTGTATAAGTGTCAAACACATCAACATACAATCATTGAAAGGTTAGTCTTTTATATGATTTGTACGATATAATAAAACATAGCTTCTTTTACAGCATTTCAAAAGTTTAATAATTGCAGTTTTGGTATCCAAAGTATACTCTTTTTTTTCACTTTGGATACCTCTATTTTCATGAGTAACGGGGTTGATACCCAATGTTTTCAAAAATATCACATATCTGGTACTTTCCATCATGTTTCCATCCATGTTTGACAGAAGTCAACAAAACCTAATTGTAATCCACGAAAGTTCAGTGTCTTTTCCCCCTTTCGCTCTGAAAAAGTCCAGCGCACGCTACATGCCTTCAGAGTGAAAAAAAGGAAAAACACTTAATTTTTACGGATAAAAATTTAGGTTCATTAACTTCCTTCAAACTTGGATTGAAACTTAACAGAAGGTAGTCAATATGCGATTTTTTGAAACATTTGGTACCAATTTTATTACTCGCGTAAACGGGGTACTCAAAGTGAAAAAAAGTGTATAGTTCAGCTATCAAAACTGTAATCAACCATTAAAATTTACAACTAAAGTAATGTTAATGATTTCTATACAAATATACAACTAAAGTAAAGTTAATGATTTTGGTGTTGGTGGAGCATCGTGTCCACTCATTCCCCTTCCGTAATGGGTGGAGTAACTTTTACCTACACCATCTTCCCTTCTCCTTCTTCCTCCGGACAGTTCCTCTCCTCTCATTCTCCCAATGTTTGGGAGAGGATGTTGAGTGGGTTTATCTTCTTCCTTCTTGCCATCCTGTAGGTTTAGTAGACTATCCACTTTTCCCTTTCAAATTTTCTTGTCATTTCGAGCTTTGTCCATATTTTGTCTTTGCATCTTTTGGACTTGATTTGTCGGGGAGGTTTTCCTCTAATGATAGCTCCATCCAAATTTTGTTTCTTTAACTCATGGCACAACTGAAACAAGATTTTGGCCATTGCTCGGACTATCTTGCTGCAAGTCTTGGACTTCGATCAGCTCGGCGTATATTGTCTAGACTTTTTTGTATTTTTGCTTATGTAATGATTCCTTTATAAGAGGTAGCGGTCTCAAAACTGACCTTGATATGAATAAAATTATATTTTTTACTCATATTGTTGTCCTTTACATTTTTGCTCGGCATTTTACTTTATCTTATCGCATTTATTTTCCTTGTCGTCCTTACAGAAGGAATTTATGCTCGGTCATTCCTATATTTATCGTAGCAAATTTTATTTATTTTTAGCTGTTAACACCTAACTCCTTCATTTATTACAGGATCTTCCTTTATAAATAGTGTTGTAACTCTTTATTGGCTGGGTATGATTCCTCCAATGTTCTCCTATGTTTCTGGCTGGAGCGACCAATGATTTCTTGGTTGTTGCTTGAGTTTGGTTGATCTTCATACTGCTTGGTATGTGAGGTATTGGAAAGTCATTTGTAAGATCAAGTGTTGGGTGACTGTCTTTAAGAGTTGGTCGTATGGTTTGGACAAGTAGTTCCTATTGACTGAATTGGTTTGTTCATCCTGTTTATAAGGTAGACCAGTCCATCTGCCTATTTGCTATTCGCCTTCTGATATTTTGGCTCTTGGGTTCCTTGTTCGAGCTTTGTTAGCCTTTTGTAGTGGTGGAAGGATGTGTTCGGTCATGCTGTATCTTTCATTTTTATTTTTGTGACCCTGTAGTCTTGCCACTAATGTGTCGAGCTTTCATTTGTATGGTGGCCTACGAGCCGACCTAGATTTCTCCTTTTGTAGTTTTGGCTTATGGGTCACTGTAAGCTCTTTGTGTGGCGCATGGGCCGTTTTAAAACTTTTTGGAATAAAAGTTTTGTTTATTTTGCCTTTTATTGTTTTTCTTTAAGATACCTTGCATGGCCAGCTTGGGTTGGGCCTTCCTCCCTTTTTTTTGTAGTGCTCGGGCAATCATATGCTCAAAGACACCTATTGAGTATTTTGGCTCCTTATCCGATCTCTTTTTTCCTTTCATCCTTTGCCAATTTTTCGATGGTTTTAGTTGGAAACATATAAGTATGTTTTGATGAGACAAAACCTTAAGATAGTAACCCTCACTCTTTAAGCATAACCAATCTTAGGAAAGGTTACTGCAACGAGGTTATTGCATGCAGAAAGATAAAAAGACAGAAAAGCTTCTAAAGAAAGATGCTGAAGAGAATGGTGAAAAGAATCTGGTAGACTAATTAGGATACTGCTAACTGTAGGAAGCTACCTAGAAGAGACCATGTCAAAGCATACTGCAGAGCAGTATGCTACAGAAGCCTCAAGCCAACTGACGGAGTAAGCCAGGAAGGGAAGCTCTAGAGTGAGCACGAGGAGGAAGCTACAAAGCTGGCATGGAAAGAAGTCAAAAGTTACCGGTAGAGAGAAGAGAAGAGGAGCCAATCAGAAGAAGACACGTGGGAAGTGAAAAGCTGGCATGTGTCAGAAGGAGTGCGGCACGTTCAATGATGGAAATCTACCTACTTTCAACGGGCAGATTTCCTAATCTATAAATAGAAGAAGACTGAAGACTAAGAAAGGTGAGAGAGAAGAAGCGAGCGTAAAACAGCGTGAAGATAAGCTCGAAGAGAGAAGAGCACGAGAGAGCTCAAAAGAGAAAGGGCACCAGAAAGAAGAGAAGAGCGCAAGAGAGCTCACTAGAGAAAGTTCAGGAAAGGGGGAAGGGCATGCATACTCAGTCATACAGTCCGGGCAGCAAGCAATAACAATTCAACCTGCAAAAGAAGACTAAGCTTGCTGCATCCAGTTGAAGAAAGAGAAGACAAACCTTTTAAGGACTGTCTTGGAGTGCTTAGTGCGAGGAACGGAGTCCTGCTAAGCTGTCCACTTTCTGAAGAAGAAAGTGAGGACCCTGGGTGGGTTGGGTAGGATCCTGTGTGGGTCAGTTAGGAGAGTAGACAACTAGCTATGTGTAAGCTTGCTACTTACTTGTTAAATCTGTGTTGTAATAGATAGGGCTATATAAACCAACAAGATTTAACAAATATTCCTCTTGAGAAGAGAGAGAGAGGATGTAGAAGGATTACTCCACCTTCGAACCTCTACATATCTATGCGTTCATGTATGCTTACTGCTCTACCTACATATATTATATTAGATGCATGTCCTGCATATTTGGTCTTTATAGTAGAGAAAGCTTCCGCATATACGTCTGATCAGTAACCTCCTAAAAGGTTACTATCTCCTGACCAAAGCCACCTGAGATGAAGAAAAGGTTTTAATTTACAGTAGGCTTATTCACCTCCCCCCCCCCCCACTTCTAAGCCTACTACCACCTTTTTGGGACCCAACAAGTGGTATCAAAGCAGGTGGATAAATCATCCAACATATGTTATCTGATACCAACAAGTGGTCTCAGAGCAGGTTGGATTATTCATCCGAGCTCACTGATCTATCTGACACCAACAAGTGGTATCAGAACAGAATGGAAGAAATATAAGATCTAATCGATCTATCCAGATCCAATCCTTGTTAAAAATCTCTCTCTCTCTCTCTCTCCCTCACATCATAGACACATGATCTGAAACATCACAAGTCCTTCTTGTGAAAATGTAACTGATGTGAAGACAACAAGCAGCCATGAAGAAGATTGAATAACTGGCTGAGTTGTGAAAAAAAACTGCTCAGAAGCAGGAAGCTGAGGAACAACAAGTTGTGCTCAAAGAAAAGATTGCTAGGCAGGAAGCTGTGCACAAGAGCAAACTTTTACGAAATGAAGAGCAGACCAACACATGAAGTAGTATGCTGAGCAAGACTGGAAACATGGACGATTCTGGAATCACCAGACAACAGCAATGAGCAACCAAACAACCCTGAAGGAGATGGTGTCGAAGAAGTCAAACGAAGGAGTGTAGGAAGAGAAGCTCACTCCATCAACTAGACCACCCTCCAGAAGGAAGCAAGTGATAAAAGAGGATCTACTCTTTAAATCAACCCTCAAGAAATGAATAACGATGACCAGGTACCTCGTTATGATTTACTCTTATGTTTTTGGTCTAGGTTATTTTTATCCTGTTAAGAAACTCAAGTGACTACATGAGAACCAACGATCAAGAAAGCCAAATGAAAAGATTTTCAAATGACTGAAGATAACAGGCTTAAACGACACTAGTCACTTGACTTGAGAATGAGAAGGAAAGCATGCATGTTGATGTTCACAAAGCAGATACTTCACCTACTCATGCAAACCTCAAAGTTACATAAAATAGTAGTGAAAGTGAACCTATATCTTAAAAGAGATTCATAAAGTAAGGGGGAACTTCTAGAACAAATCAAGGTAACTCAGCAGGAAAAACAATTAAATCTTTGGAGAAACCCAAAGGATATAGGTATGCTACAAAATGTCTACACAAACCTGACTTCCTGAGGAAACCAAGCAGAACAACAACTCATAAAAGGAAAGTAAACTTGTCAACCTTACTGGTATAATGGTTTGTATTCTCCATACCTAAAAGAGTTCATACTCTAAAGAGATACAGTAAGCAAACACTTGCACACACCGTCTTTTTACTCTCTAACAAAGGTCTTGAAGGAACCAAACTATTTCTACAGTAACCATGGGTTGTAAGGAAAGTCTATGTTCCTGAAAGAAACTTAACCAAAAAAAAAATAAAGGACTCATACTCGTATGAGTATCTAGAAAAGTATACTCACTTCAGGTACATGTGACCAGAAACTAAAGGAAACAAGAAGTAAACGCCAAGAAGCAACCCATACTACCAAAGCAAGACATGATTGCTACAGGAATCTGAAAACTCAAAAAAAGGTCAACACACCCTCAGACAATAGGCTACTGAATTCAGGAGGAACCTTTGATGAAATGACAAAGCTCTGACTACAGATCGCTAGACACCAGGTTGCTAGATACTAGGTCACTGGATAACAGGACACTGGAAATCAGGACGCTAGACACCAGATGGATGGATACTAGGTCGCTGAACATCAGGTTGCTGCAAACCAGGATGCTAGATACCGAGCTACTGGATACTAGGTTACTAGACTGTTAGAGTATTTATCATCAAGTCACTGGAAAGGAAGTAACTGGTGGGTTACATCCCACAAAACTCAGCGGTTACAAAAGCAATCGGTAACGTGCGTGCATTAAAAGCAGATTACTTTTTTCAGAACCCTTGAATATCAGCCGTGCGATCAAGAAAATCTAAAGGCTGAGAATCAGATGTTGACCAAACACTCAAGCAATCACCTCATGCAGAGGAGAAAAGAAATAAAGCTGTGGAGACTGCCAACAACTTTATTGGGAACCGGTGAAGCAGTCAATGAGATCTTTAAGAAGATAAACCTAACCGAAGGATCTCATGAAATATCCAAAACAGGGAGTATCTTAAACTCTATAAATACATACACTCCTTATTCTTCATCTTTATACATATATCCTCTCTCTTATCCTTGTTAAAACATAGCACCAGATTGTTGGAAACCATTCTTTCTCAGAAGCACATTCTCTGCAAATAATCAACCAAGCACCTCCAAAATCACGTATAGTCACCTCTCACGCTTGACACTTGCTAATCAAGTCTTTTTCAGAAGACTCGATCTTCTAGCATAGTGCCCTCACCTCAATTCCAAAGGGCTACCCAGGTTCTCTTCTTAGAGACCGAAGATAGAGTGGAAGGATCCCTCTCCAGTAACCCCAGAGCTTCAGCTCATTGATGATGTCAAAAAGGGGGAAGAAACTATGAAGAATAAAGGAAGATCAAAAGTCTTCCAGAGGTGAAGTAGAGAAGATGTCAGCCCTTCCAGGTGCTAGATAAACTCTGTGTAGAAGATAATGAGAAGGAAGAGACACTAATTGGAGGTAGTGAGGTTGTGAGAAGGATGAAAGGTTGCAGCAAGCTACTACGCCTAGACTTCTATGCTATTTCACTTCCTCATGTGTGTAACTTTCCCATGTGTGTAAAAACATATCTCTCTCTTCAAGCCTATTTACCTTTTTTAGCTCATCTCCGCAATCGAAGAGGAAAACCAATTGGGAGCAAGACACCTAACGGAGTAAGCCAGGGAAGGAAGCTCCAGAGTGAGCACGAGGAGGCTACAAAGCTGGCATGGAAAGAAGTTAAAAGTTACCGGTAGATAAAAGAGAAGAGGAGCCAATCAGAAGAAGACATGTGGAAAGTGAAAAGCTGGCGTGTGTCAGAAGGAGTGCGGCGCGTTCAATGATGGAAATCTACCTACCTTTAATGGTCAGATTTCCTAATCTATAAATAGAAGAAGACTGAAGACTGAGAAAGGTGAGAGAGAACAAGCGAGTATAAAACAGTGTGAAGATAAGCTCGAAGAGAGAAGAGCACAAGAGAGCTCAAAAGAGAAAAGGGCACCAGAAATAAGAGAAAAGCGCAAGAGAGAGCTCACTAGAGAAAGCTCAGAAAAGGGGGAAGGGCATGGATACTCAGTCATACAGTCTGGGCAGCAAGCAACAATAGTTCAACCTGTAAAAGAAGACTAAACTTGATGCATCCAGTTGAAGAAAGAGAAGACAAACCTTTTAAGAACTGTCTTGGAGTGCTTAGTGGGAGGAACGGAGTCCTGCTAAGCTTTCCACTTTTTGAAGAAGAAAGTGAGGACCTGGGTGGATTGGGTAGGATCCTGTATGGGTCAGTTAGGAGAGTAGGCAAGCAGCTGTGAGCAGCTATTTCATTGCTACTTAATTGTTAAATCTGTGCTGTAATAGATAGGGCTATATAACCCACAAGATTTAAAAAATCTTCTCTCTTGAGAAGAGGTAGAGAGGATGTAGAAGGATTACTTCACATTCGAACCTCTGTATATCTATGCGTTCATGTATTCTTACTGCTCTACCTACATATCTTATGTTAGATGTATGTCCTGCATATTTGGTCTTTACAGGAGAGAAAGCTTCCGCATATAACTCTGATCAGTAACCTCCCAAAAGGTTACTGTCTCCTGACCGAAGCTACCTGAGATGAAGAAAAAGTTTGAATTTACAGTAGGCTTATTCCCCCCTCCCCCTCTCTAAGCCTACTACCACCTTTTTTGGACCCAACAGTTTTATTGTGGTGTTAAGTCTTTTTTAAACGAGCTAGAGCCCCTGCACCTGTGGGTCCGGGCCCCTATTCCACCCGGACATGGCATTGAGTCATTGACACAAGCTCATGCCCTTGTGCCTATGGGCCCGGGCCCGTATGTTTCCCCGAATGTGGCGTTAGTCATGGAAACGAGCTCGAGACCCTATACATGTGGGTCCAGGCACCTATTCAGCCCGGACGTGACATTGAGTCATGGAAACGAGCTCGAGACCCTGTGCCTGTGGGTCCGTGCCCCTATTCAACCTGAACGTAGCATTGAGTCGTGGAAACAAGCTCAAGCCTCTATGTCTATGGGTCCGGGCCTTTATTCAGCCCGGACGTGGCGTTGAGTCATTGAAAGGAGCTCATGCCCCTATGCTTGTGGGTCCGGGCCCCTATTCAGCTCTTCATTTTCATCTCCGAGCGGTATGGTTGGTCCTTCATAGTTTCTGGGCAATGCGGCCGACTTTTGACTAGTGTCGCTTCGGGGGATGTTCGGTGTTGGTGGAGCATCGTGTCCACCCGTTCTGGGTGGTGCAGCTTTACCTCCACCATCTTCCATCTTCCTTCCTTGGGCAGTTCTTCTTCTCTCACTGATCTCTCAACATTGAGGTGATGTTGAGTGGACTACCATTCTTTCTTCTCACCCTTACCTTTTTGTTGGTCCCGAAAAGCAACTGGTAGTAGGCTTATAGGGGGGGGGTGAATAAGCCTACTAAACCATCACACATTTTTCTTCTACATCTATCGGCCTTTTCTTATGTCAGTAACCTTTTGAGAGGTTACTGAACAGAGTGAATGCGGAAGCGTTTTACTAAGCCTGGTAGAAGATATGCAGTTTATCAGAGAGAGTATATATAACACAGTAAGCAGATAAAGACGCAAGAATGCATAGAGGTTCGAAGGTGGAGTAATCCTTCTACGTCCTTTCTTCCTCCACACAAGAGGGAACCTCAGTTAAGCTGGTTGATTTACATAGACCTATCTATTACAACCCACCCTTAACAGGTAAAGTAGCAAGCCTTCAGACAGATACTTGTCTACTTTTCTTTGACCCACACATGATCCTACTATACCCACCCAGGGTCCCACACATGATCCTACTATACCCACCCAGAGTACTCCGAGACAACCTTTTAGAGAGGTTTATCTCCTTCTTCTTCAACTGGGTGCAGCAAGCTTGGCCTTCGTATGCAGGCTGATTCTGTTGAAGCTTGCTGCTGACTGGTAGACTGGGTGTGCGTCTTCTTGGGGTGTGGAGTGTTCGAGCTCTTCTTCTTTTCATCAGCTCTCCTTGAACACTCTCTTTTCTAACGCTTCCCCTTCTTCTGCGCTTCTCTCTTTTAAGCTCTTCTCTCTTCTTTTGCGCTTCTCTCTGTGAGCTTGGATATTCTGATGTGCTCACTTCTTTTCTCTCTTGCATACTCTGTGCTTCTCTCTCGCATGCCCTGTGCTTCTCTCACACACTCTTCAGTCTTCAGTCCTCCTCTTTATAGGTTGTGAAATCTGCCTGTTGAAGGTAGACATATTTCTGACATTAACACGCCGCACTCCTGACACACGGTAGCTTTTCGCTTTCCACGTGTCTTCTTCCGATTGGCTCCTCTTCTTTTTTCTCTCTACCGGTAACTTCTTGTGTCTACCGGTAACTTTGACTTTCTGCCCATGCCTCTTGTAGCTTCCTCCTCTAGCTTCACTCTGGAGCATCCTTCTTCTGGCTTGCTTCTTCAGGTGGCTTCGAGGCTTCTGTAGCATGCTGCTCCCTGCTGTATGCTTTCGGTATGGTTTCCCCAAGCAGCTTCCTGTCTCGCTGTTTTCTGCTTTGGTGAGGTCCCTTCCAGTAGCTTCCTGAAGTCAATAGTATCCTTATTAGTTCCAGATTCTTTTCAGCCATACTCTTCTGTATCCTTCCTTCGACACTTTCTGTTTTTCTTTTAATCTTCTGTAGTAACTCTTTTGCAGTAACCTTATCCTAAGATTTGGTTATGCTATAGAGTTACTTTAAGGATTTGTCTCATCAAAACATTCTACAAATATATCCAACAATTTCCCCCTTTTTGATGATGACAAAACCTTTTTATAGAAGATCAAAAGAATATAATCTCTCAGGCACAGAAAGCTTATTTAAAGCATGACACATATGGGCATACTACTTTCATACACAAATCACATATAAGTCAAAAAGAAAGTGCATAAGGAATGAGCAATCTTTGAAGAACATAAGACATTTTATTAAGATAAAATGTATACATTACAATGCAGTAAGCAAAGTACAATAAGAATCCTATCTAAATTCATTCTTCTATTCTTCTTGCTCTTTCCTATCTTTCTTTTCCTTTCTTGTTTGCTGCTAGCTACTTTCTCATTTCTTCCTCTATTATGCGAGGCTTGCTCCCAGTCGATTTCCTCTTTGATCGTGGAGGAGAATTGGAGTTAAGGTGAGGATGTCTCTTTGAAGAAAAAGGAACTGAGGTTTATACTCAAGAGTCGGTGAAAGAGCAGAGAAGTCTTAGTGCAGTAGCTTGCTGCCACCTTTCTTCTCGTACTATTTTTCCAACTCCTGTGTCTGACCCTTCTTCCTCTTTCTTCTTGGACACAGAAGAAAGCTCACACAATGCATGGGCTCACCTCTTCTGTTCTTAACCTTAGGAAGACTTATGATCTTCCTTAATCCTTTACGATTCTTCCCCCTTTTTGACATTATCAAAAATGAGCTGAAGCTCGGGGGTCACTGGAGAGAGATTCCTCAAATTTAACCTCCAACGTCTCAGAGGAGACTGTTGGGCAAGACCTCAAGCATCCTCAGGTCTGAGGTAAGGAGAGAACGTTAGAAGGTCAAGTCTTCTGAGAAAGACTTGCTTAGCAAGTATCAAGCATGAAGGGTGAAAATATGAGATTTGGCTTGTGCTTAGTTGATTATTTGCAGAGAATGTGTCTTTTGGAAGGAATGAAGAGTAGGATTTCCAACAATCTGGTTCCATTTTTAGGCTAAGGATGAGAGATAGAGGATATCGATATATGCATATGAAGAATAAGGAGTGCATGTATATATAGGGATAGAAATACTCCCTATTGCAGTTTGGATCTTTAAAGATCTCATTAACTGCTCCGTCAGTTTCCAAGGCTGATGTTGACAGTTTCCACAGCTTTAAATCTTATCTTCTGATTTGATTGTGTCTGTGGTCAGCGGCTGAATCTCCACCCTTGGATTTTTTTGATCGTGCGGCTGGAGTTCTTTTAGGGTTTTTGAAAAGTTAGCTTATTTCTGAAAAGGTGATCTCCTTTTAAATGTACGCAAGTTACCAAGAAATATTTTCTCAGTAAATGTTTTATCTTGTAACATCCAAGAGATCTCCTTATCCAATTTTGATGATAAGTTATGACTTCAAGCAACCTAGTATCCAGAATATTGAAATGTAGCGTCCTGTACACAGCGACTTGGTGTTTAGCGATCTAGTATCTAGCTACTTGGTTTTTAGTGTCCTGTTGCCCAGCGACCTAGTGTTCAGCGATCTAGTTTCCAGCCCCTGGTATCTAGCATCCTGATATCTAGCGTTCTGCCACCCAGCGACCTAATTTCCAGTCAACCTGGTCTCTAGCATCCTGATGTCCAGCATCCTGCTATCGGTGACCTAGTTTTTAATATTTTGGTGTCTAGCGTTTCTTTTAATCAGACCTTTATCTTTTACAATTAGGCCCTTCTACCTTTTCTATTGACTTAATGACAAGTGCTCTGATTTCTAGTAACTTAGCATCCAGTTAGCTTGATATCTAGTATCTGGGTGTACATCGTCCTGTTATCCCATGACCTAGTATCCAGTAGCCGGATGTTCATCATCTTAGAGTCAGAGTTTGTCATCTTGTCAATGATTCCCCCTAAATTTACTAGTTCCTTGTCAGATGTACCTGCATAACGATAAACATGTATAGGTACTCATACTAGTATGAGTCCTTCTTGTTTTCTTTCAGAGCTTAGACTATCTTTACAGCACATACTGTAGAGAGAGTTTTGGCTTCTTCAAGATTTTTGAAGATCAACGAGTGATAGTGCGTGCAGATGTATATAATCAAATCAAGATAGACAAAGACATAGTAAGCAAAATTATTATATATATATATATATATATATATATTATTGATTTATTTTTTTTATTTATTTATTTTTTATTTTTCTGGAGTTGCTATTCTGCTTGATTCCTTATGGAATGTAAGTTTGTTGCAGACTTTCTATAGCATACTCACATTTGGGTTACTCCAAGGATTTTAACCTTTTTACCATCAAAGCTTCCTTGATTTGTACTAGAGGTTCCCCCTTACTTTATGGTCATCTCTTTTTAAGATGTGGGGTCACTAACAGTACTATTTCAGGTTACTTTGAGGCTTTGTATAAGAAAGAGAAGCATTATGATATGGAAATAAATAAGCAGGCTTCCTTTCTCATTTAAAGAATCAAGTGACAACAACTTATTATCTTAACATAAGGTCACTTGAGTTATTTGACAGATTACCAAGACGTGGTAACGACCAGATGTAAAGAGTATAGAATTAGAACGAGATATCTGGTCATTGTTCTTTCGAAAGAGTAGGTCCTCTTTCACTCTTGACTCTGTCTGGAGACTGGAATGAGCTTCTTCTTCTTACTCCTTTGTTTGACATCCTCAGCATCTTCTTCTTTGCTTGTTGATGTCAGCTTCCTTTGTTTGCTCAGGAGCAAGTCTTCTTTGTTGATCAGCTCCATGTTGGTCTCCTCCATGATAGATAAGGACGTTGCTCCTTTGTGCATGGCTTTCTTCTTCGCAGCTTGTTGTTCCCCCTCAGAAACAACTTTTCTTCACAACATAGATGAATTTTCTACATCTTTTAGATGTTTGTTGTCTTCACATCAATCATATCCTTTCTAGAGCAAAAAGGCATTGAAATGATCTTCTGATGTGAGAGAGAGAGATTTTGACAGAGAGGCTTTTTCACAGATGGGATCTGGATAGATCTTTTGTTCATCCATCTGCTCTGATACCACATGTTGGTATCAGATTGACCATTGAGCAAGGATGAATAATCCACCGGCTCTGATACCACTTGTTGGTATCAGATAGATTTGCTGATGGATGATCAACCTGCTCCGAAAAACAACTAGTAGTAGGTTTAGAAGGGAGGGTGAATAAGCCTACTAAACCATCACCCATTTTTCTTCTACATCTATCAGTCTTTTCTTATGTCAGTAACCTTTTGAGAGGTTACTGATCAGAGTGAATGTAGAAGCCTTTTACTATGCCTGGTAGATGATGTGCTGTTTATCAGAGAGAGTATATATAAGACAGTAAGCAAATAAAGACGCAAGCATGTATAGAAGTTCGAAGGTGGAGTAATCCTTCTACGTCCTCTCTTCCTCCACACAGGAGGGAACCTCTGTTAAGCTAGTTGATTTACATAGACCTATCTATTACAACCCACCCTTAACAGGTAAAGTAGCAAGCCTTCACACAGATACTTACCTACTTTCCCTTGACCCACAAATGATCCTACTCTACCCACCCAGGGTCCTCACTTTCTCTCCTAGAAAGTGGTAAACTCAGCAGGACATTACTTCTTGCACTGAGTACTCCGAGACAACCTTTTAGAAAGGTTTATCTCCTTCTTCTTCAACTGCGTGCAGCAAGCTTGGCCTTCGTATGCAGGCTGATTCTGCTGAAGCTTGCTGCTGACTGGTAGACTTGGTGTGCGTCTTCTTGGGGTGTGGAATGTTCGAGCTCTTCTTCTTTTCATCAGCTCTCCTTGAACACTCTCTTTTCTAAGGCTTCCCTCTTCTTCTGCGCTTCTCTTTTTTAAGCTCTTCTCTCTTCTTTTGCACTTCTCTCTATGAGCCTGGATATTCTGATGTGCTCACTTCTTTTCTCTCTTGTACACTCTGTCCTTCTCTCTCGCACGCCCTGTTCTTCTCTCACACACTCTTCAGTCTTCAGTCCTCCTCTTTATAGGTTGTGAAATCTGCCCGTTGAAGGTAGACAGATTTCTAACATTGACACGCCGCACTCCTGACACACGACAGCTTTTCGCTTTTCACGTGTCTTCTTCCAATTGGCTCATCTTCTCTATTCTCTCTATCGGTAACTTCTTGTGTTTACCGGTAACTTTGACTTTCTGCCCATGCCTCTTTGTAGCTTCCTCCTCTAACTTCACTTTGGAGCATCC
Organism: Scutellaria baicalensis; assembly: GCA_005771605.1. Taxonomy (NCBI): domain Eukaryota; kingdom Viridiplantae; phylum Streptophyta; class Magnoliopsida; order Lamiales; family Lamiaceae; genus Scutellaria; species Scutellaria baicalensis. The sequence continues at coordinate 16,118,737 of CM016722.1, read as the reverse complement.
TTCTTCTGGCTTGCTTCTTCAGGTGGCTTCGAGGCTTCTGTAGCATGCTGCTCTCTGCAGTATGCTTTCGTCATGGTCTCCCCAGGCAGTTTCCTGTCTCGCTGTTTTCTACTTTGGTGAGGTCCCTTCCAGTAGCTTCCTGAAGTCAATAGTATCCTTATTAGTTCCAGATTCTTTTCAACCATACTCTTCAGTATCCTTCCTTCGACACTTTCTCTTTTTCTTTTAATCTTCTGTAGTAACTATTTTGCAGTAACCTTATCCTAAGATTTGGTTATGCTATAGAGTTATTTTAAGGATTTGTCTCATCAAAATATTCTACAAATATATCCAACACTTTCCTTTCACCTTTTCTTGTCATTACGGGCTTGAGCCTATATTTTGTTTTTGTATCTTTGGAATTGGCCTATTTGGGAGTTTTTCCTCAAATGATAGCTCTGTTCCAAATTTTATTTCTTTAACTCATGGAGGAGCTAGAACAAGACTTCGATCGTAGCTCGGAACACCTTGTAACTATTCTTGGTCTTAGATGGGATATCGGCCTTCATCAACACCTTCACCTTGCTACAATTCTTGGTCTTCGATCGGTTCGGCGTACCTCGCCTGGACCTTTGTATTTTATGTTTCTTTTGTAAGAGGTGGCGACCTCCAAACCAACCATAAAATTGTATTTTGTATGATATAATCCTTTGTAAGAGGTGGCGGCCTCCAAACCAACCTTCATGTGAACAAAATTTGTATTTTTATTCAAAACTCTTTCTCCCATAGTTTCTATGCTCGGTTCCTTCTGTATTTATTGCAACTTGTTTTAATTTGCAAATTTTAATGCCTTACTGCTTCCTTAGAACCATCCTTTATAAATAGTGTTTTAACAATTTATTAGCTGAGTGTAGCCCTCCTGTGTTTCCTAGCTGGACTGCCCAAGGTTTTCTTTGGTTGTCGACTTAGTTCAGTTGATCTTCAAATTTCTCAGTGTTCGGGAAGTCCTTCATAAGATCAGGTCTCGGGAGACTGTTTTTCAAGTGTTGGCCATGTAGATCAGCCAAGTTGTTCTTATCAGCTGAGCTGGTTTATTCTGCTCTGAGGGCGTCACCTTTGAGCTCACCTGCTCTGGTTATCTTTGTTTCTAATTTTGCTGGCTATTGTGTCGAGCTTATGTTTCTCCATTTGTAATACTACCTTGGCATGTGGGTCACTGTAGGCTTTAGGAGTTATATTTCTTTCACCTTTGCCTGGCCACCCTGTGCTGGACCTTTCTCCCCTTTTCAATAGTGCTTAGGAGACCATATGCTTGAGGACTCCTGTTAAATTTATCTCTTGATTTGTTCTGTTTTCCTTGGTCAGGGCCCCTATTCAGCCTGGTCATGACGTTGAGTCGTGAAGACAAGCTCAAGCCCCTGCGCCTGTTGGTCGGGCTCCTATTCTGCCCGAACATGGCATTGAGTCATGAAAATGAGCTCAAGCCCCTGTACTTGTTGCTCCGGGCCCCTATTCAGCCCGGACATGGCTTTGAGTCGTGAAAATGAGCTCAAGCCCCTGTTCCTATTGGTCCGAGCCCCTTTTCGGCCCGGACATGCCTTGAATCATGAAAACGACCTTAAGTCCCTATGCCTGTTTGTCCATGCCCCTATTCAGACCGGACATGGCATTGAGTCATGAAAATGAACTCAGGCCCTTGTGTTGTTGGTCCGGGCCTCTATTCAATCTAGACATGGTGTTGAGTCGTGAAAATTAGCTCAAGCCCTTGTGTTGAACTTGGTTTTACTTCGAAAAAGGATTTTATTCATTGTTGAAATCTTACAATGAAATAGTCAATAGAAGAAGCAACCATCTATCCTTTATCTTCCTACTGATAGTATTTCTTCAGTAGCTCTCCATTCCAGGGATTTGGTTGTATGTGGTCTTCCATGTCCTCAAACTCGTATGCTTCCTCTGTGAGGATTCTTGAGATACGGTATGGGACTTCCCATGTTGGGTTCAAGGGTCCAGCATTAGCTTCCCTTGTGTGTTGGAGCACTTTTCTTAGGACCAGGTCACCTGTCTTAAGTTTTCGAGGTTTTACTTTTGATTTGTAGTACATCTACTCCTTTGCTTGTAGATGGTATTTTTTATCTCAGCTTCTATTCTTTTTTCTTCTGCTAGGTCGAGTCCTAGCAGGAGTGCTTCTTCGTTGTTATTTTCTTGAAAGTTTAATTTGCACTTGCCAGGTTGGTATACCTAGCTCAACTGGATGATGGCTTCCGTTCCGAAAGCTAGAGAGATAGGGGTTTCCCCAGTTGAGGTCATTGTCGTAGTCTTGTATGACCACAATACTCCTGGTAGCTCGTCAACCCATATTCCTTTTAGGCCTTCGAGCTTCACCTTCAGAGCGTGTTTGATGATTTTGTTGATCGCCTCGACTTGTCCATTTTCTTGTGGGTGATAGGGAGTTAATAACATTTTCTTTATTCCTACTCCTTTGCAAAATTCTCGAAATCCTTGAGAATCGAACTGTTTTCCATTGTCAGTTACTAGCGAGTAGGGTATACCGAATCTGCAGATAATGGACTTCCATATGAAGTCTGTGATTTTGGCCTTTGTGATTTTTACGAGGTGTTTTGTTTCTGCCCATTTTGTGAAATAATCGACTACGACGATCGTAAATCTTACTCCTCCCCTTCCTGTGGGTAATGGGCCAATAAGGTCCATCCCCATTTGGCGAATGGCCATGGGCTGATAACTGACATGAGTTCGTCTGATGGGGCCCGGATTTGTGGTGTGCATCTCTGACAGCAGTCACATTACTGGGCAAAATCTTACGCATCCTTGTTCAAGCTAGGCTAGAAGTATCCTTACCTTATGACCTTATATGCGAGTGTCTGTCCACCGGTGTGATTTCCACATATTCTTTCATGTATTTCCCTTAAGGCATATTTTGTCTCTTGTTCGTCCAAACACATTTGCAAGGGTCAGGAGAATCCACTTTTGTATAGCACCCCATCCTGTAGAGTGTACCTAGCTGACCTAATCCTTAGTTTCCATATCTCTATCGGGTCTTCTGGTTCTTTTCTTTCTACAAGTATGATATAATTGGGATCATCCATCAAATTGGGGTCATCCATGTTTTTTTTGGCTCAACGCACTGTATTACCTCTTATGCTAAGGCCGATGCAGTGATTGTCCCTATGTTGACAGATCCTATATCTTCGGTGCCTTCACTGGTTGCTAACCTAGCTAAAGCGTCAGCTTGAGAGTCTTTTGATCGAGGAATTTGCTAGGTCCTTATCCTTTAGAAATCTGCTAGGGCTAGTTCGACCCTTTGCAAGTATTTTGCCATCATCTCATCCCTTGCAGTATATTGGCTGGATATTTGGTTGATCATAAGCAAAGAATTGTTGTATATCTCCAGGTAGCGGGCACCAAATTGTTTTGCCATGTCTAGTCCTACTAGTAGAGCTTCATACTCCGTTTTATTGTTTATGGCTAGGAATTCAAACTTGAGTGTCAAACAGAAGTATTTTCCATTTGGGTTATAATTACAACTCTAGAGGAGTGGGCAGTGGCCGATCCGTCCACAAACATCTTCCAGGGATCCTCTTTCTTAGGCTCTTCCAGAGTGATAGTAGGCGTGAATTCAGCTATGAAATCAGCCAACGCTTGCCCTTTTATGACAGTCCTTGGGGGTATAGTGGATGTCGTATTGACCCAATTCTACTGCCTATTTAAGTAGACGGCCAGATGCGTCTAGTTGGCTAAGCACTTATTTTAGCGGAAAGTTTGTCAGTACTTCTATCTGGTGAGATAAGAAGTAAGGTCTGAGCTTCCTTGCAGATATCACTAATGCATAAGCTAGCTTTTCCGTTGCTAGATATCTCAGTTCTGCGTCATGTAGAGATTTACTGATGTAATACACCGTGTTAGTCCGAAGTGGTAGTAGGCTTAGAGGGGGGTGAATAAGCCTACTCAATTTTCAAATTTTCTTCTAAAGCTGAAAGAATAAGTCACTCAGGCAGTTTGTTAAAGATCTTATTATCCAAAAGGTTACTGCTTGAGCAGTTACCTTGAGTGAACTTTAAGTAAAATGAGTTTTATGCACAGCGGAAATACTTTTAAACCAAAGCTTCTTTTTTGAAAACCGTTGATATGCCTATGAGAGATATGCAGACTATAAAAGCAGATAAGCAACAACAAGAATAAGATCAGCATAAACAATATAAAAATGAACACAGCGGTTTATAGAGGTTCAAGGGTGGAGTAATCCCTCTACGTCCTCTCTTCTCCGTCTCAAGGAGGAACTTTGCTATGTCAAACGGTTGATTTATACAAGCCTCGCATAGACAACCTAAACCTAACAAGAACTATCAGTCTCTCCCACACAGGGTTACTGCACAGTGACCAAACTCAACTAGCCCACCCAAAGCTCTTGTTCTTCTACTAAGAACGTAAATACTTGATCAGGAACATCCTCCGATCAAGCAACTCCTTAACAGTCTAAAGAAAAAGATAGATTTCTTTAACAACACAGACAGCAAGCTTTGGAACGATGAGCTCTCTAAGCTAAAGATAGCTTACTGCTAGACTGGACTTGAAACTTCTAAAGATTTGTAAGTGTTTTGTGTAGAGAACCTCCTTTGCAGCATTCATGGAGTAACGTGGCATCTTCTGATTTGTTCGTACAATGGTTGTTGAGATTGTACGTATCTATTGTTGCAGTCACCATACCCAGTCTGTCATTTCTTCAGACTACCTTTTTGCTTTTGATACATGGCATCACTCTATTGGTTGAAAATGCGGTTGTGCCTAACGAAAACCTCGTACACGAATTTCGAGATAACTGCTGCTTAACAGGTTGCTGATGCTTCCTGGTCATTCGGTTAGCTAGCTTCAACTTACTTTGTCTTCTACATAGTTAGCAGGCTCAGCATCCTTTGTGCAGTGAGCATCCAGTATCTTTTTCAAGCAGCCTGCTGCAAAGATGTATACTTAAATCATTTTTACGGTTTTATGTAAGAAGGTCTTCATGCTCCAATCTTGATCTTCAAGTCTCCTGATCCTTTACTTAGAGATTTTACAATGGAGTCTAAATACATAGGATCCTAGGCCCTAGTCTGTTATATGTTTTGTCTTTCATCAAAATCTATACAATGTTCCTTACAATTTCCCCCTTTTTGATGATGACAAAACTTCATTTAAGATGATCAAAGACTTTATCAGATTTTATATAAGAGAATAAGCTTATAGACATTTTAGCAAGATATATATGTAGCAGTAAGATTTCTGATCATAAGATTAAGCATAAGTTCACAAGTAGTGAGTTTTTTCAGATCAAAACAGATACTTTTATTGTGTTAATAAATCATAAAGTTATCTGAGCATAGTATCAATACAAACAAAAAATCAAGATATCCGAAAAAGCATAGCAAAAATAGATTGTTGTAGGTAGAGATATATATGAGCAAAAAATAGGAAGGTTTACGGTATCTTTAACCAGAAGGCTCTTTTTCTTTCATTTCTCGAACCCTTCCACCAGTTGAGGAAAGACTCTTGGTAAGTTGATTCCATCAGCCTTTTCATCTCAGAGGTCTCATCGTACCTTAACCAGAAATCTTCACAGAAAGGAATGATTTCCCCTCTGTTCATTCTGCCTTTTAGCTTCATTTGGATTGGAAGTACACCTTTGCTAGCAAGGTCCTTAAAGCATTGGAGCTCTTCACGATGTGTTTTACCTTTGATAAGCGTGGACTCATTGCATAACTCGATATAGTATTTTAAGTATTCTGCTTATTTGAAGATGTTGATTTGCAGAAAGGATGGACAATGAGTGGTAGGTAGATCGATTTCAGGAAGTTCCCATACTTGGAATTTGGAACTCCTAGAGTCTGGACTTCCATCCAAGAAGATGTGAAATGAATCTGGTGCATTCTTTTCGTCTGCAGTAAGAGCTTCTAGGTCAGGTTGCTTCTGAGGAAGGAAAAGATGTGAGAGGCTTGTCTTCGTCATTTCCTTAATATGATCATCCGACGATTTGAATATATCTTCAACTCTCCTCTTTTTCTCTTCACTTTCTTCTATTCCTCTGGGAAGACCAGGATGTACTCCTGAGATAGCTTTTGATTTTCTCTTGGTTGAACTGCTATCTTGGTGTCCTCTAGAGCTTCCTCCATGGCCTCCTCCATTGTCTCCTGAATCCTTCCTAGGCAAGATTATTAGATGCCTGCAAGATGAAGGATCCTGTTGTTTTCTCTGCTTGATCCTCTTAGTTGCCTCTCCCCCTTTTTTGTTATCATCAAAGGCCAAGCCTACTCCAAACTTTATCATTGAATGCATACTGGTTAAAAGGTCAGTATGATCCTCTAAAGTTTGTTTCTGTTCAAACTGAGAGTTATTGATCTTTTCGAGGGAAGTGTTCACAAATTGTTACTCCAATTCAATTTATATTAGCCTGTTTCCTTGGGAGTTGAGCTTGTCGTTCATGCTCTTGATGGTGTCAACAAGGCTGGTAGATGGGCTTATGGAGTTGATAGACCTTTGAAGTTTTGCCAAGGTTGCATTAAGGGAGTCAACCAGGAATGAAGCTTGAAACCGATCCTTCTTTACCTTAGCTCTCATTCACCGGCTTGCTTCACTAATTTTCCCCACTGCCATTCTGCACAGAAAGAGAAGGGGTTAAAGGTTTGGATTTTCCAGCTCCGGTTGCACCCTTTTCGTTGGGTGCACCATCATCGCTGCTGGAGCTAGACATAAATTCTTAAGTATCTGCTCCATCACGAGCTGATACCTCCTCATCATCAGCTGATGTTTCATCTTGAGAGACATCTCCTTTCTAGGCCTGCAACCTCCTTATTACTTCTCCAGAGGACCCTATCTCCTCCGGTGTCTCCTCAACTACTATATTTTTCATCGAAGTCTCTTGCAGAGAGATCTCCTCAACAGTAGGCTCTTTAGGAGCAGCCTCTTAAGCAATAGGCTCATTCTAAGTAGTCTGTTCTGCTAGAATCTTATCACCAGTAGGCTCTATATTAGCAGTCAGTCCTGTTGCGGCCTCCTCTGCAATCGTCTCTCCACGATTCGTAAGATCTTCAGAGATTACACGTTCCATCTCCATTGGTGTAATTTCCTCAGCCGCCTTATCGACCTCCATTGGTGCCTCATCAACAGAGAGTTCTGGCACCGAGGTCCCTTCTTCAACGATTGTTGCTTTAAGAGTTTTTTCAAGAACCGCAACAACCGCAAGAACATCCAACTTTTCAGCCTCAGGAGACGTTGGAGTATCTTCAAGGGCAGGAACTTCTCCTATTATATCTGACCTTGCGTCCTCCTCTTCTGGAAAGATCACTATATCCACTAGCTGACTGAATGCCCCGCTAGATTCATCTTTCGATGCAGGTGGTGAAGGAATCCTCTGACTGATTGGTGGAACAGTTAAAGGTTGTTCAATAGATGTTGTTCCAATGGAGGAACCTTCACCTGGTTGCATGGGCAGGGCCTTATGCCTCATTCTCGTTTCCACCATACTGGCATCCAAGGCCTGTTTCAGCATCCTCTCCTCTGCTTCATGTACTCCAAATGCTTCTGCTTGTTTTTCAGCGAAGCCCACGTCATAGCCAGCAGTGATCTGATCAACAGCTGCCTTCAGGATTACGTTATCCTTGTAGAAATTAGGTTGCTCGATGGGTTTTTTTCCCTTCATTGTCCTTGAGGAGGGTGGGGCTAGTTCAAGTGGTGCAGCTTACTTCCTCTTTTCTGCAATAGCAACCAATTTCATTTCTGTTTCATAGTTTTCTTGAAAGTCTCTCAATTTCCTCCTCTGCAGACCTTTCAAGAATCGTGTATCCAACATCTTTTCCTCCCTAATATCAGACACTTCTGCCTAGTTCAGTGCCCAATCTACCTCTGTATACAGCTCAATCCACTGAAACATATTCGGGCTGGGAAGGTGCCGGTAATTCTACCATGTCATGAACATGTCCCACTGCTTTTTAAACTCTATTTTCATTTTGGTTGTGTCCAAGACTACTTCAGGGTCAGAGTCCTCAGCACTCTCCTTAACTTCCATTCTTAACTGATCTTGGAGCTGAGCAGTGACTTTCTGTACAACCACCTCTGTCTGCTCAATAGTTTGAATCTCTGATTCAGCATCCTTATCCTTGCTTAAGGGAATAGGGAGCATCAACATAGGTGATGTCAATGCTTTATCATCAGAAATTCTCAGCTTCATCTTCACCGCCTGTTTCACTCATTTCCTTCTTCTCCTGCCTAGGTGGAGAAGCAGTAGCCGCCAAGGCTTCCCCCTCTGACGTGCTTTCTTGCACTGCTTCTGTCTGAGTCTCCTTCTCCTTCACCTCAGTAACCTTCCTGGTTACCGGGGAGACTTTAGTTCCTTTCTTGGCAAAAATTTTGTCATACCCTATGAACTTGCCCTTTTGGATGAGCTTACCTTAACAGGTCGTGACCAGCATACCATAAAATGGTGTTGATCACAACCATAAGTTGGCTTGCCAACTTTCTTCTCCACCTCTTCTTTGAGCCTGGTGAAGACATACTTCGCCCAGTTTATCTCCTCAGCCTCCATTAGAGCCATCATCATCCTGTACCTGAGGTTGGTACATTTGTCAAAAAAACCAAACCGGTTCTCAATGATGTGGCAGCAGATGTCATGGAGCATCTGTTACTCCACCTAGAAGAGCTTTTCGTTACAGCTCTTATTCAGTGTCAACAGGTCTTCGGAGCCTGTGAATCTCTTCCAGTATTCTTCCACCATCACCTCTCCATAGGTGGCTAAGTCACTGCTATCCATTCCTTCAGTAGGAAGCTGGAAGATCTTCCCTAGGAGACTGGTAGTAATCTCGATTGTCTTCTTCCCCATCTTGGACACAGTCTTAGTCTTGTCCTTAGATACTTCTGCATTGGTGTAGAACTACCTAACCAGGTCCTCGAAGTAGGGTTCCTTGTAGCGCGAGCAGAAACCCCATACTCTGGACTGGTGGAGGCTATTCAGGATCATTTGGATAAGGTCTATGGAGTGGTCTTCATCTTTAATAGCCTTAAGCAGTATCTTCTCGTCAATGAGACAACCATCCATGACTTGAGAGTTCTTGAGTGCTATTGTAGTAGGAGAGAGAGAGAGAGAGAGAGAGAGAGAGATGAAGTTTCTGTAAAATGCACAGATCAAGCACGAAAAGCTTGCTATGTTACTACTTGTAGAAACTTTGAGTGTTTAAGAATATAAGAGGGTAAAAGATTTTGATCAAGAGTATAATTCCTATTTATAGGAAAACTTCCTGTGTTTTGATCAACGGCTCAGATCTACACAGGATTTGAACGGTTTATCATCCCGCGATTGAGGTTTCTGGCATTTAATGCGCTGATTCACTTTTGACTTTTCAAAGATCTTGAGGGGCTTATTTGCAAATATCATCGCCTCTTATTGGGTAATCTGCCCTGATTTGATGCGCCACGTCTTGGGATTGCCAGTTCCTTATGATCGTGCACTTCGTATGTTCCTTTGTGATGATTATTTTTTCAAGTGGCATGTGCTGATGTGTCGTATGGTGAGCTCTGTCAGCTACTTACATCAGTAGCCTTTGGTAGGATCCTCTCTTAGTGTCCTTTCTGGACTCCTTCTAAGCTTCAGAAATTTCGTATTTCTTCAAGTCGTCTTGGCTTCCCCTCAGCTGTAAGACACTTAAAAAAAATTATTAAAGAGATTTAGCTTATAAATTTAATAATACCCAATTTGTTGGATATATTTGTAGAATGTTTTGATGAGACAAATCCTTAAAGTAACTGTTAGCGATATAAATGGGAAGGATATGACTATATCATAGTTTCCTTGTATATTTGATTTGTTGTAATCTTGATTGATTTGTACAACCTGTATATATTGAATACAATACGCACACCATCAATTGTGGTGACACAAATCTAATCTTATATGGTATCAGCCAGGCTATCCTAATCTCTGCGCCACCGTCTTTCTTCCTCCTCTCTTCCGCTGTGATCGCCGCTCTCATGGCCTCCGACGGAAATTCCCCCCTCCCGTTTTCAACCCTCATTCATATGATTACTATCAAACTATCTTCTTCCAACTATCTCCTTTGGAAGAATCAGATTCTCTCTCTCTTCGAATGTCAAGATCTCATCGGCCATATTGACGGTACTAGCGCTATTCCGGCACCAACGACACTCTCGTTCCGAATCCTAAATATCTAGAATGGAAGCAACAGGACAAGCGTATTCTCAGTATTCTCCTCTCTACCTTGACTGAAGAAACTATGCCAGAGGCTATCGGTTGCTCTACGGCTCGCGCTCTTTGGCTCGTACTCGAGGGTGCGTTCAGCAACAGTTCCAAGTCCAAGGAAATCTCCCTGAAAGACGAATTGCAGTTGATGAAAAAAGGTACACGCACGATCTCTGACTATGGTCGTCATTTTAAGAATCTTTGTGATCAATTGGCAGCTATTGGCAAACCTGTTGATGAGACGGATAAGTCTCATTGGTTTCTAAGAGGGCTCGGATCTGCTTTCTCGGGTTTTGCGGCTGCGCAGATGTCTCTCACTCCGCTACCCACTTTTCGTGAACTCCTCTCCAAGGCTGAAAGTTACGATCTCTTTCAGCAATCCCTTGATGGTGGCTCCGCTGTCAACACGGCTTTCACTGCTTCTTCCAACTACCGTGGCAAGGGTCGTGGCCGTAGCTCCTTCGCCAACACCAGCAACAATCACGGCGCTCCCTTTTCAAATCGCGGATGTGGGACTTCGTTCGGGCGTGGCGGTCGTGGTAATTCAAATAGCCGACCGCCCCGTTGCCAAATTTGCCGTGATGAAGAAAATCCTCATTATGCAGACAAGTGTCCTCGGCGTTATGAGTTTGCTGACTCGGCTAACCTGGCGCACGCCTTTCATTCCTCTTGCAACATACAACAGCAGTCTGCAGATTGGTATGTCGACTCCGGCGCGTCTGCCCATATAACGCCTTCCACATCTGGTTTGGACTCCGTTCAGCATTACTCGGGCCAAGACACTGTTGCTATTGGTAATGGTTCTACCCTCTCAATCTCTCATACAGGTCGACGGCCTCTTAACTCAAATTTACAAATATTAGATGTTTTGGTCGTGCCTCATCTTACGAAGAACTTATTATCTATCAGCAAGTTATGTTCTGATTATCTTGTGGATGTGATCTTTTCTACAAATTCTTTCGTCATACAGAATTGCACCACCAAACAGGTTCTGGCAAGAGGACGGCGTGAGCATGGGTTATATATCCTGGATTCTGGACAGGCTGCCTTTTTATCTGCTTTATCAGCAAATAAACTTAAAGCTTCTTATTCGTTATGGCATTCTCGTTTGGGCCATGTACCTTTTGATGTAATTTCTCATTTGAATAGACTTGGTTATTTACATGTTACGTCTATTTTGCCTACTCCTGGTTTTTGTTCCTCATGTCAAATGGCCAAGAGTAAACATTTACCATATGTTTTGAATGAGAAGCGTGCTGTTTTTCCACTTGAATTGATTCATTGTGATTTGTGGGGGCCAGCTCCAGTTAAATCGGTTTCTGGTTATGTTTATTATGTCATATTTGTGGATGACTTCTCCCGATTCACTTGGTTTTATCCCATGCGGAACAAGTCCAAATTTTTTGATATTTTTATCAATTTTCAGAAGCTTGTTGAAAATCAATTCTCCAGGACTATAAAAGTTTTTCAGAGCGACGGTGGAACAGAATTTAATAATAATAAAGTTCGCTCCCATTTTTTATCCTGTGGCATTCGGCATCAGTTTTCTTGTCCTTACACTCCGGCGCAAAATGGTCGGGCCGAACGGAAACACAGACACATCACGGAAACCGGTCTAGCAATGCTTTTTCATGCTCACGCGCCGTCTTCCCTCTGGGTTGAAGCTTTCTCATCTGCTGTTTATGTTATTAACAGGTCGCCCTCTTCTGTTCTTCAGCGTGTTTCGCCGTATGAAACATTATTTGGTGCTGCTCCTTATTACGCAAACTTTCATCCATTCGGCTGCCAAGTCTTTCCATACTTGCGTGATTACTCTTCGCACAAGCTTGCTCTACGGAGTTTGCCATGCATTTTCTTGGTTACAGCACTCAGTATAAGGGATTTCGGTGTCTTGATCCGGCTACATCTCGTATCTATATCTCTCGTCATGCGCAGTTCAATGAAGGTGTTTTTCCCTTTTTTGATAAAAATGCTCCACGGACCTGCTGCTCGGATTTTTCGGAAATCATAGAGCCTTTTACTACAGCTGTTCAGCCTCCCTTATCCAAGCCGTCTGCTGCTGCTTCGTCCACCCCATCGTGCAAAATGTGCCCCGCTGATTCCGAGCTGCCTCATACTCCTGTTCCGCAAACTGCTCCTGTTCTGCCACTGGAAAAGCCTCTTCCCGCACCCGATTCACCTGTTTTGCCAGACCACGTTCCCCGCCACCACATGATCACTCAGGCTCGAGCAGGGATTTTTAAGCCTCGCCACATAGCTGATGTCGCACATCTGTCAGGTTCCCCTCTTCTTACTGCCCTGTTATCTCATACGGAGCATAAAGGTTTTAAAAGTGCAGCTAAAAATCCGGTTTGGCTCGCTGCAATGGATGATGAGATGAAAGCCCTTCGTCGAAATGATACATGGGATCTGGTGCCACGCCCTTCTGGCTCTAATATTGTTGGATCAAAATGGGTCTTTCGCACCAAATTTTTGCCTGATGGTTCAGTGGATCGATATAAGGCACGGCTCGTGGCGCAAGGTTTCACGCAGGTTCCGGGATTTAATTATGATCACACCTTTAGTCCTGTTGTTCGAGCCGCCACCGTTCGGATAATTCTGGCCCTTTCCGTTATGCAACATTGGCCCTTACATCAGTTGGATGTCAAAAATGCCTTCTTGAATGGGTATCTTTCCAAACCCGTAAATATGGCGCAACCACCTGGTTTTATCGACCCCAGGTTTCCCGATCATGTTTGCAAGCTGAAACGAGCTTTATATGGATTAAAGCAAGCCCCATTGGTGTGGTTCCAACGGTTTAGCACATTCCTCTACAGTCTTGGTTTCTCCGGTAGCAAGGTGGATTCTTCTTTATTTTTCCTCCAGCGGCACGGTATCACTCTTTATCTCTTGGTCTATGTGGACGATATCATCCTTACTGGAAATAATTCTCAGGCTATTCGTCAACTTCTTGATCGTATTAGACAGGAATTTGCTATTACTGATCTTGGCAAGCTAAATTATTTTTTGGGATTAGAGGTCACTTATACTTCTACTGGCCTCTTCCTCAGTCAAGCAAAATATGCACGGGATATATTGCAGCGCGCTCAGATGCTAGATTCAAAGCCGATTGCTACTCCTTTTGTTGCCGGCTCACAATTGTCTCGTGATGGTAATCCTTTCCAGGATCCAACCTTTTATCGCTCAATCGTGGGAGCTCTCCAATATCTCACTCTGACGAGATCGGATCTGTCCTTCGCTGTGAATTCGGTTAGTCAGTTCTTGCAGGCACCGACTGATGATCATTTTTCGGCCGTCAAGAGGATTCTTCGCTATGTCAAGGGTACACTTTCTTATGGCTTATCGTTTAATCGCTCTTCCTCTGATGCGATTATTGGATACTCGGACGCTGATTGGGCGAGATGTCTTGATACTCGCTGTTCCACATATGGCTACTCCATTTTCTTGGGTGATAATCTCGTATCATGGAGTGCCAAGAAACAGCCGACTGTGTCTCGATCTAGTTGTGAGTCGGAATATCGGGCAGTTGCTAATGCCGCCGTGGAGGTTGTTTGGGTTAAAAACTTGCTGCATGAAATCTCTGCTTCAAACCCGGTGGTCCCTCTCTTGTTTTGTGATAACAAGAGCACGGTTTTCCTTACTCAAAATCCCGTCGCGCATAAACGGGCAAAGCATATTGATAAAGATTGCCATTTTATCCACGAGCTTGTCACAAATGGTGTGCTTCAAACTAAGTTCATTCCTTCCGAGTTGCAAATTGCAGATGTCTTCACAAAAGGCTTGTCGAGGCCTTTGTTCGAATTTTTCAGATCCAAGCTTCGCGTTGGTCCGAATCCTACGCTCAGCTTGAGGGGGGGTGTTAGCGATATAAATGGGAAGGATATGACTATATCATAGTTTCCTTGTATATTTGATTTGTTGTAATCTTAATTGATTTGTACAACCTGTATATATTGAATACAATACGCACACCATCAATTGTGGTGACACAAATCTAATCTTACAGTAACTCTATAGCATAACCAATCTTAGGATAACGTTACTGCAATAGAGTTACTACATAAGATTAAAAGAAAACGAGAAAGTGTCGAAGGAAGAATACTGAAGAGAATGGTTGAAAAGAATCTGAAACTAATAAGGATACTATTGATTTCAGAAAGCTACTTGAAGGGACCTCGCCAAAGCAGAAAACAGCAATAAAGGAAGCTGTTTGGGGAGACCATGCCGAAAGCATACTGCATGGAGCAGCATGCTACAGAAGCGTCGAAGCCACCTGAAGGAGCAAGCCAGAAGAAGGAAGCTCCAGAGTGAAGCTAGAGGAGGAAGCTACAAAGCAGGCATGGGCAGAAAGTCAAAGTTACCGGAAGACACAAGAAGTTACCGGTAGAGAAAAAAGATAAGATGAGTCAATCGGAAAATACACGTGGAAAGCAAAAAGCTATCATGTGTCAGGAGTCTGGCGCATCAATGTCAGAAATTTGTCTACCTTTAACGGGTAGATTTCACAACCTATAAAGAGGAGGACTGAAGACTAAAATGTGTGTGAGAGAAAAGCACCGAGTGTGCAAGAGAGAAAAGAAGTGAGCACATCAGAATATCCAAGCTCACAGAGAGAAGCACGAAAGAAGAGAGAAGAGCTTAAAAGAGAGAAGCGCAGAAAAATGGGGAAGCCTTAGAAAAGAGAGTGTTCAAGAAGAGCTGATGAAAAGAAGAAGAGCTCGAACACTCCATACCCTAAGAAGACGCACACTTAGTCTACCAGTCAGCAGCAAGCTTCAGCAGAATCAGTTTGCATACGAAGGCCAAGCTTGCTGCACCCAGTTGAAGAAGAAGGAGATAAACCTCTCTAAAAGGTTGTCTCGGAGTACTCAGTGCGAAGAGTAATGTCCTGCTGAGTTTACCACTTTCTAGGAGAGAAAGTGAGGACCCTGGGTGGGTAGAGTAAGATCCTGTGGGTCAAGGGAAAGTAGGCAAGCATCTGTGTGAAGGCTTGCTACTTATTCGTTAAGGGTGGGTTGTAATAGATAGGTCTATGTAAATCAACCAGCTTAACCAGTGTTCCCTCCTGTATGGAGGAAGAGAGGACGTACAAGGATTACTCCACCTTCGAACCTCTATACATGTTTGCGTCTTTATCTGCTTACTGTCTTACATTTATTCTCTCTGATAAACTGCATATCTTCTATTGGGCACAAAGATAGGCTTCCGCATTCACTCTGATCAGTAACCTCCCAAAAGGTTATTGATATTAGAAATAAGCCAATAGACTTGAAAGAAAAATTAGAAGAGAATGTAGGCTTATTCACCCCCCCCCCCTTCTAAGCCTACCTATAGCAGTTCCGGAACCAACAAGTGGTATCAGAGTAGGTTGGATCATCAGTCAGCTAATCCATCTGATACCAACAAGTGGTATCAGAGCGGGTGGATTATTCATCCTTGCTCAATGGTCAATCAGATACCAACAAGTGGTATCAGAGCAGATGGATGAATAAAAGATCTAATCGATCTATCCAGATCCCATCTTTGAAAAAGTTTCTCTCTCAAAATCTCTCTCTCTCTCACCCTCACATCAGAAGATCATTTCAATGCCTTTTTGCTCTAAAAAGGATATGATTGATGTGAAGACAACAAACAGCTAAAAGATGTAGAAAATCAAGTTGTGTTGTGAAGAAAAGCTGTTTCTGAGGGGGAACAACAAGTTGCGAAGAAGATAGCCATGCACAAGGAGCAACGTCCTTATCTATCATAGAGGACACCAACATGGAGCTGATCAAAAAAGAAGACTTGTTCCCAAACAAACAAAGGAAGCTGACATCAACAAGCGAAGAAGAAGATGTTGAGGATGTCAAACAAAGGAGTAAAAAGAAAAAGCTCATTCCAGTCTCCAGAC
This sequence comes from Scutellaria baicalensis, assembly GCA_005771605.1. NCBI lineage: Eukaryota > Viridiplantae > Streptophyta > Magnoliopsida > Lamiales > Lamiaceae > Scutellaria > Scutellaria baicalensis. The sequence continues at coordinate 16,102,628 of CM016722.1, read as the reverse complement.
ATAATCAAGAATAAAAGAGGACCTTCTCTTTTAAAGGAACAAGAATGACCAGGTACCACGTTCTAATTCTAAATCTCTTTAAATCTGGTCGTTACCATGTCTTGATAATCTGTCAAAGAACTCAAGTGGCTATATGTTAGGATAATGAATGATAATTTGTTGTCACTTAATTCTTTAAATGAGAAGGAAGCCTGCATGTTTATCTCTATACTATAATGTTTCACTTTCTCATGCAAAGATTCAAAGTAACCGACATTGATACTGTTAAATGACCCCACACCTTAAAAGAGAAGATCATAAAGTAAGGGGGAATTTACGGTACTAATCAAGGAAGCTTTGATGGCGAAAAGGGATAAATCCTTAAAGTAACCCAAACTGGGTATGCTGTAAAAAGTCTGCAACAAACTGACATTCCATGAGGAATCAAGCAGAACAGCAACTCCAGAAAAATAATAAAAATAAATAAATAAAACATTACCCTTGTCTATCATGTTATGCCTACAAATACTTGCACACACTATCACTGATTATTCTTTAAAAAGTCTTGAAGGAGCCGAAACTCTCTCTACAGCAACCATGGCTGTAAAGATAGTCCAATCTTTTGAAGGAAAACCTAACTCAGAATGACTCATACTTGTATGAGTACCAATACAAGGTAAATGTTTTGCAGGTACATCTGAAGAGTTAGTAATTTTAGGGGGAACATTGACAAAATAACAAACTCTGATTAAAGGATGCTGAACATCAAGTTGCTGGATACTAGGTCATAGGATAACAGGACGCTGTACACCCAGATACTAGATATCAAGCTAACTGGATGCTAAGCTACTAGAAATCAGAGCACTTGTCATTAAGTCAATAAGAAAAGGTAGAAGAGTACAAAAGAAAAGATAAATTTCTGACTAAAGGAAACGCTAGACACCATAATATTGAACACTATGTCGCTGATAGCAGGATGCTGGATATCAGGATGCTAGATACCAGGCTGACTGGAAATTAGGTCGCTGGGTGGCAGAATGCTAGATATCAGGATGCTAGATACCAGGGGATGGAAACTAGATCGCTGAACACTAAGTCGCTGGGCAACAGGACGCTAAATACCGAGTAGTTGGATACTAGATCGCTGAATACCAGGTCGTTGTGTATCAGGACGCTAGATTTCAATATTCTGGATACTAGGTTACTTGAAGTCAGAACTTATTATCAAAACTGGATAAAGAGATCTCTTGGATGTTATAAGATAGAGCAGTTACTGAAAAAATATTTCTTGGTAACGTGCAAACATAAAAAGGAGGATCGCCTATATCCAGAAGTAAACTACCTTTTCAAAAACCCTAAAAGCAACAATAGCCACACGATTTGAAAAATCCAAGGGTGGAGATTCTGCTGCTGACCAAAGACGTAATCAAATCAACAGAAACTACATAAAGCTGTGGAAACTGTCAATATCAGCCTTGGAAATCCGACGGAGTAGTTAATGAGATCTTTAAAGATCCAAACTGCAACAAGGAGTATTTCTATCCCTATATATATATGCACTCCTTATTCTTCATAATGTATATACATATATCGATATCCTCTTTCTCTCATCCTTAGCCTAAAAATGGAACCAAATTGTTGGAAACCCTACTCTTCATTTCTTCCAAAAGACACATTCTCTGCAAATAATCAACCAAGCACACCTCAAATCTCATATTTTCATCTCTCACGCTTAACACTTGCTAAGCAAGTCTTCCTCAGAAGACTTGTTCATCTAGTTTTCTCTCCTCACCTTAGACCTGAGGATGCGTAAGGTCTTGCCCAACAATCTCCTCTGAGATGTTGGAGGTTGAATTTGAGGAATCTCTCTCCAGTGACCCCCGAGCTTCAGCTCATTTTTTATGATGTCAAAAAGGGGGAAGAACTGTAAAGGATTAAGGAAGATCAAAAACCTTCCTAAGGTGAAGAACAGAAGAGACAAAATAATCCTTCCTTTGGAAGAGTTTTCTTCTATATCCAAAGAGAAGGAAGGATCAGTCTCAAGAGATGGTGGAAGAAGTGCAAGGAGAAAGGTTGCAGCAAGCTACTGCACCTGAGCATCTCAACTACTTCTTGATCATCTCCAACTGAATCATCTTTCTCTTTGCGATCACCTTCCTCAATTCTCCTCCACGATCAAAGAGGGAAATCAACAGGGAGCAAGCCCTTGCACCCAAAAGCGGGAAGAGCTAGAGAAGAAAGAAGCTAGCAAGAAGCTAAAGAGGAAAAGAAAGATACGAAAGAGCAAGAAGAATAGAAGAATGAATTTAGATAGGATGTTTATTGTAACTTTGCTTACTGCATTGTAATATAAATATGTTATCTTAATAAAATGTCTCATATTCTTCATAAACTGCTCAATCCTTATACATTTTCTTTTAGACTGATATATGATTTGTGCATGAAAGTAGTATGCCCATATGTGTCATGCTTTAAATAAGCTTTCTGTGCTTGAGAGGTTATAATCTTTTGATCTTCTGTAAAGGTTTTGTCATCATAAAAAGGGGGAAATTGTTGGATATATGTGTAGAATGTTTTGATGAGACAAATCCTTAAAGTAACTCTATAGCATAACCAATCTTAGGATAAGGTTACTGCAATAGAGTTACAACAGAAGATTAAAAGAAAAAGAGAAAGTGTCAAAGGAAGGATACTGAAGAGAATGGTTGAAAAGAATCTGGAACTAATAAGGATACTATTGACTTCAGGAAGCTATTGGAAGGGACCTCGCCAAAGCAGAAAACATCGAGACAGGAAACTGCCTGGGGAGACCATGCCGAAAGCATATTGCAGAGAGCAGCATGCTACAGAAGCCTCGAAGCCACCTGAAAGAGCAAGCCAGAATAAGGAAGCTCCAGAGTGAAGCTAAAGGAGGAAGCTACAAAGCAGGCATGGGCAAAAAGTCAAAGTTACCGGTAGACACAAGAAGTTACCGGTAGAGAGAAAAGAGAAGATGAGCCAATCGGAAGAAGACACGTGGAAAGCAAAAAGCTGCAGTGTGTCAGGAGTGCGGCACATCAATGTCAGAATATGTCTACCTTCAACAGGCGGATTTCACAACCTATAAAGAGGAGGACTGAAGACTGAAATGTGTGTGAGAGAAAAGCACCAAGTGTGCAAGAGAGAAAAGAAGTGAGCACATCAGAATATCCAAGCTCACAGAGAGAAGCGCAAAAGAAGAGAGAAGAGCTTAAAAGAGAGAAGCACAGAAAAAGGGGGAAGCCTTAGAAAATAGAGTGTTCAAGAAGAGCTGATGAAAAGAAGAAGAGCTCGAACACTCCACACCCCAAGAAGACGCACAACCAGTCTACCAGTCTGTAGCAAGCTTCAGCAGAATCAGTCTGCATACGAAGGCCAAGCTTGCTTCACCCAGTTGAAGAAGAAGGAGATAAACCTCTCTAAAAGGTTGTCGTAGTACTCAGTGCGAGGAGTAATGTCCTGCTGAGTTTACCACTTTCTAGGAGAGAAAGTGAGGACCCTGGGTGGGTAGAGTAGGATCCTGTGTAGGTCAAGGGAAAGTAGGTAAGCATCTGTGTGAAGGCTTGCTACTTATTCGTTAAGGGTGGGTTGTAATAGATAGGTCTATGTAAATCAACCAGCTTAACCAATGTTCCCTCCTGTGTGGAAGAAGAGAGGACGTAGAAGGATTACTCCACCTTCGAACCTCTATACATGTTTGCGTCTTTATCTGCTTACTGTCTTACATCTATTCTCTCTGATAAACTGCATATCTTCTATTGGGCACAAAGATAGGCTTCCGCATTCACTCTGATCAGTAACCTCCCAAAAGGTTACTGATATTAGAAATAAGCCAATAGACTTGAAAGAAAAATTAGAAGAGAATGTAGGCTTATTCACCACCCCCCCTCTAAGCCTACCTACAGCAGTTCCGGAACCAACACAATTCATTTCTTAAATAAGAAAATCTTGATTCACAAAGTGGTTTTATGAATATGTCAGCTAGCTGTTGGTCAGTGTGGATTTTCTCCAGTGAGATGTCTTTCTTCTCCATATGATCTCTGATGAAATGATGTCTGATGTCGATGTGTTAAGTTCTCGAGTGAAAAAATGGATTGTGTGTGATTGTAATTGCGCTTGTGTCGTCACACATAATCGGAGTATTCTTTTCGACAATGTGGTAATCTCGAAGTTGTTGCTGAATCCATAAGATTTGTGCACAGCAGCTTCCTGCAGCAACATATTCAGCTTCGACAATGGAGGTGGCTATTGAAGTTTGCTTCCTGCAGAACCAGGATACTAGGCGATTCCCTATCATTTGACAGGTTCCACTGGTGCTCTTCCTATCAATTTTGCAATCTGCAACATCAGAATCAGTATACCCAATCTGTTTGATTCCTCATTCTTTAGGGTACCACAAGCCTACTTCTTGGAATACTGTATGTGTGTTTTGTGTGCGAGTGTTTTCTTCTTCTACCCCTTAGGAACATAGGTTCCATCAGCTTTAGACATATAGGTTTGTGGCAGATGGGGAGTATGAGACCTTTTGTTATCTCTCTAGTGCTGTCTATGATTCATGCTTCCAGCATACTTAGGTCGCTGGAGCTAGCTTCTGACAGACTTATTATCGTAGGTACTTGAAAACGGTCTTTTTTCCTTTCCATCAAAGCTTCCTACATTTCTGCTTGCAGTTCCCCCTAAATTAGGTAATTTATTCTGATGAGGAGTAACTGCAGGCACAAATGTAAGTGCCTTTGAGGTGCTGGCTTTTGAAGTGGAAGCTTCTCCACAATAGCGTAGCATTTGATTTTTAGCATAGCATCCAAGTCTTTTTGAGGATTTATTGAAGGTATTGATAGTTTTAGTGAGAACCTTCTTCTCATATATCAGCTTAGTGACTTACAGATTGAGCTTACTAACTTCAGCTTTGAGGTCACTGCATGCTTGCCTTTTTTGATTTTTCTATGGCAAGTAACCTTTTTAGCGAAGCATGCTCTCTCTTAAGCTTTATATTTTTTAGCTTCAGCTCCTCATGAGTTGAGGTAATCTGCTCGAAGTCACTCACAATTTGTTTGAAAGCACAAATCATGTTCAGTCTTTCGTCAATTTGAATAGGAGGGTTAAGATATATTACCTCATCTTCTGAATCTTCGTTTTTGGCCATGAGGCAGATTAGAGCTTCTTCATCTGAGGATGAATCCTCCGAATCACTGTCAGTGGTTGACTCTTCTTTCTTGGATGCTTTCTCAGGTGTAGCTGCCTGAGAGGATTCTGCCTCACCGATCAGCGCCCTTAGCCTCTGGAGTTCTTATCTTTTTCTTTCTTGTCTCACCTTTCGTTCATCCTCTGGATATCGGTGGACTTCTGGATGTGGGCACTCCCTGGCATAGTGACCTGGCTTCCTGCAGTTGTAGCAAAGGTCGGTAGCTTTGGAGTTTGAGTGGGGTGACTGCCCACTGGTTCCAGTTTCACTTTGCTTCTTCCTGAAGCCCTCTGTTCGTGAGTTCCTCCTTATGAACTTTTGAAATTTCTTCAGGAGTAATGTCATGTCTTCTTCTACAGTGGCCTCCAAGGTGGTTGTTTGATCTTTAGACTTCCTAGCTTCCTGAGGCTGTCTTGCAGTTAGTGTAGTAACCTTTGAGTTGCTTCCTTCAGTTTCCATCTTTCTTCTGTTGATGTCGAACTCAAAGGCTTTGAGATTTGAGAAGAGATCGAATGTGCTCATAGACTTTAAATCCATAGACACTCTCATGACTATTGTCTTGCTATCCTACTCAGTAGGAAGGGCCCTCAGCTCCTTCATATTTTTCTCCTTCTGAGTGTAGATCTTGTCTAGGGACTCAAGCTCATTGATGATGGCTGTGAACCTTGGATCCATTTGTTCTAAGGTTTCTCCAGGTATCATTTCAAACAGCTCGAACTTCTGAGTAGCGGTAGAGACCTTGTTTTCTTTCGTGAGCTCGGTTCCTTCGCATATTTGTTCAAGCTTTTCCCAGATTTCTTTGGCGGTTCTGTAAGTTTTCATCTAGCTGAAGGTTCCTTTATCGAGAGTGAGGAATAGTGCGTTATTTACTGCATTGTCAAAGTTTTCTAGCCTCCTCTCATCAGCAGTCCATTCTTCTCTAGGTTTTTCAAGAATAGCTGGATGTGGGATGGCTCCTGCATCTCCTTGTCTATCAGTTGCTTCATCAACGGACCTGGCAAATAATAGGTTAACTTTTGTGATCCTTGGTGGTCCTTCAGTGATGACGTACCACATCTCATCATGCATGGCCGACAGATGTGCATGCATGCGAATTTTCCTATCATCATATTCTTCAATGGAGAACATAGGTATTTTATGAGAATCCATATTGGGTATGCTTACACTACAAGAAATACGCTAATAGACAACTGATATTATCTGTTGTCTAATTGGAAAAATATCTGATGTCTATGGCGGTGTTGTAAAAAGTCGCTAATAGACAACAGATATTATCTGTTGTTGTTTATAGAAACAACAACATATTTGCAACACGTAAAATCTGTTGTTGTTTTCTATGAGGACAACTGATATTAACTGTTGTTATTTTGTCTGAAGTGTTGTAAATTTTCCGAATTATTAGGCCTTATTATCTGTTGCGGCTGTAATAGACAACATATTTTATCTGTTGTCGTTTCCAAAAACAACAACATATCCGCAACATTTTGAAATCACATTTTCTAATAATTTTTATAATTTTTATATCCTGAAATCAATTAATAATATATAAACTCAAAATACATTAAAAGAACCTTTAATCTTCAACATAACATCATTAATATCATACAAAGATATCAAATCCTCCCAACAATATATCAATCCATAACACTTGAAAATATAAGATATTACGTCTACAATACTTTAACTACTAGCAAAATGTCTACAAAAGTCAGATCACCTAGTTTTCATAACATGGTCTTCATGAGAAAAACATCATGCACTTCATAATCGCTCCATATTTGCCACCACAATTTGTCAAAAGTACCTAAAAGAACAAACATATCATTTTTTCCGTAGACGAGCAACTCAGAATAAATACAACTATTAAAATGTAGCAACAACTAGATTATCATTGGTGTAATCAAAAGAAGAACATCTTGATCACTACTACTGCAATTAACATTCTTACATGTTTATGAGCACTATATCAGAAACTGCAAGAGCAAAAAGGGCACTCTGCTTTGCAAATGCAGTATCGTCCTGAAAATAAAGCAAGTAATAATCAATCACATAAATATGGAACTTGTTTAAAATCAGGAAACCGAAATTGGAAGACAATAAGCATTCTTGTCAAAATCTATGGTTTTAAGATAATAAGGGAGTGAAGCACAAGGCAGTTTCCAGTAGAAAGATTAGCTTTTGTGAGATCTAGTCAAGCATTTATAGAAGAACAAAAACAATAAAGTCAAAGAATCATTTAAAGGCTTGTGATATAAAACTGCAAGCAAAAATGTCATAAAACTAGCTGACTCAGCAAGCAAGCACAACTGAAATAGAGAAAATCTTGAAAATTCCATATAGTGATAGGAAAACAATTTAGATGATAGCTATTGCTTATAGCAAAACAGTATACCTTGGCAAGCAGGGTTTTCGCTGTTCCAGGCGATCCAGTTAAAAGAATTCCCTGAAATTTTAATGCATTTTAGAGGACACAGCAGCGAGGAAAGTGCTCCACACAAGGGAAATTAAAAGCCTTTATATCAAAAATTACTAGACCAAACAAACCTTAGGAAATTTTCCTCCTAGCTGAGTAAATTTCGAAGGATTTCTTAGATACTGACCAACCTCCTCAAGCTTTTGTTTAGCATCATCACAACCTTTGACATCTTTAAAAGTCTTAACATTCTGCAGTATCATTGTTCATGCAGCTCAATATAAACAATTCATATAGAGAACCCTATGGTTTATGAAAGATAAAAGCAAACCAAAGTTATCAAGAAAACTGTAACTTCATCTGGATAGACTAACATTTAATCTGACTAATTTATATGGCAATTAATGTCACAGCCCTCAAAAAGCCTAATAAAACTCCTTTGCGGTATAAGAAGAAGTTGAACCAACTCCAGGAGTTCCTATCCCTCCTAAGCCACTAATATACTTCTGAAACGCTGCAGCACCCATTAACCTGAGAAGTCAAACACAGATCCAATTTCCATGATAAAGTGACCAAATTAGAAAAAAAGTAACTAGTAATGAATGCATAAGAAATGAAGGAAAGGATAAATTAACCAAATCCATTCCTCTCCACCAAAGTGAACCAGACAAGAGGAAATGCAACCAAAGATATTATCTTGAAAACAAAATATACTGAATTCAATAAATCCCAATAAGAAATTAGTGGACCTTACGAGTAAAGGTCATAATTTATGATAAATCATAAACAAAACTAGTGTTGAAGAAGATACATGACCTCCGCGATTGTGATTGAAGAGGTCGAGAATGGGGCTAGCGGGGTGAAAATGGTGAGCACGAGAAGAGGATGAAGAAGAAGGTCCATGGTGTTGCTGCGACGGTGGTTATTCAACAAAATTATAATCCTAGTCCCAAAGCTTACACACTCAAATGCATGACAAATCACCCAAAACCCAGAACAACCAAATCGATATCCAAATCCACACATTATTCGGCAATCAACAAAATCCAATCCCAACAATTGGAGACACATTAGCAGAACACACAAAAAGCGTACCTAAGACGTAAATCTCTCTGATTTTTTCTCTTCCTTTAGCGGGGATTAGACAGAGAAAGAAAAGGGGGTGTACTTTGTGAAGCCGGCCAGGAAGAAATATATATAGCCGAATTCAGGAGCAATGTACATCACTCGCCAAGACCTGAGATTAAACAAACCCGAGTATTTGTTTGGAAATCGCCGCCGCTCGTCGCTGCTCGCCGCTCGTCATCACTCGCTGCCGCTCTACCTCCTCTCGCTCCTCGTCGCCGCTCATCGCTCATCGCTCATCGCCGCTTGTCGCCGCTCGCTCCTCGTCGCCGATCGCAGCGATTGGAACTAGGGTAGAAAGCGATTTGGACTAAGGGTAGAAATCAATTTACCTAAGTTGATTTGGAGCTAGGGTTGGTTTTCCCCTTTTTACCACAAGTATAATTTCTTCTAAAGTTCAAATCTTGCTCTAGTCATTATTAATTATATAATTAATAAAAAATAAATATCTAGTCACAACACATTTTTAACTAAAAATATTATCAAATCTATAAAACTCATATATTATAAATGTGATTAGGGGATTTAATTCCACACTTAGTCATATAATAAGGGTTGTATTATGAATTAAACCAAAATATATAAATTTGTACGTAGTATGTTATATATATATATATATATATATTATTAAATTATTAATTATATAATTAACAAAAAATAAATATATAGTTATAACATATTTTTAACTACACATATTATCAAATGTATATTTACTAAATTTGTTATTTAGTATGTTATATATATATATATTCTTATTTAATTATATAGTTAATAGCATATAAATTTATAGTCACAACACACTTTTAACTACAGATATTATCAGTTGTATATTATATAGTTAATAGCATATAAACAACACACTTTTAACAACAGATATTATCAGTTGTATATGAGTAAATTGCACGCTAATAGACAACAGATATGAAGTGTTGTTAAAGTTGTTGTCTATTCTCGAGAAAACATGGGAATAGACAACAGAGCATAAAATCTGTTGTCTATTAGCGCAAAAACAAGCTAAAAGAGAACAGATTTCTTAATATATGTTGTCATTTAGTGTTACGACAACAGATTATATTAAATCAGTTGTCTATTTGATGTTGTCTATGACCAAATTTGTTGTAGTGTTATGATAAAAATGAGGGTTTTCAGAAAGAGGGGATCAAGGATTGATCAGTTAGATTGGACGTTTAATCCAATCCACTCTGATACCACTTGTTGGTCCCAAATGGTAGTAAGCTTAGAGGGGGGTTGAATAAGCCTACTCAATTTTCAAACTTTTTTTCTAAAGCTGAAAGAATAAGTCACTCAGGCAGTTTGTTAAAGATCTTACTATCCAGAAGGTTACTACTTGAGCAGTTACCTTGAGTGAGCTTTAAGAAAAATGAGTTTTATGCACAGCGGAAATACTTTTAAACCAAAGCTTCTTTTCTGAAAACCGTTGATATGCTTATGAGAGATATACAGACTATAAAAGCAGATAAGTAACAACAACAATAAGATCAGCATAAAGCAATATAAAAATGAACACAACGGTTTATTAAGGTTTAAGGGTGGAGTAATCCCTCTACGTCCTCTCTTCTCCTTCTCAAGGAGGAACTTTGTTAGGTCAAACGGTTGATTTACACAAGCCTCGCTTAGACAACCTAAACCTAACAAGAACTGTCAGTCTCTCCCACACATGGTTACTGCACAGTGACCAAACTCAACTAGCCCACATAGAGCTCTTGTTCTTCTACTAAGAACGTAAATACTTAATCAGGAACATCCTCCGATCAAGAAACTCCTTAACAGTCTAAAGAAATAGAAAGATTTCTTCAACAACACAGGCAGCAACCTTTGGAACGATGAGCTCTTTAAGCTAAAGATAGCTTGCTGCTAGGCTGGACTTGAAACTTCTAAAGATTTGTAAGTGTTTTGTGTTTGATAGCGTGAGTGCTTTGATTGCAAGAGTTTCAGGTACATTTCAAGTGCCGGTCTTCTTCTATTTATAGGTAAGGAGAATTTTACCCGTTGGAGAGAGAACCTCCTTTGCAGTATTCATGGAGTAATGTGGCATCTTCTGATTTGTTCGTACAATGGTTGTTGAGATTGTACGTATCTGTTGCTGCAATCATCATACCCAATCTGTCATTTCTGCAGACTATCTTTTTGCTTTTGATACGTGCCATAACTTGATTGGTTGAAAATGTGGTTGTGCCTAACATAAATCTCGTGCATGAATTTCGAGGTAACTGTTGCTTAATAGGTTGTTGATGCTTCCTAGTCATTCGGTTAACTTCAGCTTATTTTGTCTTCTACACAGTTAGCAGGCTCAGCATCCTTTGTGCAGTGAGCATCTAGTATCTTTTTCAAGTAGCCTGCTACAGAGATGTATACTTAAATCATTTTTAAAGTTTTATGCAGTAAGGTCTTCATGCTCCAGTCTTGATCTTCAAGTCTCCTGATCCTATACTTAGAGATTTTACAACGGAGTCTAAATACATAGGATCCTAGGCCCTGGTTTGTTACATATTTTGTCTTTCATCAAAATCTATACAATGTTCTTTACACACCGGCTTTTGATTTTCCTTCTCTGCTCGGACGAGTACGGCGCTGATGGCGTACTCGGAGACTGCTAAGTAGAGTTGAAATTTTTCTCCTGGCTCAGGTTTTACCATCATGGGTGTCGTGGCCAGTGAGTTTTTCAGTGCCTCTAGTGCCTCGTCATACTCCTTATTCCATTGGAAGTCATTGTAAAAATGTTTGCATTTATCGGTTGATTTGGAGGTGAACCTGTTTAGTGCAGCTATTTTCCTAGTAATGCTTTGCACGTCCTTAACTCTCCTCGGTGGAGTAAGTTCCATTATTTGCCTGAATTTTTTCTAGATTCACCTCTATTCATCTTTGGCTAACCATGTACCCAAAGAACTTTCTTGACCTCACTCCCAAAGAGCATTTCTTTGGATTGAGTTTCATCCTGTATTGTCTCAGTATGTTGAACATTTCATTCAAATGTGTGACATGTTCTCCTGTGTTTTTTGACTTGACGAGCATGTCATCCACATATACCTCCATTATTTTCCCTATCTGGGTTGCAAACATCTTGTTGACCAACCTTTGGTATGTTGCTCCTGCATTTTTTGGCCCGAAAGGCATCTCGTATAGCAGTATTGTGCTCGGTCTGTAACCAAGGTCGTGTGGATCTGGTCCTCCTCTACCATTGATATTTGATGATATCCTGAGTATATGTCCATGAAACTCATAATTTCATGGCCGGCGGTTGTGTCTACTAGTTGGTCTATGTTCGGCAGCGGGAAGCAATCATTTGGACAGACCTTATTTAAGTCCGTGAAGTCTATGCACATCCTCCAAGTTCCGTTTAGTTTCCTCACCAGGACGGGATTGGACACTCATACCGTGTACTAGGTTTCTTTGATGAACCCATTTGAGCAGTTTTTGCACCTCAAGTTCCAGTCCCTTCATACTTATCTGGGTTTAACCTCCTTCTTTTCTTCCATGTCTTTGTGTGCCTAGGCAAAGACCTCATTGTTTTTCCTCAGGACTTTAATTAGGTCATCCTTGACTTCCCCTCTCAGGTCTCTACCGACCTTGATCACCCGTTCTAATTTATCCTTGGAAAGGGAAACAGTGTCCAGTTCCTCCACAGGCGTGACCTTTTTTCTCCTTTTCCCTTTCCTCGGATCTATGAGTTCTTCCTAAATGTCCTCCTTATTAGCTCCTTCAGTTACGTTTATCACCTGTTGCTTTAGTGGCAAGCTGCATTCCCTTGCTACAAGTTGTCTTCCCTTTACCACATATACCGAGTCCCCTATGGGAAACTTTAGGCAAGGGTGATGCATTGACACCACAACTCGGAGTTTTTATAGGAGTGGTCGCCCCCAAATTACATTGTATTGGGATGGGATGTTCACAACCTTAAATTTTGTGCTTAGGTTGACCTTGACATCTCCTTGCCAGAAGCTCACTTTTAATTCACACACACAGGACTTGTGTTTTGTGATCTGTAAATCCTTCTACCACATCCTGGCAGGGTCGAAGTTGGCTTTCTTCAAAGCCCATCCAGGTAAATGTATTTATGTAGAGTATGTTTGCATAGATTCCTGTGTCTACCAACACTCTTCGCACCACTATAGACGATATATTTAGGGTGACTATCAGTGGGTCGTTGTGTGGCTGTAGTACTCCCTCAGCGTCTCGTTCCACAAACATGATTGAAATATGCTCAGGCTTTCCTTTATAGGGATGCATATTTGATATGCGGGGATAATTCAATTTTAGTCCATTTAAAAAGCTATTGTCCAATTTTCATCCATCATGAAAGCGGTTTTCAAATTTAGTTCAATTAAGCTAAAAATCATCACTATTTTGTCCATTTTTGGCTTAATTGGACTAAAATTGAAAATTGAAATTGAAAACCGCTTCCATGGTGGACGAAATAGTGACAAAAATGGACCAAATAGTGACTATTTTTGGCTTAATTGGACTAAAATTGAAAACCGCTTCCATGGTGGATGAAAATTGGACAGTGGCTTTTTAAATTGACTAAAATTGAATTTAACCTTTGATATGCATTCCTAGCCGACCTTAAATAGTCCTTCCTTGATCGTTTGGTCATCTTATCCTCTTCGCAATGTTGTTGATTAGGGTGTGTATTTCCCTTATCACCCCTTGAGACGAAGGAGGTAGTAGTACCTGCCCCCAATTTTCTCCTACCCTTTGATCATTTTTCATGAACCTGTTTAGGTGTCCTTGATTGATGAGCTTCAAAAGCTCTCTCAGAAGACTCTTGCATTGATCAGTGTCGTGCCCTGAGGCCCTATGATACTGACAATATCTCCCCGAATTAACATGTCCTAGAGTTACCTTCATAGGTTTTGGGTCTGGCATCATTTTTTTATGGTTGGATCTCCTCTAATACCTGAGTTGGACTTACTGTTAGTATGTCGGTAACGTTGTTCAACTCCTGGTCATCATAAAAACTGAATTACCGAGCTGGTTTGAAAGTAGAAGGGTTTTTTCTCCGCCCCTCTCTTTTATCTACTTTGAGGTCTTAGGCCTTCCCCTTGGTCGTTGCATCTTCTGTACCTATATATCGATATGCCCGAGTTAGCAATTCTTGGTAACTATCCAGACCCTGTTCATGAACCCATCACCAAAATCTTGTATCCGATCGGAGTCCTGCCATTACTTCCATGAGCAGCGCATCTTTGGATAGTGGCTCCATTTCCATGACAAGTTGTTAAATCTGGAAAGATAGGACTTAAGAGACTCATCTGCTCCTTGTTTGACATCCACCAATTTTTCTTTAGGAGTCACTCTATTTTTGCTCCCATAAAGTGAGTAAGGAAGAGCTCAGTCAATGTATCCCAATTGGGCATGGATCTTTCAGGGAGGTTTCTAAACCATCTTTGTGCATTGTCTTCCAAATTTAGTTGGAATGCCTTACACATTAGGTGTTTCTCAGCTCCTTGCAAGTCTATCCACGGGACATACTTATCCAGATGTGCCCTCGAGTTGGTTTCCCCATTATAAGATCCTATCCAGGGGATCTTAAATTTCTCTGGAGTTGGTTACTGTGTGATGTGTTCCTCGAATGGTGAAAACCTTATCCACGGTTTTCCTGATCAACCTTTTTCCTTTTGGTATCAGTTATGTATTCCCTTATGTTCGTCCCAAGATGGTGGTAGTAGGCTTAGAGGGGGGGTGAATAAGCCTACTGTAATTTCAAACTTTTTCTTCATCTCAGGTGGCTTTGGTCAGGAGGCAGTAACCTTTTGGGAGGTTACTGATTAGAGTTATATGCGGAAGCTTTCTCTCCTATAACGACCAATTATGTAGGACTTGCATCTAACATAAGATATGCATATAAAACAATAAGCATAGATGAACGCATAGATATACAAAGGTTCAAAGGTGGAGTAATCCTTCTACATCCTATCTGCCTCTTCTCATGAGGGAACATTTGTTAAGCTCTGTTGATTTACATAGCCCTATCTATTACACCACTCACTTAACAAGTAAATAGCAAGCCCACACAGCTACTTGCCTACTCTCCTAATTGACCCACACAGGATCCTACCCAACCTACCCAGGGTCCTCACTTTCTTCTTCAGAAAGTGGACAACTTAGCAAGACTCTAGTTCCTCGCACTAAGCACTCCAAGACAGTCCTTAAAATGTTTGTCTTCTTTTTCTTCAATTGGATGCAGCAAGCTTAGTCTTCTTTTGCAGGTTGAACTGTTGTTGCTTGTTGTCTGAACTGAATAACTGAGTATGCGTGTCCTTCCCCCTTTTCTAAGGTTTCTCTAGTGAGCTCTCTCTTGTGATTTTCTCTTCTTTCTGATGTGATTTTCTCTTTTGAGCTCTCTCTCTCATGCTCTTCTCTCTTCGAGCTTATCTTCACGCTATTTTGTGCTCGTTTCTTCTCTCTCATGCTTCTCAGTCTTCAGTCTTCTTCTATTTATAGATTAGGAAATCTGCCCATTGAAGGTAGGTAGATTTCCATCATTGAACGCGCCGCACTCCTTCTGACACACGCCAGCTTTTTACTTTCCACGTGTCTTCTTCTGATTGGCTCCTCTTCTCTTCTCTCTACTGGTAACTTTTGACTTCTTTCCATGCCAGCTTTGTAGCTTCCTCCTCGTGCTCACTCTGGAGCTTCCTTCCCTGGCTTGCTCCGTTAGATGGCTTGAGGCTTCTGTAGCATGCTGCTCTGCAGAATGCTTTGGCATGGTCTTTTCTAGGTAGCTTCCTGTAGTTAGCAGTATCCTAATTAGTCTACCAAATTCCTTTCACCATTCTCTTCAGCATCCTTCTTTAGAAGCTTTTCTCTGTCTTTTAATCTTTCTGCAGTAACATCGTTGCAGTAACCTTTTCTAAGATTGATTATGCTTAGAGAGTGGGGGTTATTATCTTAAGGTTTTGTCTCATCAAAACATACTTAGATGTTTCCAACACCTTAGGTCTGAATACATGTGTCCAGCTCCTACCGTGTTTTTAACCTTCTGTTCGATCAATTGGCTCAGTTGTGATTGATCCGTTCTTTCGTCAAAACTGAGCCTCCTCGGATTCCTTGTAGCCTCAGATCCCAGGCGGTTCACGACACTCCTGGCCTTGGTTTGTGGTTAATCGTGGTTCTCTCAAGGTATCCTGGCTTCCTGCCTCGTCAGTTCCTTGTCCATGGGTCTTTTTCCCAGGTTTCTTTCTTTATACCTAACAACCTCCTCGAGGATGATTCATCATCCAAATCTTCTCTTACTCTTTTTTTGACCTTCCATTCTTTCCACCCGTATGAGGTGATATTGTAACCAGGTTATCATGGATTTGATCTCCTCTGCTGTTATCGTGTCTTGGTTCGGTTCCGATGAGCCTGTGTTGGTCGTGATCATCCCATCTATGGGTGTGTCCATGGCTTGATAAGAAGTCTAGGCATGAGCTTGATTGCGGTCGGGGATCCAGTGTATCTGAGTTGGTGGTGTGATTAAATCCTCCTAGCCATTGTTTAGGGTGAAGACGAGTATGTTGTTTAATCTGTAGACACTCATCCCCTCTTTCTAGCTTCAAAATGTTGACGTTGGAATTTATATGGAACAAGATTCCTCGGTCCAACACCCAAATAAGTAAAAAATTGTAAGGAACGTTGTATAGATTTTGATGAAAACAAAACATGTAATAGATTAGGGCCTAGGATCCTATGTATTTAGATTCTGTTGTAAAACTCTAAGTATAGGATCAGGAGGCTTGAAGATCAAGACTTAAAGCTTGAAGGAAGAATAAAGACCTTGCTGCATAAAGAAAACTTAAAGTGACTAAGTACAAGTCACTGCAGTAAGATGCTAGGAAGGATATTGGATGCTCACTACAAAAGGATGCTGAGTAAGCTAGTTGAATGAAAGACAAGTAAGCTAAGCCGACTGAAGAATCAAGAAGCATCAGCAACCTTTTCGGAAGCAGTTACTTCTGAATACGTGTACGAGGTTTACGTTAGGCACAACCGTAAACTCATCCAATCAAAAGGTGCCACGTAATAAAACAAAAAGGAGTCTGAAGAAATGTCAGACTGAGTATGGCGATTGCAGCAACAAAGACTTATGATCTCAACAACTTTGTACGGACTAATCAGAAGAGGCCACGTCACCCCATGCATGCTGTGAAGAAGGATGCTCTCTCTCTCTCTCCAATGGGCAGATTTCTCATCGCCTATAAATAGAAGAAGACTAGGACTTGAAGAAATAGAGAGAACCAATAGAAAGAACCAACTCGAGAAACTTCAAACCTAAAACTCTCATGAATCAAACATTCAATCATTCAAAGTTATTTAATATCTAGAAAGTTTCAAGTCCAGTCTAGCAGCAAGCTACCTTCAGCTTAGAGAGCTTTTTATCTTAAGCTTGCAGCATGTGTTGTTGAAAAGAAAAACCCTTTATTTTTCTTAGACTGTTAGGAGTTGCTTGATCGGAGGTTGTTCCTGATCAAGTACTT
This sequence comes from Scutellaria baicalensis, assembly GCA_005771605.1. Classification (NCBI taxonomy): domain Eukaryota; kingdom Viridiplantae; phylum Streptophyta; class Magnoliopsida; order Lamiales; family Lamiaceae; genus Scutellaria; species Scutellaria baicalensis. The sequence continues at coordinate 16,085,431 of CM016722.1, read as the reverse complement.
GCGTTCTTAGTAAAAGAACAAGAGCTCTGTGTGGGCTAGTTAAGTTTGGTCACTGTGTAGTAACCCTGTGTGGGATTGACTGGTAGTTCTTGTTAGGTTTAGGTTGTATAAGCGAGGCTTATGTAAATCAACCATTTTTCTTAACAAAGTTCCTCCTTGTGAAGGAGTAGAGAGGACGTAGAGGGATTACTCTACCCTTTAACCTCTATAAATTGTTGTGTTTATCTTTCTGCTTAGCTTTCTGTTGTTTACATCTTATATCCTGCTTAGTTGATTTGCTTACTGCATATCTCTCTTAAGCATACCAATTGTTTTCATAAAAGAAGCTTTGCTTAGAATGTTATGCATAAAACTCTTTTTCACTAAGTTCACTTAAGGTAACTTCTCAAGCAGTAACCTCAAGGACAGTAAGCTATTTAGCTACCTGCCTGAGTGACTTATCATTTCGTTTTAAAGAAAAAGTTTGAAAATTAAGTAGACTTATTCATCCCCCCCCCCCCCTCTAAGCCTACTACCACTTGAGACCAACAGAAATAACTCGAATTAAAGAAAGAACACTAGGCCCTGAGCCTACCTAGCAAGATTGCTCTAGGTTGGGTCTGACCGACCTGGGGGTAGGTCGGTAGAGAGCCTGCCTGTATTGATAATATGAGAGATAAATCTCCCATTTTGTGTGAGTACAATATGAGCAAAAATAAACTAGGATTCGGATTTTACTGAGACCCAAATTGCCATGGAAAATCTAAAGTGAGAGTTTCTCCTTCTAAAGATAAAGAGTCTCCCCACTTGTATGAAATGAATCCACGATTCTTAATTGGAGTCCCCTAATTTTGTTCCTAAAGGCCCTATTTATAGAGATACATGGGGTATCAAGAAAGATATCTCATGATTCTGGGACTTTAGATGGTAAGAAATAAGATTTTTTACCTTATTTAGTAGATAGCCTTTGATCTCCTGCGTGTTACCTTATCTGAGCTTCTTCTACTGAGTTTCTTGTGTCGTGCTTATTCAAGTAGACTTTTTGTAGTGCTCCCAGCTTAATCAGGCTGCTAGCAATGTCTTGTTTGGACGTTTAAACCGGTCCGGCCATGCTTTTAGCTCGACTTGTACTAACTTCCGACCTGAGTAATATTTTAGGATGTAACAACAAGATGGCCAGAAAAGCTTTAGTGAGAGAGGACTACCTGATGTAGCCTATAAGAAAGAAAGCATATGTGGAACATGTTAGAAGGGAAATCAGGTTAAGGTCTCATTCAAGGATAAGATACAGAGATCCTCAGCAAAAATCTTAGATCTGCTGCATATGGACCTCTTTGGACCTGTTGAGCCTGTAAGCATGAGTGGAAAGAAATTTTGGACAATCTTTCTTTCCAAGAAATTAGAAACTCAAACAAGATTGCCAAAGTTCATGAAGAGAGTGCGGAATGAGAAAAGTTTAAACATAGTGAAGATTGGATCAGACAAAGGAACTAAATTCACCAACAACTTCATAGAGAAATTCTGCTTAGAAAGTGTAATATGCCATGAATACTCAGCTGCTAGAACACCACAGTAGAATGGAGTAGCAGAGAGAAATAACAGGACACTGAAAGAAGTTGCAAGAACCATGATTGCAGAAGTTGTTATGCCAAAAATATTTTGAGTTGAATCAACCAACACTGCATGCTACACACAGAACAAATTTTTAATCAACAAAGATCTAGAAAAAACCCCTATGAAGTGTGGTATGGATACCCTCCCAGTGTATCACACTTTCACATCTTTGGGTGCAAGTGCTATGTACTGAATAATAGTCAGGAATATCTGAAAACCTTTGATGTCAAAGTAGATGAAGCTGTTTTCCCTGGATACTCTTTCATGAGCAGAGCATTTAGAGTATTAAACAAAAGAACTCTACTTGTTGAAGAATCAATACATGTTGTATTTGATGAGTCTTACTGTGATACTGCTGAACTGGACAACCTCAAGAAGGAAGCTGCAAAGGATAAGAAGAGCAATCAAGTCCCTTTACAGAAGGATCTTTCATGCCTATTCCTCTTGAAGGATTAGAGGAAGAAGGGAGTTTGAATGCAGAAAACAAGGATGTTGCAGTCCAGGTTACAACAACACAGAGGAGGCTAGGATACAACAAATCAAGATGCAACAACACAATGTGTAGAACCTGTTACAGCATTGTAACCTAAAGATGGGGATTGAAATAGACAAGAGCTTACAGACCTAGATAGAACATGACTAAGGAATTACCCCAGAGACAGCTCCACGCAAGGTGGAGTTAGAACAAGAAGGACATCTCCACACAAAGCAATGTTAGCTTGTTTTATTTTTCAGATTGAACCCAAAGACATTGAAGAAGCGCTTGGAGATTGTAATTGAATCCAAGCTATGCAGGAAGAATTGAATGGTTTTGAAAGAAACCAAGTATGGAAGCTTAATCCCAGACCAGTACATCAAGGTGTCATTGGAACCAAATGGGTCTTTAAGAACAAGTTAGATGAATCAGGTCTTGTTGTCAGAAACAATGCTAGGCTAGTAGCTAAGGGGTATCGTCAAGAAGAAAACATTGATTTTGATGAGACATTTGCCCCTGTTGCAAGACTTGAAGCCATCAGAATCTTCCTAGAATATGCATCCCTATTGGTTATTATTTTAGTATAAACTAGTATAGAACCCGTGAAATACACGGGATTACAAAAATTAAATTAAATTTAGTATTTTTTAGAAATAAAAGTAATTATTAATTATATAAGAAAATATATTAATGTTGCATTAGTTTTCTAATGTGAATGATACATAACTATAATTCTAAAAGAACATGATTATTTTTTTCTCTATTATTTAGAAAATCTTTATTCAAACCCTCAAATTTTATTTTTGTGAATTGATACAAAAATTGAAGTCAAATGTTTTCAAATAAATTTCATATATTATTTTAAAATACATATTCGAAAAAAGCTATATAATTTTAATAATTAATTAGTTTGAAACGTCTGAATAATTTCTTTTCAATCAACCCACATTTATTTTATTTTTTCATTATTTATTGATTTTTATTTTATTTTAAACTTTTTCAAATTAACAAAATTTCAAATTTATAAATCATTTTCGTAGTATGAGTTACTTTAACAAATTTAGTTAAAATGTTAATATTATTTACTAATGTATGTTATCAATATTAATCTTGATAGCATTTAATAGCAACATTAATTAGGTTTTAAATAGATTTAATTTGTAAAAGAAAAATTAAAATGAGAAAATTTGTGGGATTGACAAGTGTCCTTTATAGTTATTCTTTTAGTAGATATAAGGATCTTTAATATTATTTAATAATGTATATTATCAGTATTAATCTTGATAGCATTTAATAGCAACATTAATTAAATTTTAAAGAGATTTAATTTGTAAAAGAAAAATTTAGATGAGAAAATTTATGGGATTGACAAGTGTCCTTTATGATTATTCATTTAGTATATGTAAAGATACTAGCGTAAGCCTCGTTTATCACACAGGTGTTCTAATACTAATTAAGAAATTTGAAAATTATTATTTATAATAAATTTTATTATTATTATTATTATTATTATTATTATTATTATTATTATTATTATTATTATTATTATTATTATTATTATTATTATTATTATTATTATTATTTATCATTAATTTTTTATTTAATTAGTATGTAATGTAAATTTAATTGTACGAAATTTTTAATTATCATTTAATGTAATTGCAAACATCAACTTCAATTGAACTAGTATCCGCATCCGCGTGATGTGCAGTCTGTGATATAATGTTGATAAATATTAATTATGTGATAATATAATGTATATAACTTTAACATATTGAAGATGTATAATATTTAATAACTAAGAAAATCTAAATTTGTCTAAGATAATTCAATTCACAACAATTTATTTATATTATACACATCCAATTCACTATTCAATGAGTAATACTAAAAACAAAAGTATCAATCATGATCTTCAAATCAAAATTGGAAAATTTAATTACCTGCAAAATTTGTAAGTTCTGAAAAACTTCTTACTCAATATTTCTAGTTGCAGAATTTTTTTTATACATCTAATATATAATATGTGGTAAATATCTACTATTATAATACAATTTAATTAATTATAAGCATATTAAATATAAAAAATATTTAATAATTAAGAAATTGTGAATTTAAGTAATTAAAGATTAATAAGTATCTAATTCATGCTATGTTATTTATTATACTCCCTCAGTCTCAGTTTAATTTGTCTACTTTGACCGGGCACGGAGGCTAAGAAAATGCAGTTGATTTTGATTGGCTATGTTAACTTTATACTTTTTGCACTTTAATTATAATTTAAAAGGGGAATTGGGGTGACAATTTTGTAAAATGACAGAAATGTAGTGGTAATGAGGGAATTTTTCTTTTGTCATTTATGGGTTGGCAAATTAGAATGGGACAAACAAAAATGACAAGTAGGCAAATTAGGCCGGGACGGAGAGAGTATTTAACAACACTAAAATTATCGATTATGAATTGAAATTCAAATCGAATTACTTAAATTTAAAATATATAGATTTGTAAATATATGTAACAATACACATAAAAATGGAAATTATACGTAAGAAGTTGACGCAAGTAGTGTCAATTATATTATATGTTTAACCTTTTATTTAAAAATAAATTGAATTAGAAAAACATTTCCAATGTCGCTTAACATAGAATTAATTTCATTAGCCCGACGTTGAACACTACAATTCAACCCCAATAGTAATGATGATAATGATGATGACAACAACATAATTAGAAACTAAGCGCATAAAATTAGCCGAGTCATCAAAATTCAAAACATGCACTCTCATATAAATAGATAAAAAAAACTCTAAGTTTAAACCAAACATCGATTTTTATTTTTGATTATAAGAAATTTATATTTGATACTCAATAATATATTCATCATTAAAATATATCGGTAAATAATATCAATAATCTTCATAAAATGTTGAATGATATTATTAAGTCGAAATACAAATATAAATTTAATAAATATTTAGAATGACATATAATTACATACTACACAGATATTATATATATACATCTTTAATAGTGTTACATTTATTTATTAATTATATTAAATATGATATTAGATATTCCTAAAAAATTAATATTTATTATTGAGACTATTTTTGGATAATATCTATTATTGGTATTAAGAAATTACATTCGATAAAATTAATTAAATTAAAATCAATAAAATAAAAAATAAACTAATGCAATAAATATATTATCAAATTTATTGGATGAAGTAATACAAAAATGTAAAATTCAACAAATACAATATTAATTATATTATTAAACAAATAAATCAATTAATAAAAAATAAAAAAAATTGTTGATTTAACATTTTTTAGAGGAAAAATGGTAAAATTGTAATTACTGCCAACTTTATTGCTATTATAATAGTATAGATATTTGCCGAAAATTTCATAATTTATAATTTTTATTATCAACCATAATTATTAGTATTTTATTATTCAATTATTATTATCTCATTAAATGTTATAATAAATTATAAATATTAAATGAATTTATTGGAAATTAAATTATAATAAAAAAATGATTCACCAGAGAACGACATGTGTCACTCTTAATTCTTTTAGTATGGATATATATATGGATATATATATAGATATATATATATATAGATGGTTTCAAAATTTCGAAACTTATTAATCTTTTGATTTTTTGATTTTTTTTCCCTAAATTTTGATTTGTTTGAAATTGAAGAACCCCAATTTTTTAATCTAATGGATCAATATTGTTTTAATTTTTAACAAATAAAAAAACATCTTTCACATGCAACGCACGTGCTCTATATTCGTTTAGTTAAAAAATTGATGGTTTTAATCCAAAAAAAAAAACTAAAAGAAAAATATTGCAACTGAAAATAACTGAATTAGATACACGTGTCAACTTGATTTCCTCTATTACGCAAAAAATCTGCTCGCTTTCACTTCACCTCCTCCACCTCTCTCTCAAATGGCTCCAAGCCACTGATATTTCAAAATTCCCTTTTTCTCTTTTTTGCCCTCGCATTCCACCTCAAATCCATCCGACATCCATGCCCATTATCGTAATTTCACCTCCCTCTCTTCCTCCATTCAATGCCATGAAGTAAAGCTTCACGTTTCACAGAAATCACAAAACGAAGCAGCCTTGCAATTATGCATTGCTTGAATCTGAAACTCGTTGCGAATTTCAACGCGCCGTATTTTCCGGGTCGGATTGGTAGCAGGGGCAGAGGATTCGATTCTAGGGTTACCCGGATTGTTGCTTGCAGTGGTCCGGGTTCGGGCCCGGGCCCAGTTCAAGGCCCGAGTCAGAGTTCGTATCTTTCTCGAACGGAAACTTATGCATTGTTGAAGCAGCAATTAGAAGTTGCTAAGAAATCTGAGGTATTGATGTTTGAATTATTAGTACGCATTTTTTATTAATGTTTCTGTAAATTTGGAACATTTATTTTAGTGTTAAGTAGTATGGATCAATGGTGTGGATGATCAGCTACGGTTTTTGAAGAGGTTTAAGTGTGTGATCTTTAGGTCAAGATTAATTGTTTGCATATATTTAATTGAACTGCTACTACTAGAGGATTGATTACTAGGATCATGAAGTGAAAATTGGTTTGGATGGTTTAGTATTTCGCTTCTTAGATTAAAAACTGATTTTGCTAAGTGGATAATGACATTAGGATTATAAGGAAGCTGCTAGGCTTCGTGATTCGTTGAGACTATTTGAGGAAGAGGAGCCAGTTTTGAGGCTTCAGAGATTGTTGAAAGAGGCCATTGCACAAGAACGATTTGAGGTATGCCAACCATTCTGTTTTTGTTTCGGTGTAGGATTTCTTGAGGCCATAATGATACGTGTTAACAAACTAGATAAATGGAGAGTTAGATATCATGAGTACAAGGAATTTTGTAGTGATTTTGTTTGTTTTACTGTGATGCTTGTGTTGGGTATACTGGATGATGATTACTGTATATCATGTTCATGTTGAGGAATGGATAAGCTAGTACTGTTTATCTTTAAGTTAGTGCCCCGTTTTAGCTGTCATTGATAGACTTAGTTCAATAACTCTACAAGGTTGAATTCTTACTTGTGTAGAATTTCTTTTGCATTGAAGTATAAGGCATTGAAACCCACAAATTCACTTTTCTGTTTATTCCTAATCCATTAGAACATTGACTCCAAATTTAGAATCATTGGTATAAAAATTCAGAGATACACATACTGAGAACTTTCAGGCAATGTTAGTTTGTTTTGAAATCTTGCCACCTTAGTAGAAGATAAAAGTTTTGTATTGTTTATGTGTTGGAATTTCTAAGAGATTCTCATTGGAAGCTGGAAACAGTGTTGGCAGGAAATAAGTCTGACTCTCATTGACCAATTTAATATTTTGAAGCCTGTGCTTAAGAACAGTGTTTGTTGAAATTTGTTATTCTTGTATATTTTTGTATGAAACTTCAGGATGCTGCTGCATATCGCGATGAGTTAAAGGAAATTTCTCCCCTTTCCCTTTTGAAGTGCTCAAGTGATGCAACAACTTTGGTAAGACAAACATAAACCACCGATTAGTCACGTTTCAATTCATCAGCACAGTTATCTGGATTTATCTTTCAAACTTGATTATTAGACTTCCTTATCCTACTTGCCATTAGTTGGAAAACTAGTTATCCATTTCGTAAATGCTGCTGAAAAAGCTAGTTGTTCTTAGATAGCTAAGATTGGCAAGGTCGGATTTTCCTCTTGATCTCCATACATGTCCTGAAATCATGTAACCTCTTTTCTGTGTCTGAATTTGTAGGTTATGCATGGATATATAACTTATAGTTGCTCTTTTCCAGGGCATAAGAGTCCAAGTTAGGAGTGTCTACGTTGAAGGTAGAAGTCAGCCATCGAAAGGCCTTTATCTTTTTGCATATAGGATCAGAATCACCAACCAATCAAATCGCCCCGTACAACTTCTTAGAAGGCATTGGATCATAACTGATGCCAATGGGAGAAAAGAGACTGTCCAGTAAGTTTACAGTTTTGACCCTTGATTTTTCACGCATAGTATTCTAATAGTCAACAACTTGTTTATCTTTTCTAGTTAGTTACTGAAGTCCTGCCATTTGAACAGGGGTGTTGGAGTTATAGGTGAACAACCAGTTATACTTCCCAAAACCGGTTTCGAGTATTCATCTGCTTGTCCATTGAGCACATCCACTGGTAGAATGGTGAGATGTGTGTGTGTTTAAATATACCTATGTACATGTATCTTGGTCCTGTGATTTTTGGAGTAAATGTGCATTGGCTGCTTGTCGTTCTACTCGAACACGAGTCCATAAAAGCTTTAACGACAAGTTTTATCTAAACAAGTTGCATAAGAACTTTTATGGATTGAAGTTGAATTATATGTGCCTCTATATATTGTGATAACCAATTCAAGGCATAATCAGTGGCTAGGAACTCAATCTTCATTTTTTGCATGATACTTGGACATTTTGTTCATAATTTTGTTGATTTGATAGGCAATGAGCAAATCCCCGGCTAATTCCATCCTACCCATGAGGGTAACACCCTCATGGGTTAGGATCTTGACATGTGTACACATTTGATGTAATAAGTGTATTTATTCTATCAATTTAAATGCATAATGTACACATGTGAAGATCCTCACCATGAGGGTATTACCCTCATGGGTAGGATGGAATTAGCCCAAATTCCCACTCCACGACTAAACATTACAGAGCGAGTCATCCTTACCATATAGATGATTTCTTGAAGCTTTCGGTCATGCAATGCGTTCTATGTAAAAGTCATTGGTTTTTGTCTAAAGCCAAGTGGTTTTTTTTTTTTTTTTTGATTGTTTGGTTTATAAAAGGTGCTATATATTTGCTAATACTATGATCATATTACATACAGGAAGGTGACTTTGAGATGAAGCATATCGATAAAATAGGAACTCGATCATTCAATGTCGCTATTGCGCCCTTTGCGCTCTCGACATTTGGAGATGACGCTAATCATGTTTGATATTCCAACATCCAAGATATATATAGCTACGTACTCATAGTCGTCATGCTATTTTTAAGACATGTCACAAATCCTCTACCACTATCAGAAATGTAGTTAGGAATCTGAATAGTGAAGTAGAGACATATACTGTGTGACTATCTAGAAGTGTATACATACATATTGTGACTGTTTAGAGTAAGTACAAATAATAGTAAATATGATTACCCTGAACTTAGCCTTGAAACCAAAATGCATTTACATGTGAGGAGTGTTTTCAACTCTCCTAACACGAAAAACGTGATGGGAGAGAAGCACCAAACTCATGTGAAAAATGCTTTTCTTGTTTGTTGCAGGTTGCTTAGAGACGTGTTTGCATTGTTTGAATGACATCAACTTGTTTATATAGTACATACTAGTTGGTTTTGCTCACACTTTGTTTGCTTGAAATGGTATGCATCTTTCTCTTCTTTCTTTCCATTTCCATTTCCATTTCCATTCTTGAACGAAGATCAGGAGTTGTGTTGGATCTCCCTTCGAATGCTTCGTATGGAAGTGCGTAAGTCCTCTAATTCTTATTCACCATTCATTATTTGTTTTATGCATCTTTCTATACGTATATATGATAATATATCATCATATATGATCACAAGTTCGAAGAATTTTTCTTAAATGATCACATCTGTGTGTAATTTTTGCACTCAGTATACATTCTTTCTTCTTTGATTTCTTGATGTTTTTCTTCCCTCTTGGTATGATTAGATTTCTTCACGAGGGCTCAAAATGATACATGCATTAATGAAAATGAAAGCATTTTATGATTTTACAAATCTGGCATGTTGCTAAGCATTGGATTATTGGTATATAGTTAGACATATTTTACATATATACACACACATATATATTTGCCTAAAAAAGAGAAAATAATATTGGGATTTTTTTTTTTTTGGAAGTTTAAACTCTTTTACGGATAGGAAATGGGGTGAGTGAATACTAGTTATTGTTTGAGATTCCCTAACATATATTCTTATTTATAAAGTTATAAAATTTTACATATGAAAATATAATATTAGTAGGTTTGAACATGATTTTTGGTATATATTTATTTTGTGGTATGTTCTTACATGAGAAGGCCTAAAATATTAGAGTAGGTCTTATGTGAGACCGTCTCACGGATCTTTTTTCGTGAAACGGGTCAGCCCATAACCCACACTTAACAATTCACATGAAAATCTATGGATATGAGTTTAATTCATGGGTAATAAGAATCTGTCTCACGGAAATTATCCGTGAGGCCGTCTCACATGAGTTTTTGTGAAAATATTAATGGATCTGAAAATAGTTTTGATTTTCTTACTTTTATTTGTGAGTAGGAATCGTTTTAAAATAAAACTAGTTATATTTTGATGGCAACACTAATACGTAATGTTGGTGTATCTTTTCAACTTCTAGATCTGCAAATTCACAATGGGATCCTACTTTCAAAAAAAAAAAAAAAAAAAATTCTTGTAAACAAATTAGGTAAAGGGTCTAATTCCCAATTTCATTTCATTCAACTGTAATTAATTTAAGATTATAATCTTCTCATTGAAAAAATAGTTGTTTGAGATCATTTTAGAGTATTAGTACTCAAGTTTATTCTTAATAACCTTTCATATTTGGCTTCTGAAAATTATTTTGCGTATAGATTCGATTAAATGTTTGGAGATTTAAAATTATATAAATATAACTTAAAATCACTTCTATACACAATATTGACAATGTATGAGAATAATATTGAAATTCAAGATAATATAATATTTGAAAGGCAAAAACCTATATGTCCATGGGGCACATAGGGGTACGGATCTATGTGTTATATACATGCCCTTCAGGTGTTATATATATACTCTACATGTGTTATGTTTCTTGGTGTTATAAATATACCCTACATGTATTATATGTATATAAGAATATTCATGTGATACCTGAAGAGTATATACATAATACTTGTAGAATATATATTTAACACTATATGATAATTAATTTGACCACTCCATATCCTAGGAAACACAGGTTTCACTCTATTTGAAATAAAGGTTGTAATAATAAACTTTCATTTAATTATGATGAATAGACGGATAGCTTCTCAACCAATTCTATTACTTCAATCAAAACATGACTTTCTCAATCATAAAGCAATTATTGCCAAAAAAGGTGATTGAATTTGAGTATTAAATCATTGATATTTCTTGTTCTATACACTTACATATGATATTATTATTATTATTCATCGAATATATTTAATTTTCTTTTATTTTTAATCTTAAATCATCTTATTAGTATTACAAAATACAGAATTGAAATACGAACTGACCCTTTACATTTTTATTATTTCAAAATTAATTATATTTGTAATATAAAGACGATCTCATATATATAAGAATTAGTCTCATGTGCACCAGTTGCACGAATCTCAACTGGACCGCACGAGGGCTGGGCTGGCCCGCCCAGCCCGTGCCTCTTTACTTTTTTCGCGTGTTTTGATCATTACCTTCACGTTATGTTAGGGTTACCTTCGCGTTATGTTAATGTGACCCCATCTCCAGATTTCATACTCTTAGTTTAAAACCACTGAACTAAAATAACACAAAAGTAACACTAATATAACATGAAGGTAACACTAACATAACATGAAAGTAACATTAACATAACATGAATGTAAAAAACAATGTTAATCATACATTCATGTTATATTAGTGTTACCCTCAATGTTAATCATACATTCATGTTATGTTAGGGTTACCTTCATGTTATGTTAGTGTTACCATCGAATGGTAACACTAACATAACATGAAGGTAACCCTAACATAACATGAGGGTATGACTACTTGGAGCGAATCTTTGTGGGTTTGAGCGCACCCACCAGACACGTGGGGGCACGTGGGAGCGTGGGTGAAAACCCGCGTTAGAAGCGCGTGGGATAGGTCGACCTAGGATCTATGCACCAGTTTTGCACAAAATATTTTGTCTATATATAATTGCGAAAATTCCTATGATTAATTGTATCTATATCCATAAACGGATCCAACTCCATCATTACTTACAATACAATTTTATCCCAATCTTGTTGTAAATTAAAAAAAAAATTGATTTTTTTTTTATCGTATTATAGTCATTTTCAATGATATTTATTATTTAAATGTGAAATAGTAAGCAGCTAATATATGTAGCGTACAAAGAAGCCCAATGGGAAGGCCTTTACTTTCGCCTTAGACAATCACTAACATGTCGGTGTCGGCGCCACATTTTCTCTCTCTTTATTTTCTAATATTTTTTGACCCAATATAAATTTCAAGGTAAAAACTTATGTGCCCGGTGAATTGTACCTCTAAAGGTATTATTAGTTTGATATTAGTTATATATTTATAAGGTATTATTGGTGTATTCATAAGGTTTTAGTGGTATATCCTTAAAGGTATTGGTGATATATTCATAAGGTATTAGTTGCATATTCATAAGGTATTTCATGTATAACTGAAATACATGTTTTAGTGAAGGTATTATTCAAAGTATTACTTATTACATGTTAAGGTATTGATCATATTATTTAAATGTATTACAATAAGTGTTTAGGGGCACGGTGTCCCGGGGATACGCAAAACCTACTCAAATTTCAAAAGAGTAGATCTCACCTGACAAAATTTTTTTTATATGAGACGATTCAATCTATAAGTCGTATTTAATAATTTATATAAGAATTATAAAAATAAATTCAGTTTATAAGTAAAAAAGATTCGTCCCATGAGAATTATCAATAAAATCCTCTCACGTGAGTTTTTGTGATTTGTAGACTTGATTGTTCGTCTAACTATCCTATTTATTCACTTTTATTAAAGCTCCACACATTTTGCTGTAAAACTCTTATAAAACAATTTCATAAATATAGTTTATATAATTATTTGTAAAAGTTAAATTATTTGGTATTTTTTAAATGAGTTTGGAGGAGTGAAATGGAGAGAATTAACAAAGATTAGAAAATTTGCTTGAGATTTAAACGGGCGTCATAACAGCCTTCATCTTTATAGAGGTGAGAAACCATTTAAACTATAAGACATGAGGTAGTTAAACTACTTGGTTAAATTTCTTTGTGTGTGAAAAAAATTTCTTAAATACAATTATTTATCTTTAAGCGTACTTTTAATGTAAAATCTCGTATGGAACCGTTTATATAAAACTTTATGTGAGAATTTTATATAAGAATATAATTTATATGTCTTATGTATGATTAAGATCATCCGTATTTTACTAGTTTATATGAATTTTGTTTTACATAAACTTAACATGTGATCGTGTCACATAATACCTACTATATTTAAAATTATTTTTATAAACATCAAGATTTAGTGTTGTCATCAATGGTGGACCCACTTTTGCAAATTTGCATAAGAAAGAGGGCCAATGTGTTAAAAGGTGTTTCAAATTTGTTTTGACCAAAGTGGCCCCAAGACTTGTATGTTACTCCCTTCATCTCACTATTTTCAGCCTATATATCATTTTCGTTTGTCTCACTTAAATCTGTCAGCTCCAAAATAACAAAGAAAATTTTACTCTTTTACCTCTCCATTTATTTAATTTTACAACTTTTGCACTCAAAAAGTTGGTTTAAATTACAAAATTGCCACTAAAAAATATTAAAATAACACATTCAATCAAAGTCAGTTGTTTTTTCTTAATATTTGTGCCGGTCAAAGTAAGCTAAAAATCATGGGATGGAGGTAGTACTACTTATTATCCAATTGGGTTTATGCATATATTGGCGCCAAGCTTAATGCATCCATTTTAAAAGGGGAAAAATAATTTTACAAAAAATACTTCTTATATTTAGAGTAACGTATATCGTAAAATACAAAAACTCATATAATTTCTTGAGATGGATCTTTATTATTAATGTATTGAAATAAGATCAATTGTTAAATGTTGTTTACTGAATTGACCCGTTTAACATTACAAGATTCGTGGGACGGTCTCATATAAGTTTACTCATCATAAAATATATTAATATTTTTCTAGCTTTCCTTATAAAGTATAGTTACTTAAAACTAAAGATCTAATAATGTTTTAAATGGTGTTCTCACTAAATCAGTCATGGTGTAGATTTTACCTGTATATTTATAAATATTATACTTACCAATATATCTCTATTTATTATTAATAACTTCTCATTCACAGAAGAAAAAAAAAAGATTTCATTATCTCAATCAAAATATTCTGGCTTTGCCCCTAAAAATTACTAGACCTAATCTATTAGTGGAATTGTATTTTTTAAAATTAGAGACCAATAAAAAAGTCATATAAATGTCAACCTTTATTTAATTTTTACAGTTTATTTGTTAACTTTGAATTTTGTAAATTCTGGTGGGGTAGATTAGAACATGCTTTATTCTTCAAATTAGCTATAAAATAGAAGATTATCAGAGAATTTAAACTATGCTATATACCTTTTTACAGCTGCTTTATTCCTTTGATGGGAGATGAGGATCAAACAGCTTAAATTTTTACATGTTCAGAAAAGAATCTACAAACAACCCAACGCTAATTCCACGTAAGCACACACCCCACCCCACCCCACCCCACATTCCTTTCTTCTCTTTAAATTCTATAAAGACTCAAATCAAGGCTGCTACTGTACAAGAAAAGGTGACAAGTCCTACATTTTCATGTTCTTTAAGAATATATGTTTATATGTATATTATATGATGCATGGGAATAAAAAGTTGTGACAACAGATTTTAGACCAGACCCTATTGCAGGATCTTATGGGGATAACAAAATTAAAAAAAGTTAGAAGCTTATGCTCAAAGCATCTCTCTCTCTCTCTCTCTCTCTCTCTCTCTCTCTCTCAATTTAAAAGTTATTGGAAGAAGCAAAGCATCTCCTCTTAGACACCTGCACATATATACTAATGGTTTCTTCTGTAAGCATTCTAACCTTTCTTTGCTTACAATTAAGAACCTCTTGTGCTATTCTTTCTCCAATCTCCCATTTTTAAATATGTAGAAAATAATCCCTCAAAGTTTGGAATCTATCATTGATTTCAGATCATAATGTAGCTATTTTCTACCTCTTTTTTCTGTTATTAAATGTGCCTCAAATAGCTCCATTTTGTTCCTTTTCAATTCTTACACATTGAGCTTTGCTTAGTTTTAGCATATACATTAGAAGCTATAATTCTTTCATTCAATTCTTTTATATTAAATTCAATTATTTTATCACAGATCTCGTTCTCCTTATCATTCTCAAGACTCCAAAGATTTCATCTTTTTCTGGGATTTTTCAGAATCAGATTAAGGAAAAAGTGGTGAAGGAGTTGGGAAAACAGGCATGAGTTTCTTGACATTCTTAACAGGATCTACAAAATCATGGCAACCTGCCATGACAGTTAACACAACCACAGCATCTTATTGGCTGAATTGGAGGGTCTTGCTCTGTTCAATATGGGTTCTAATGTCTATGGTGTTCGCCTCGATTCTAATATCGAAGCATGAGTGTCGAAAAAATCCAGAAGAAGAAGGAAGTAGAGGAAACCAACAACAAGAAGAATTGCCTGGAGTTTTGTATGAAGATGAAGTGTGGAAGCCTTGTCTTCGAAGCATTCATCCTTGTTGGCTCCTTGCTTTTCGGGTTTTCGCTTTCGTTCTTCTTCTGCTAATGATTATCTTGAATGTTGCTGTTGATGATGGCACAATTTTCTACTTCTATACTCAGTAATTCTTATCCTCTTTCTTTCTGGTTTTTGATCCTTCTTGAAAAAGTTGAAGTTTATTATAATGGTTTGTGTGATCTCAACAGGTGGACTTTTACACTGATCACTATCTATTTTGGGGTGAGTGCATTTTCTTGAAACCAATTTGAGGTCAAATGGTTGTTTTAATATGTTCTATTTCTTGACATTTTAGCCTATTGTAGCTTGGATCATTGCTATCTATGCGTGGATGCTACGCGTACATGAATAGAGGTGATGGTGACGATCATTTAGACACTGAGCTTGGATCCTATGGAGGCTCCACGAGTGCACAAAATGGCAAAGGCATGGACTCAAGTCAAGAACATCTTGTTCGCCAAAGAGCCGGTTTCTTGGCCTATGTTTTTCAGATCATTTTTCAGGTGAATCATAGAGAACCCTTCTGGTATAACGATTCTTGTGTCGTTTTATCTAACAATTTGGTCTTAATACAGATGAATGCTGGAGCTGTGATATTAACAGACACAGTGTTTTGGTTCATAATTGTTCCCTTTCTTGTCATCAAAGATTACCATTTCAATTTTGTGAGTGATTGCTTTCTCTGTCATCTCACTTATCATTGACATTTTTTCTCTGTTTTTTATGATTAATGTCTGAAAACTGTGTTGCAGCTACTTATAAACATGCATTCAATCAATGCTGTTTTTCTGCTTGGTGATACTGCTCTAAATTGCTTGGTTAGTTACAGCTCTCAGCTGCATATACTGATATTCATATTCCATAGATATGCACGGTATCATAACTCGTTTCGTCTTTCGCCTGTTGCAGAGGTTTCCTTGGTTTCGAATCGGGTACTTTTTTCTCTGGACTTGTGTTTATGTTCTTTTCCAGTGGATCTTGCATGCCTGTGACTGGATTTGGTAAGATTTTGATTTCCTCTTCTGTAGTAATGCATAAACAGCATATGTTCTAAATTAGTAACATCATTTCTTATTCTGAAACAGGTGGCCTTATCCCTTTCTTGATTTGTCTTCCTCATATGCTCCATTGTGGTAAGCATCTCTCTCTCTCTCTCTCTCTCTCTCAAATGTGAGATTCATTCAATCTGAATTTTGCAGGTATTCAACTGTGGCATTGATGCACATACCATGTTACGGAATTTTCGTGCTAATAGTGAAGGGAAAGCATTTTGTGCTGTCAAAATGGTTTCCTCAGACTTATAGATATGCTCAAGCAAACTCTAGCTGAAGCATTGCAACAAGTTTTGAGGTCAGTGTTGATACCTTTGGAAGGCAAAGAATGGCCATGGTTTCTCTGTTCGACTCGATTTTCGTGCAGTAATAATCTGTCCATGTTCAAGAAACAACACACCTATGATGCCAATATCTTGCAATATCTCTTGAAATCAACTACTAATCCAAACATAGCTTTGCATTTTGAGATATGTACATGTTATTACTGATTCTGTCATACCAATCTCTAGTTTGAAACGCATAACTGTAACTAACTATAAATAGATCACAGAAAAAGAAAAACAGTCAATTCTTTATAGTTGTCATCTTTTCCAGTTTTCTTCATTTTTTAAATGTTTACGAGCAACTACTTTTTCGAAATACATTTACAATTCAAACATCGTATGCAAGAATCATCCCACCCTAACCAAGTTACAAAAAATACACAAATAATAATTATCAGACTATATTACAAATGAATACTGAGTGAGTGCAAGAATAAGAAACGGAGCTTACTTGTATAACAATCGCAATTCCTATTTATTTGATTGAACACCCAAAATACGATCCTATAGATAGAGCTCAGAGGGAAATGTTGGGTAACGAACCCATTGAGATTACGTTATCAATGCCTTCTGGCTCTTGGTTTCTGAGAATCTGCGACCTTCTTGGTATTACCTTGGAGAACAAGGTAGCGAATAGTCCAGAGCTCGGTTCTGCTGTTTCTCTCACTAAATTCGAATTGCTATCTGTACTAATGATTCCCCCTCCATGATTTTGCTTCATCTCATGTTGTTTAAAACGAGCACCACAAGGACAACTAGCTAGTTTCCTGAAGCAATTCTTGTGGAAAACCGATTCACAGGATCTACACTTTTCTACCTCTCCTTCCTGTTGATCCAGTTTCACTAATCAGGAGCTATACGTGGAAGTTATTTTATCTTTCACATGACAAGTATCTACTGAGACATAGTACATTACAATCATATGGCTTATCATTCTTAGACTTTCTTTTGTTGCTTTTCTTTGAAAGAATAAATACTTGCCTGGAAAGGAAAAATGAGAGATAGTGGATCTTTACAGTCTTGTCGAGCATTGCAGGGAATTCCAACGTCATAGCATATAAGGCACTGATCAGTTATATGTTGCTCAATTTTTCGAGATACAGTTTCAACCATCACTGGCAACACTGCAAATGAAAAGTTGAAATGCATCAAATATAGAAACTCTTAATCTATTTTTAGAAAAAAGGTGTTCTGAGGGCATAAGGAAAGTATAAAAATAGGCAATCAAGACACTACTGATAAAATAAAAGGAATCAAGGTAATAGAACAAAGAAGCAGACATTAAATCATAAAGACACATTCTACCACCACGAGACACGAGACATCGGTGAGCTCAATAGGAAAAAGAAAAACAAAGATGCCTTATCATCTAAAGCTGACTAAGATATATCTTCATCAAAGAAGATAAAAGAAAAGGATAAAAAAGCAAGAGGGAAGAGTTTGATAGACAGATTGAAAAAGAAACAACTTAGCAGATGGGCTACAGTCGGACGGTTAATAAGTAAGCTGCTAAGGGACCATACTATATTTGCACAAGCAAGCTTTATGTAAAGAATGTACTCTGATGTATATTAATGAACTAAATTAAGTTCTCAAATTAGAGGTACAAAACAAATAGTTTAAACTTTCACCTGAAAACACCCCCTTGGAGAGATCGATGAGGTCTTTTAGAGCGAAAAAATCATTGCTATCAAGAAGATATCTCCGAGATCCAAGACCTTTATAGATGGATCCACGAAATGGGCAGCGAACATATGGCAACAGAACTCTTATTCTATTTCGAATATTTGCCACATGCTGCAATGTTGGAACTTTTGTAAATAGAAAAGGATTTACTGCACTGACACATAGCATTGGCTGCAAGATAAGAAGCAAAATCAGATTAACAAAGGAGAAAGATGAAAAAGTGTAATAACACTGCTATCTGATATGTGGTCCATAGCATTAGCACAAGGTTTGATATTCTTAATTATCCATCCAAAGGGTACTCAATTAATCTAAAAGTCTTCTAGTATTAGTTCCACTACCTGGTCATTAATAGAATCCAGAAATGATTTAGCCAGCTGAGATACTGGGTATTGAGTAAAATCCCAATTATGCAGAACTTTGGCAGGTAATATAGCAGTATCATTGGTGTGGCATGAAGAGCAGAACAATTGACCACTGTATTCACAAAGACGGGTTTTCCCCCAACCTAGTGTCTGTACAAGTTCCTGCACCCTTGTTCTCCCATCATCAAAATTTCTATGGCATCCTGCACATCTATAGTGTTGCGAATCCAGCATCTTTTTGATTGATTTCGAAGGACGGATTTCAACAACAAGTGAAATGGTCTTTCCCAAGGTGGAAGACCTTTCCATCTGTGAGCCTCTGCTGGCTAATGGTGACTGAGATGTACTGTTATCAGATGCAGGAGAATCAGGCATCGTGTCTGATGGAGAAAGGAAACAATTGAGAGCATTGAGGGAGCTTGAGGAGTATCTAGGGTGGATAACAGATTGTAAACATTCTTGGATAAGAACACTCCTATCTGCAATGACATCTGGAGAAGCACTACCAAAAAGCTTTCTTGATTCTCTTTCAACAGAAGACCAGGATGAAGGAAGAGTCCAGCCATTGTCAGCAAATAGTTTTTTCAACCGATGATATAGAGTATTAAAGTCACGATAGCGACGTTCAACCTCCCAATGGTCTTCCCCCATATACACTTTAATTCTATACACTGTGTGTTTTTGGACTCCAACCAGCCGTTCACTGAACGAAACGTCCCCCTTTCTTTGTCTCGCACCTACTACCTCAACCCTATCGATTTTAAGAGGTTGATGAATCCAATTATAGGCATAATCTGTGCCAGATGTTGAAGCACTAGAGCCACAATCTCTAGATGGTCGAGAAAAGTGGGACTGATTTATCCTACCATGAGTAAACCTAGATGCAGGAGACTCAGTTGAATCAAGTAGTATATCTTCCATATCATTAACAATTTCATCATAGAAATCATTTAACTCGAAATCCCTTGTCTGCAAAACATTAAACAACAATTACTACAAATTTACTTTCATTAGTTCATTTATTTTTAATCAATTGAGAGAATAACCACAAACTAAAGTTTAAAGGATGATGAAAAAGTACCTTAACTGGCACAAAATGATTCTCAATTTGGTCAAATGGAGGAGAAAAGTTGTTCTTAGATGTGACACTACTACTTGTATCAGCCAACAATGACAATTCAAATGAGCTGTTGTCTCCTAATGGCTTGGTCTCCGTATCTTCCCTGCCTTCCATCGGTACCAGATCATTGTGATTGACCACAGAATCAGAAAGAGCGTCCAACTCCATGTTTGTTTCCTTGAAATTCCTCTTTTCAAGAACAATATCATGATGAATGGGTATAGCCTCACTTCTCGCAGTCATGTCTTGATTTTTCGTCTCTGATTTCATTTCACCAATTTTAGACTCCTCATTTGCAGCGGCTGTTTTTTCAAGGGGGGTTTTTTCGGTCTGAAATATATTAAGAACACAACTGCTTCCAAGATAGTCATTCAGTTCATCAATATCACTGACTTGATTGCTTGGAGGAATCACTCGTTTTGCATCATCAGAATGTGCATCAAGTTCCACAAGATTCATTGAAACTGTGGATGAAGCATTCACATTTGTCTCTGCTAATTTACCATCATCTATAACTTGATTGCAAGCTCTAGTGATAATTATGACGTCATCCTTCTGTAAATTGAGAAGTGCATTAGGATTACCAGAATTACCAGCAGTAAAACTAGAAGAGCTAGTACCACTATATGCAACAGTACTCTGCCTCTCAGTCCAAACTTCATCCCAAGCCATGGAACCAATCGTATTTTCACTGCTTTCTTGAAGAAAATCATCCAAATCATCAGAACCAAAAGCCACTGCAGAATTCATAACCAACTGATTTTCTTTTATCCCACTTTCTCCACCTTGAAACCGTACATTCTTCCCATACTCAATTTTCCTATCCTCATCACTGCCACATCCGAACATTGAATCCTCACCCTCTGAGTGATCACACCTCGATGAAGCTTCACCTTCATCTGATAAGTTCCTATTCTCATATCCATCAATTTCCAACCCTTCTCTATCCATCTTACCCAAAAATCTTGTACCTCCTTTGCCATTCAGATTGTTTTGACTATCAATCGAGACCTCATTTCCCCAATCACCATCCAAACCAAAATTTCCCATCAAATCAATACCACTCACAACAAAATCATCCATTCTCCCATTCAAATCCAACATTCCATTATTTCTCTCATCACAACACTCTGGTTCATTATAACCAGATAATACCCTCACTGCCCCAGTATTCTTAAAATTAGTACTTACATCCCCAAGTTTAAAGCTTTTCAATGACCCAAAATCAGAATCAAGAATTGAACCACCTCGAAAACTAGGGGTGCCCACTGCTGAGCTGGCACTACAGTACCTATCGAACTCCGATTCACCGCCGCAAGAGGAGTAGTGCGACAAGTCATCTCCACCGTCCGATTCCTGATCGCCGTGAGGATCACTGGGAGAGGCGACCACAGAGGATAATTTCTCCTCAGTCCCCTCCCCGTTTATCATCTCATTTAATCTCAAAACTGAACAACAGATGAAAATTGATGCTGATATACAGTACAAGCATACAGAAAATTCAGTGAAATATAAAAGAGAAGCACATGGAACGAATTACCCAACAAACTGGATGGAGAGAGAGAGTACCTTGGAGGATTCAGAGAGTGAAGAATAGGAGAGAGAATATTGAAGAGCATTTCAGATCTTGGGTGGGGATGAATGCAGAAATTAGTATTAGAGTCGCACTACTTTTTCTTTCTCCTTAACACGACTTTCCATATATTTTGGGAGACCCCAATTAAACGTGGTTCTTTGGTAAAACTCAAACTTCTTATATATTAAATATATACATTATATCACTTTTCAGTCGAAAAATAAAACTCATTTAAAATGATAGTTTATCACTTAAATTTCCCCTGGTCGAGTAAAATTCAACTTTAATTTTTCAGACTTTTCGCCCTTTGCGAATTTTGCTCAATTTTAGTGCATATCGCTCCATTGGGTTGAAATTACACATGAGCCTCTAATGTCAGGTTTTTCAGATCAATATTGCTCACGTGACATTTAAATTTTAATTCAATTTATTTTTAAATACAAAAATCATAAAAAAAATTAAAATTTTGAAAAAAGAAATCAGAATATAATACACCTCATTTCCTAAAAAAACATCATTAATATATATATATATATATATAATAACACATGACATTCTCACATTGTCTCAACTTTAAATGTTCATTTTAATGGCTATTTTCTAATTTTTATATTCTTGATAATTTAAAATATCAGAATTTAAAATATCAAAATTATTGATAATTTTTTCAATATAAACTATAAAAAAGAATTTGTGCCATAATGAACCAATTTTTTTCAAATATAACAATTTATCATTTTATACAACGTAAGGTTTAATCTTCTTTATTGAAAATATATAACAATATTGACATAATATATTTTTAAAATTATGTAATATGTAAACAACATTATATTTAAATAGTAAATAATATATTAATTAAAAATACATTAGATTTCATATATATATTTTATATATATATATATGTATATATAAAAGAAAGATCAAAAGTTCCATATAGGAATTGAATTACAGACCTGAATCGGGAAACCAATTACCAGAAAAGGATCCGTCGAGAAAGTAATTAAAGTCAAGATCAAAACCCAAAAGCCCTGACACATGCCAATCAGGCAAACAATAGGCAAACAGGGTTGTCAGATCTTCTTCGATTACTAACGCCAGATTCCCTACTGAACCCATTCAAGATCTAACCTATCCATAGATCTAATCACATGCTGTTGTTATACTTCAAATCTTAAATCATATTAGACCATAGATTAATCATCTAATCATGTAAGTTTAAACATAGTCTTAACACACAAAGGATTTAGCCTATAAGGCTCATCCTTAAAACAGAAAGGTAAATAAACCCACCTGTATGCTAGTTGTCTTGGATCAGAACTAGCTTTACAAAAACCAAGTTGTATTATTAATATAATCTTCAAACGATTACAAGAGTAAGAAATGTAGAGAGAAGTTAGAGAGAAGGAAGAGGGGGCTCTAAAGCGTACCTCTAAACTAACAAAATGGCTCCTTATATAGAGGGAGAGAGCCGACACAAAAACAAAAAAGTCAAAAAGTGCACAGTAAAAACACTGTGTGCACAGTAAAAAGTACACAGTAAAATTACTGTGTAAACAGTAAAAATGTACAGTAATTTACTGTACAACAGCGACCTTCAATAGTAATTTACTATTGATAAATAGTTCTAAACTATTACATCTTTGTTTTTATATGTACTGAAGAAATCTATATTTTTCTTCTTGAATGTCCATGAGATATCGGACCTGTCCATCATCGGAGAAGCAATCTTGTGTAAGGGGATATTTCTCCATACATCTGTAGAATTTCTGATCATGATTTTTAATCATCTTTATTATTTCTTTCTCCTTCTTGTAATATCTTCTGGAAGGAGAAACTTGATTCATAAGTTCATGATTACCTTGGAAGCATATTTCTTCTCTGTTTTTATCCCATTGGTATAAACAAAAACATCTAGAACATGAATTTTTATGTTCCAGTCCCTCTGATATAGATGGGAAAAACATTCTTATAATTCCTTCCATAATTTTTATTTTTTCATAAGAGAAGTTTCTCCTCTTTCAATCCCTTGATTCAGGTCTTGATACATTCTTTCAATATGATCATCTGAAAGTAGATCCTCCATTGGGTCTTGAGCATCTTGAATTAGAGCTTCTGCATCCATTGATTGTGTAGAATCTTCTTCAGTTTCATCATCATGAATATCATTCATTAATTCTTTTCTTTTATTATCAAGATATAACTCAATCAATATTTCTTTGGATAATCCATCCACATTTATTTTCAATGATTTAGAGATATCACTCCTAGCTTTTCTTTCCTTTGTCTTTTTCTTTTCATCCCCATATGATGAAGTAGTCAATTGGATATTATCCAAAAGTTCTTGGCCATATAATGCCTTTGTTTCAGGATCAGTTTTCATTAACTTTTCCCAAAATCTAACATAAAAAATTCTTTTTATACATGGAATTTTGTATTTAGTATAACCAAATTCAATATCCCATTTCCATATCCATGGGATTGAAAATTCAATAAAAAAGTACATTGCACTTTCCCAATTTGTAAAAGGTTGATTTTGAATAATTTTATCCAATTTTGGACTTACATACTTCCATTCATAAAAATCAAAAGATTTTGGAAGAATATCTTCCATTGGGCCAAATTTTTGCCACCATTTTCTAAACCAATTTGGTATCTCATCATTATATATATGTGAGCATACTTTTATCATCCAAGTATGTTTTCTTTTATCATTTTCATAAAAGAATATCTTTTCAAAAGCTGAGATATAATCCCAGAAATTATATCTGTATATAACATTGTTACTTGGAGAAAATGATTTTTCTCTGAGAGGAGATATTCCCCATTCTTCAGCTGTATATATATAGCTTTTTAATAATTGCTTTGGAGAAGTTATAAACTCCCTCCTTAGCACCACTCATGTGAGTAATTTCACATGAACCACAATCCTTTAAAAGACCTTCATAATGTGGTCTGGATTTATACACTTCAGAGGTATAACCATGAGTATGAATGTATCTTTCCATGATATTCCATGGATCTTTTTCCCATTTTTCATCAGTATTACTGACTACCATTATCACAGATTCTTTTTGTAATCTATGAAAATTTTTATTAAAATCTGAATCATCATCTTGTGATAATTTATAAGCATATGAGCTCTGAGTCTGTATATTTGATGACTCTCCTTGGGAAGTATTACTTCCTTGAGAACTTTTCCATTTTAAAAATTCATTGTAATCTTTCATATCTGATATTCCTGATATGTTAGAAGAAATTAATTGTTTCTTCCCTTGCTGAATCATAATATTATTATGATTTTGTCGTCCTCTTCCTCTTCCTCTATAAGAGGAATTTCGGCCTCCAGCATACATGCCTGCAATCATTAAATCAATGTTATGCAAGTAAAATACTTACTTGTTTTTCAAAACATTTTAAAGAGTATGTATACAATTCTATTTTAGTTATATACCAATTTATCCAATATGTATTAAGATTTGGATTTTTTAATTGTTCTTTAAAGTATGTAATTGTTTCTTTAACAATTTTTACTTTTTCTCTTAATTTAAAATGATATCTCTTTTTTCCCACAATGATATAATCACGTGGTGGATTAAGCCAATCTTCATAAGTATTAATCCAATTTATATTATCTCTCAATATTTGGCTAGTCATTGCAAATATTCTCTGGTTAGGAAATCAGGAAGAGAATTTTCTTCCCCTTTTTTGTGTATAATATCAAAATCAAATGGGGCTAAATGAGTCTGCCATCTAGCAAACATTTGCTTAGATACATCATGTTTAAAATCTTTTTTAAACATAAACCTTGCTGCATTGCAATCAGTTTTTATTATAAATTTCTGATTGTATAAATCATCTTGAAATTTTAAAACACATTTAACTATAGAAAGAATTTCTTTTGCTATAGTTGCATAATTTCTTTGACTTCCATTCCATTTTCCAGAATGAAATCTTACTAAATATTCCTTTTTATCTAAAGGATCAATTTGTTTTAGTATTCCACCAAAACCAATATCTGAAGCATCAGTTTCTATTATTTTTATCCAAATTGGATTTGTAATAGATAAACAAGGTAAATATTTAACCTTTTCTTTAATTCTTTTTACTGCTTCAGTATGTCTATCAGACCACTGAACAAGATTCTTTTTTAATCTTTCATATAAAATGGCAGTATCTTCTGCTAAATTTTTATAGTAAGAAGAAATATAATTTAAACTTCCTAAAAATCTTTGTAACTGAGTTTTATCAGTTATTTTATCAAGAAATTTTGAAGTAAAATCAATACTTCTATTTATGGGAATAATATTTCCTTTTTCAATATTATGTCCTAAAAACCTTATTTTAGTTTGACATAAAATCATTTTTGGTTTAGATATAACTAACCCATTTTTTATTATTAATCTCTTGAATATATCAAGATGTTTAAAATGATCTTCTATTGAAGTAGAAAATACAAGAATATCATCTATGTAAACAATTATAAAATTACTATAAGGAATGAAAATATCATTCATAATTTTCTGAAATTCAGAAGGAGCATTTTTTAAACCAAATGGCATAACATTCCATTCATAATGTCCTATTGGAACATTAAAAGTAGTTTTATACCTGTCAGACTTATCAATTTGAATTTGCCAATATCCTGATTTTAAATCAAATTTAGAGAATATAATAGCATTATATAATCTATCCAGTAAATCCTTTTTATTAGGAATTGGATGTCTTATCCATTTTAATACTTTATTTAGAGGTTTATAATTTATTACCATTCTAGGTACACCTCTTTCAATTTCACTATGTTTATTAACATAAAAAGCAGTACATGACCAAGCAGACTGTGAAGGAGCTATTAATCCTTTATCTAATAGATTTTTAATCTCTTTTTTACATAATTCTAAATATTCAGAATTCATCTGACATGGCCTAGCTTTAGTAGTTATCTGATTCTCTTTAAAATCATCTTCATAAGGTAAAGAGACAATATGTTTCTTTCTATCCCAAAAAGCATTAGGATGTTCATTACAAATATCTAAAGAAAACTGATTATAAATCAATTTTATCTTATTTTGTAATTTAGTATTTTGAAGTTTATCTTCTATGGTTAATATATTAACCTCTGATTTTAGAAAACTTATCTGGTTTTCTTTAGCCTTAATATTATCTATAATATTATGTAATATTTTTGTAAAAGGCTTTTCAATAAACTTTATTTGTAAAGATTTATTATTATAAGTACCTATTATACCTTCTTTATCTACCTTTATAAAAGGATATATTAAATTTATAAAAGGAGTTCCAAGTATAACCTGGTTTGAGATATTTTTTACTAGTAAAAAACTAGTAGAAATACATGTATTATCAATACACACAAAAGCTTTAGGTAATTTAAAACTTATATCAAGTTTTTCACCCCCGGCATGAGACAACGAATGAGTTGTTTTTTCAAAATATCTAGTAGGGATTAACCCTTCTTGTATAACATTTAGATCTGCTCCACTATCAATAAGAGCAATAAATTCTTTATTATAAAATTTATCAATATAAATGGTTATTTTCACATACCATTTTTGAGATGTTATTATCTCTAAAATATTTAAAAATCCTTCATTATTATTAATAGGACTTTTTAATTTATCATTTATGGATAATGATTTATCTATATACTTATTTTCTATATTTGTTATTCTTTTTTCAAAAGAATAATTATTTTGTTTTAATAAAACAATATCTTTTTTAAGATTATTAATTTCTTCCGTTAAATCATTAAAAGATGCAGGAGAATTATTATTCTGCTTTTCTCTTATCATTTTATATACATTACTCATCATATAAGGTTCTTTAGAAATTTTTACTTTTTCCTTAATATTAGATGAATCAGATGTACTAGGAATATTTTCCACTTGATCTATAATTTTTGATCTTAAATCTGGATCTTTAATTATCTTTAATAATTCCATGATATTATCATGATTTAATACATGAATATTTAAATCATTCATTTGAGAAAATATTCTATAAATTTCATCAGAATTTTCAGGATTATTATCCTTTTTTATACAAGATTTTCTTTGTATACATTCATTACAATCACAATTAGATTCACACTCAGATTCTGAATTTAATTCTGAAATATCTGAATTAATTTCTAATTCTTTTATATATTGCTTTGTAGATTCTTTTGAATCTATCTTATTAGTATTACTGTCTGAAGAATATGAAGATTCTGAATCAGATTCATTTAATAATAATTTTGATATTAATTCTTTTATATTATTATCTATTTTAAGATTATTAATCTTTTTCTTGGTCCAACAATTTCTTGCATAATGACCAACTTTTTGACATTTATGACAAACTATAAGTTTTTTCTTATATCTTTTTTCATTTTCTCGTTTTTCTTTTCTAAAACGATGTTTTTCAATTTGTTTTTTAGAAAATCTTCTTTTTCTATAAGGTTTATTATTCTTATCTTTATCTTTATTTTTCTTTTTACTAGTTTTACTAGTACTAGACATATCCATAGCAAATTGTTCACAAAATTGCCCTAATTGTTTTCTTTCAGAAAGATTTTGTCTTTTAATTGTTGATTTAACTTTATCTCATTACACAAAGCTAAACCTTCTTGAATACAGGTTCCTATTAATTTACCATAAGTATAATTTTCATAAGATATAGCAATATTATTGCCTCTTAAATGATTTCTAATTCTTTCCGCAAATAAATATGGTAATCTGTCTATAAATTTAGACTTCCAGTGAACACTATTACTCTCTGGTAATTCCATAACTCTGCTAAGGAAAATATCTTTATACCACCTAAAATCAGTAAGTGTTTTACACCTAAGATTTTGCAATAGAGTTCTAATATGTTCACTGTTATCAGAATATCTACCAGTGAAATGTTCTATTATATTTATAATTAAAGTATAAACAACATTTTCATAAGAAGTATTATTCTAAATTTTTATCATACTTAAAATAGAATCTCTATTTTCTTGGGTCAAATAATGATCCCACCAGCCTTTTAATTGACCAGTAAACCTAGCAACTATCATAGATGCTATATTTTTATCTGTATTTCCATTATTTTTACAGACAGTAGAATACATAAGCATTCTATGAACAGTATTATAAATCTGTTTTTCAGTATAACTGTCAATATTCCACTGATAGATATGTCTACCAGAATAACTGTTATTAACAGTATATTCATGTTCTTCATTAAGAACATCTATAGGAGTAGGTCTCCTATAATAATATAACCTTTGATTAGGTTTATCAGCCCATTTAGTATCAATTTTATTGATTTCATCATCAATAATCTGTCTATAATCAGATTTATTTTCTAAAGAAGATACAAAATCTTCATTTAAAGTATGTAAAGAGAATTTCTCAAATTTTTCATTTAATAATTTTTCAAAATCAGAAATGGATTCCATTTTAAAACCTTTTATTTTTGGAGGAGGTTGAACACTAGGAAGGATAGATTCTTTTCCTTTCTCCTCTTTCAAATCTTTATTTAAAGATTTATTTATTAATTTATGAATATTATCAATTTTATTTTGAAGATTCAAAATATGTTCTCCTAGTATATTAACATAGAGATTACTATAATTATTTTGTTGTAAAATCAAATTTATATGATTATAAGTAACTTGTAAAACATCTCCATCTAATAATTTGGAAAATGCAAGAAAATTACAAACATGATTATCTTTTTCAATTTTAAAACAATCTTGTGGAGGAAAAACACTAGTAATCATATTACCATTCCACAAAGTATAATTTCTTTCTAAAACTGAAAGATATGAATTCACATAAGTGGATATGAACCACGGAACAAACATTATCAAAGTATTTGTTTCTTCACATTTTTCATAAAATTCTTTTTGAATAATATTTTGTTCAGGAATACTAAAATTATCAAAAAACCATTCCCTAAACAAATCCCATTTAGAATTTAAAAATTCTTTCTTAATACTTTGCCTGGCGTCAGATCCAGGACTAAAATCAATTTTTGATTTAAAATCCATTAATAAGGAAAACTCATTTCAGACATTGTGTCCATGTGCCTAATATTAGCACCTTTTACAATATTATCTTTTCCAATATGTAAATTTTTAATTTTACTTGAAGAAGATATAACTTCTTCTTCTTCTGATTTTTCATCAGATTTTGAAATTCTTGAAGTAGAAGCCCTAGAAGGATATTCTACTTGATAATCAACAGGAGATATATAAGAATAAGTAGATCTTAAAGATCTAGATTTATCAAACATATTATCAAACTGTAAATTTACAGAACCTTCAGAACTTTGAAAAACATTCATTAGTTTTGAAGAAGTATTAGGTTGGGCAGAGACTGCTCTTTCTATTATCCAATTTTCAGGAAAAACAATTTCTTCCCATTTAATAGATCTTCTAGTAACAATATTAGATCTATGACAATTAGTTTCAATTAAAACAGTTTCATTTATAGTTTTATCCTTTAATTTACAATGGGGATTTAAAGTAAACAAAGGTTTATAATATATCCTATAACATATACAAATAACTTCAGATCCTGAAGCATAATTATAACCATTTGTTTTAACATTTAATGTTAAAGAATCTTGTATATTAACATCACTTAAAGATAATTGCAAATTAGGATAAACATCAAAGTTTTCTTGAAGGTCTTTTAAAGGATTGTGGTTCATGTGAAATTACTCACATGAGTGGTGCTAAGGAGGGAGTTTATAATTAAAGTATAAACAGCATTTTCATAAGAAGTATTATTCTCAATTTTTATCATACTTAAAATAGAATCTCTATTTTCTTGGGTCAAATAATGATCCCACCAGCCTTTTAATTGACCAGTAAACCCAGCAACTATCATAGATGCTATATTTTTATCTGTATTTCCATTATTTTTACAGACAGTAGAATACATAAGCATTCTATGAACAGTA
This sequence comes from Scutellaria baicalensis, assembly GCA_005771605.1. Taxonomy (NCBI): domain Eukaryota; kingdom Viridiplantae; phylum Streptophyta; class Magnoliopsida; order Lamiales; family Lamiaceae; genus Scutellaria; species Scutellaria baicalensis. Next base: position 16,054,665 of record CM016722.1, on the reverse strand, counting down.
TTATAAATCTGTTTTTCAGTATAACTGTCAATATTCCACTGATAGATATGTTTACCAGAATAACTGTTATTAACAGTATATTCATGTTCTTCATTAAGAACATCTATAGGAGTAGGTCTCTTATAATAATATAACCTTTGATTAGGTTTATCAGCCCATTTAGTATCAATTTTATTGATTTCATCATCAATAATCTGTCTATAATCAGATTTATTTTCTAAAGAAGATACAAAATCTTCATTTAAAGTATGTAAAGAGAATTTCTCAAATTTTTCATTTAATAATTTTTCAAAATCAGAAATGGATTCCATTTTAAAACCTTTTATTTCTGGAGGAGGTTGAACACTAGGAAGGATAGATTCCTTTCCTTTCTCCTCTTTCAAATCTTTATTTAAAGATTTATTTATTAATTTATGAATATTATCAATTTTATTTTGAAGATTCAAAATATGTTCTCCTAGTATATTAACATAGAGATTACTATAATTATTTTGTTGTAAAATCAAATTTATATGATTATAAGTAACTTGTAAAACATCTCCATCTAATAATTTGGAAAATGCAAGAAAATTACAAACATGATTATCTTTTTCAATTTTAAAACAACATTACATTTAAAGAGTAAATAATATATTAATCAAAACTACATTATATTTCATATGAACTTTGATGATTATAAAAACACAAATGTTTTTTGCTATATTATTTTGTATTTCATTTATCTAAATTCAAACTATTTAAACTCGTGTATTACACGGGTCTTATACAAGTGTGTGTGTGTGTGTGTATAAGAAAAAAGAGAAAATGTACCGATATGCCATATTTAATATAAGAAATGAAAATTTTGCCATGTACTATAAGTTAATATACGAAAATGTCATGTACAATAAGTTAATATACCAAAATACCACATTTTGACTCATTCAAACTTTGGGCAATGATTGACAATGATTGGGCATGAAATCAATGTATATATCATAATATTCGAATAACCCTAAAAAATAGGGTTATTCGAACAATAAGATATTGTTCGAATAACCCTATTTTTTAGGGTTATTTGAAAATTACCCTTATTCGAATAACCCTAAAAAACAGGGTTATTCGAACAATATTATTATTGTTCAAATAACCCTATTTTTAGGGTTATTCAAAAATCACATATAATTTTAGGGAACAAAATAGGATTTTTTTGAAAATTATTTGTAACTTTCGAATAACCCCAAAAAAAATTAGGTTATTCAAACAATATGGTATTGTTCGAATAACCCTATTTTTTAGGGCTTTTCAAAAATTATTTGTAATTTTTTAGGGTTATTCGAACAATACCATTATTTATTTATATTTTCAATTTGTTTTTTTATTTTAAGTTATTTATTTATATTTTAGTCATTTATTTATATTTTTATAAGGATGAATTTTTCATTTATATTTTTTAATCAGGATGACTTTATCAGTAGCAGTATGGTTCGGTAGTTATTGGGAAGGTGTACAGTACGTAGACGGTACACAATCGGTAATTAATCTTGAAAGATTTACTTATCAAGATTTATTGAGTTCAATACATGAGATTGTGTTTGCCGACATGAATATTTGGATGTATTTGATCCATTCTCTAGTAGAAACGAACGGAAGATTGAAGAGTAAAAAAATTAAAAATGATTTTGATCTGCAATAATGTTTATCAGAGAATGATGGACTTTTAGTTGTTTTCGTTTCTTTGAAAAGGATGAATGTTGGAATATCAGGTGGAACCTCTTATCATATAGAACAGAGTCCACTAGATGAGGGGTATAATCCAGGTGGTGAAAGTTTGAATCCTAATGACGTGGAAATTTGAATTGGTCATCTCTTCCGTTAGGGCTACATAATGATCAAGATTTTAATTCAAGATGGGGCGTAGAGTACGATAGTATAGATGGAGCATCTTCAAATCAACCTTGGGAACCCTGGAAGTCCCAATCTGAACGTGTTGACTACAATGATTTGAACTTTTTGGACTTGAATGTTGCCCCAACTGATGAAATTGAAGAACCGGTACACGAAGATAGGTGGAAACAAGAAGACCATGATGATCTAATAGGTAATTATTCATATTATTTGACTTATCAAAACAATTGTGTATATGTATCTTGATTATTAAAAGTTGACACTATACCTTTTTTTCTATATCCGAGCAATTTTGAAGATGACTTTATACTGGAAGAAGATGTTGAGTCAATGTTGGACAAGGATCAACGAGAGGCATATGATCAATTCTGCTTCGACATAATGAGAGCTGAGTGGTTTATTCCTGATGTACCTTCATTCGAGCACCCTGCTTCTTCAGAGATTGAGCAAGCTCCAGAGGGTCTGCGGAAAGGATTGACGTTTGGCAATAAGGCCGACTTGAAAAATGCAATTGGGTACTATCATTTGGAGAATCGAGTTGAATACTATGTGGAGTACTCGGACAAACACCGATAGTGCATGAAATGCAAGCAAAAAAATTGTCCGTTCGCAATCATAGCATCTGAAAAATATGGTGTCTGGAAAATTGCCAAAGTTGTTTTGCCCCACACTTGTTCATATGAGTTGAATGTTTCAGACTCCACTCCCGATTGGTATCTTGATTCGGGCGCTTCTGCTCATATGACTAATCAGTTTGCCACACTGGATTCTTACGAGCCTTATTCTGGTAACGGTTCTGTCATTGTTGGTAATGGCAATGCTTTAAATATCTCGCATATTGGTTCTCGTAAATTGTCTGCAGATGTTCAGTTATTGGATGTTTTGGTGGTGCCTCATATCACCAAAAATCTTTTATCCATTAGTAAACTAACCTCTGACTTTCCTATTGATGTCATATTTTCTGATAAGTTCTTTATGATTCAGAATCAGGTGACAAAGAAAATTCTAGCTCAGGGAAGGTGTGATAAGGGCCTTTACTTGCTTGATAAGGGGGTTCCGGCCTTGGTGGCAGTAGTTCGGAACAAAATATTGAAGGCTAGTTTTGATTTGTGGCATTTACGCCTCGGGCATGTTCCTTTTTCCATTATTTCGTTATTAAATAAACTTGGTCATTTATCTGTTACTTCAGTATTGCAAAGTCCTAGTGTTTGCTCTTCTTGCCAGTTAGCAAAGAGCAAGAAACTTTCGTTTCAGTTGAATGAAAAACGCACTGACAATGTTCTTGATTTAATACATTGTGATTTATGGGGTCCTGCACCTGTTACCACTTCTGATGGCTTTCGTTATTACGTTGTTTTTGTGGATGTTTTCTCTCGTTTTTTCATGGATTTATCCGTTATGTGCTAAGAATGAGTTTTATGATGTTCTGGTTCGTTTTCATGCCTTTGTCTGCACTCAGTTTTCCCGTAAAATCAAGATTTTCCAGAGCGATGGTGGAACTGAATTTGTGAACTCGAAAGTACGTGATTTTATGAACTTAAATGGAATTCATCACAGGCTTTCTTGTCCCTACACGCCTCAGCAAAATGGTAGGGCTGAACGTAAGCACCGTCTCATCTGAAACTGGGTTATCTATGTTATTTCATGCTCATGCTCCTGCATCTCTGTGGTTCGATGCTTTTGCTACTGCTGTTTTTGTCATTAACAGGCTGCCTTCACCACTTCTGTATGATACTTCTCCTTTTCAGCTTCTATTTGGCTATGTTCCGAATTATGCCATCTTTAAACCATTTGGGTGTCGTGTTTCCTTATCTTCGAGACTATGCTGCTAATAAACTGGAACCTCGCAGTCGTCCTTGCATCTTCTTGGGTTATAGCAGCATGTACAAGGGTTTTCATTGTTATGATCCCAACTCATCTAGAGTCTTCACCTCTCGCCATGCCCAATTTGACGAACAGTGCTTTCCTTTCTATCGGACTCCGACCACAACTCCAATTTCAGATTTGGACCTCTTTACTTTTTTGGATGCTATGGACTGCCCCTTGCCAGCTACTGTTCAGCCCAGTCTTCAACCCAGCCGGCCTGTTTCAACACCCATGCGTGCTCTTTTTCCTACCATTGGGCCTGTACGCATCGTCCCGGACGATCCAGACGAGTTCCAGCCCATTTCACCGCCTGCTCCAGCCCAGGACCAGCATCCGAGTACGCCTGGTCCAGGCCTTGCCGAGGCCCCTCTACCAGTCCCGGCTCCTGCTCCAGTCCCGACTTTTGCCGCACCACCTCCCAGGCCTCATCCTATGGTCACTAGGGCACGAGCTGGCATCTTTAAGCCTTGTTACCCTGTTGACTTGACGACCACTGCTCTTCTATCTGCACTTGTTGCCACTTCTGAGCCTCGTGGTTTCAAGTCTGCTGCAAAGCATCCCGAGTGGTTTGCCGCTATGCAAGATGAAATTGACGCCCTTCGTTCGAACAACACCTGGAATTTGGTGCCACGACCCTCTAGCACAAACATCGTTGGTTCGAAATGGGTTTTTCGTACAAAGTTTCATGCTGATGGCTCCATTGAGCGTCATAAAGCTCGTCTCATTGCTCAGGGCTTTACACAGATTCCCGGTACTGACTTCCATCATACCTTCAGTCCGGTTGTTAAGGCTGCTACCGTCCGGATTATCTTATCTCTCTCTGTTCAGCACAGTTGGCCTCTTCATCAGCTTGTCGTCAAGAATGCATTTCTTCACGGCGTTCTTGACAAACCCGTATTTATGGCACAACCTCCTGGTTTTGTTGATCCACAGTTTCCTGATCATGTTTGTAAGCTGAAGAAGGCTATATATGGTCTTCGTCAAGCTCCTCTTGCCTGGTTCCAGAGGTTCAGCACGTTTTTATTGAGCCTTGGTTTTCTTCAGAGTCGATGTGACTCTTCTCTCTTTCATTTCCACAAAGGTACCTCTATCATTTATTTGTTGCTGTATGTGGATGACATTATCATTACAGGTAATGACCCTTCTCTACTGCAAAGTTTTATCTCTCGTATAAATCGTGAATTTTCCATTAAGGACCTTGGTCGTCTTAATTACTTTCTTGGGCTTGAAGTCTCGTATACTTCCAATGGTCTATTCGTTGGGTAGGTGAAGTATGCACATGACATACTTGAACGTGCTGAGTTGTTGGATGCTAAGCCCGTTTCCACCCCTTTGGCGGCAGGAGAATCACTTCTTAGTGACGGCTCTCTGTTTCGTGATCCTACTTTGTACAGGTCTCTTGTTGGAGCTCTCCAATATTTGACTATTACTCGTCCGGATCTTTCCTATGCAGTCAGCTCGGTCAGTCAATTCCTTCACTCGCCTACGGATGATCATTTTCTGTCAGTGAAGAGGATTCTTCGCTATGTCAAGGGTACTGTGCACTATGGTCTTTCTTTCAAAAGGAATCCTGATTTTTCCATCTTGGGTTATTCAGATGCTGACTGGGCTCATTGTATTGAGACCCGTCGTTCCACATATGGGTACTCTATCTTCCTTGGAAGAAATCTCGTTTCTTGGAATGCCAAGAAACTACCCACTGTTGCTCGTTCCAGTTGTGAGTCCGAATATCGTGCTATGGCTAATGCAGCGGCAGAACTGGTTTGGGTCATGAATTTGCTTCATGAGATCCGATCTCTTCCGTCTTCTAGGCCTATTCTCCTGTGCGACAACAAGAGCGCTATCTTTCTGAGTTAAAATCCGGTGGCACACAAGTGGCCAAGCATATTGATCTTGATTATCACTTTGTTCGTGAGCTCGTCTCCTCGAGTAAGCTAGCCACTCGTTTAGTTCCATCTCACCTCCAGCTAGCTGACATCTTTACGAAGAGTTTACCACATCCGGCTTTCGAGTTTCTACGTTCCAAGCTTTGCGTTTGTCTTCATCCCACGCAGCGCTTGACGGGGGTGATAAGGCTAATGGTTAATGATGATTGACCGTGTATTTTTAGTATATATTCTTTGATTGTATTTCCTTTTTTAATCCCTTTAATTGTGGGATATCTGTTATATCCTTTGTAAATCTCTCTTTATTAATAGTAGTTTTCCCATCACCATGATTCATTGGTGATTTCCAAACTTTCTCTCATACACCCAAATCCTCTCATACAATCTTTCCCGAACAAATCTTCGTGCGAACTATTCGAATTTGGTGGTAAAAAAAGTTTGCTGTAAATTTTTTTATCACTTCGCTCTTCTCTTTTCACGGGTGGCTGGGTAATTGGGGGTAGTTAGTGGGGTCATTTATTATTATGTAATAATTGCTTTATAAAAATAAAAATTCCACTGAAGATTCCACTGAAGATTCCACTGACACTATGTCATATACGTGGTATTTGGGGATATAAAGTTATAACATGTGATATTTTAGTATATTATGTTATACTAGTAATGTAAAATTTTCATTTATTATGTGTAATGTGTTATTTTGGGCTGGTAACTCTAAGAAAAACCACAAAGGACAGATGACATTCTCACATTATCTCAACTTTAAATGTTCATTTTAATGGTTATTTTCTATTTTTTATATTCTTATTAGCTAAATAAATTATTTATCTTATAAAGATTATTATTAATATATAGATAAATAACTACTACATGTATAGTGTTACAATGGTAACTATATTATATATATATATATCAATTATTTTAGTAGATAAATATATCTCACTAATTATAAATATTTTTACTATTGCATTCAAAATGATTCATGACAGACCATAAGAAGCTATTTTTTAAAACCAATTAAATATATTATTATTATTATTATTATTATTATTATTATTATTATTATTATTATTATTATTATTATTATTATTATTATTATTATTATTATTATTAACTACATACACATATATGTATAGTGTTATCAATATTATTAATTTGTATATATATATATATGTATATGTATATATTCTCAAGTAATTATATATAAAAGAAGGACCAAATGGACACAGGACAATTATATATCAATCCTACATTAAATATATATCTAATTAATTACTTTAAGTTAATTTTATGTTACTAATAAGAACTACTAAATTTTGTTTTTTTAAACGTTATAAAAAATAGAAATTTTAGTTAAATTCATGATCTAAATTACATACACCAAATTCCGAGATAATCAACTATAATAAGTGAAATATTAAAAGTTTACAGAAAAAATTTAAATAAATAAATGATTGTTAATTAATTTGATGGAAAATGATTATTCACACTTTTCAAACTTATTAATTCATGAAATTTAATAATATTTTTGAATATGTGATTTAAAATAAATTACAAAATTTATTTATATAATTTTAACTTTGATCTTTTATCATTTGATTGAAAATAAAATTAGTTGAGGGTTGTTATAGATATTAAAAATAAAAATCAAACGAAAAGAAAAATAGTGGGTTTTTTTTAATAATATAATAGGCTAACAATATATATTATTTTTAAAATAATAAATAAATGTTATGTATCCTTTAAAAATTGCAATTCATATTATAACAATTAAATAATAATAATATTTAATTATATTATGTTATATCCAATGATGAAAATATCGATATCGCATGTCGTATCGCAATTTTGATTTTACAGATATATTGATATTGCATATCGATATCGCAAAAAAATTGAAAAAACAACGGAAATCTTATTAAAATTTTGGAAATTTAATATGAAATTTTAGGGAAATTTAATACGAAATTTTGGAAACAGTACTGTTATCAACTCATCACATTAGAGTACTTATTAATATAGTTATGCACATGTCATTCATAAATTGCTCTATCTCGTCCTACTGTTTCACCATGAATTGGATAGTGTATACTAATCCAATCATATTGTTGATATTCATGTTGGCCTCCATAGGACATTTGAGGATGTGAGTGATCAAAAACATCTCGAGTAGTCCAACCAAATTGTGAACTTTCATATGTGTCAGGAACGTATGAATTTTGAGACATATCACTATGATCATTACTACCCATATTCATTGAATCAAAACTGACTGAAAGTTGTTCAATATCAATGGATGGACTTTCTTCTTGATTCCAAGCCCGTCTTCGAGTGTATTCCTTTCTAATAGCCCTTATCCCTGGACCTCCTTCTCCGCTTCCATGATCCATATCTTGTGTTGCATGAATAAACTCAGCCTCACCAGTGAATGGACTCAATAACCATTAGTTTGAATCATAATCATCTTGATTATATCCACCATTCTCACCATCATCATTGTCATCATTTCCACCATCACTATTTCCACTATTTCGTCCGTTAGCAGAGCTATTTGATTTTGAACTAGAAGATGTATGACCAACTTCTTGTTGTAACACTTGATCAACATCAATGACATAATCACGAGCCACAATAGCTACTTTTGGATCAGGGTTCCCTTCATTGTCATCTAAGTGTGCAGGTCGAACCCATTGAAAAAGTGGATCCTATTCATATGGACTTGGTGGGGGCACTCATGTACCTACTTCTTGCACTGCAGCAATCATATTTTTGAAATGATGTGAGGATGCTTACTCACAAATAAAGAACTTACTCACAATTCTACCCAATTTTTCTTTGAGGCTACCGCGAGAAAATAAATCTTTGATCTTCTTTTGTTTTGCTCTTTCTGATTTGTATAAAGATGGTGCAACTAGAGGTGGTTCCAAACTTGATTCTCGAACACTATGTGTTCGAAGAAATTGGGAAGGTTCATCAACATTCCCACTTGTACTGCCTCTTTTATTACTATTCCAAATATGTCTTTGTTATCTTTCCCATTCACTGGCCTTGGAAGCTTCCATTCACTTGCAACGAAGATATGATTTTCGTTCTGACTGCAGATCAAGGTCAGGGGGATAAATGAACACATCATCCTCATCTTCATCTTCATCATCATCTCTCAAGCCCTGACGTAGTTCTGCTCGAATGTCCTTTATTTTCTCAGCTTTCTTTTGTTTTATCGCTTCTTTCATTTTTAGCAAGTTCCGAATCTCTTGTTTAACTTCGGGAGCCACATCTGGGCATGTTCGTGAATTTTTTCTAGGATCTGTATGACTCAAATGATATTTAAAACGAGTAATGCCTCCACTTTGAAGTACAAGACCACAGAAATTGCAAATAGTTCCATTTCTGTTATTAGGAATGACTCTACAATATTTCTAAGCAGGATCAAGTCTTGTATTTTCTCATTGGCCACTACCACTTTACTTCCCGTTGCAATTTATTTTATATATACCCTTGAAAAAACATTAAACTTATTAATGATGAATCTAAGATTTTGAATTTGTAGACACAAAACAATAATTAAACTTCATATATATTTTTATCAACTAAAATGAAAATAGAAAAGAAATAGACATACCAAAGTGTAGACACTCTCCAATGTCATTGTTCTCAATGATATATCAAAAAAAAAAAAAGAATAAAATAGATACATTAAAATACTCTTACTATAGAAAGTAAATAATTGAAATTAATTTAATTAAAAATGTTAGGAGAGATACAAATCATACCTTCAATATGCAGGGTGAGTTGACTGAACATGTCATGCATTGGTATATGCTGGTCGGGCATCTGTGGCTGGTAAGATGGAGCCTCATGCTCAGGCTCAGGTGCGCGATGAAAATCTGATCTCTCTATATCAGGAACACTAGGAGTGTATCCAGCATTATCCATGTCCGGATAAGTGTACTCAGGCATGTTGGCCGGAGGATGGTCTGGCTTATCTGGCGAGGATGGCGAAATGATCACACACCTTCAACTCTTTGGTCTGGCGCGCACCTGTTCATGCTCTGCCTGAATGATAGGAGGATCTGGCCTACCCTTCGGGGCTCCATGAGAAGGCCTCGCTCGACGAGTCCTACGGCCAGTAGACATCACAGACTTAGCATGGTCAGTGGTGGAGCCCTGAGGCGTAAGACGAGATGGCCCAGCCTGTTGGCTAGGCTAAGTCGGGCGTCCAATATGGCGGGCAACTAGCTGAACACCCAGTGAGAGATCATGGTCTGTCAAACCTCAAAAGTGGATGATTAAGCTCCTCATGTGTCGGCTCAAGTGTCCCAAAACATACAACCTAACATAAAATATAACACATTAAGTAAAAGACATAACAAATTGTGTTACCGTATTAACTAACATTGTTTGTCTATGAAAATAATTCTCACATGACCCTCAAGTGTATGTGAAACATCTATATTAGACCTTTTGGTCGACCACCTCAAACAGCGAGGAAACTGGTGTCCTGTATCCAGGCAACGGCCAGCGAAAGAGCTGGTAACCAGTATAGCCTCGTATGCCCATATCTATAATTATAACAAAAATCAGAATAAGACAAATAAGTTTTGACAATTACACAATTTAAGATTTATGAACATCCTTATATGAAATCTCTACTTACATACAAAGTAGCGGAGAAAATATAAAAGTGGTACGTGTAAGTCCTGGAACCAGACTGCCGTGGGATCGTCATCGGTAACCTATCCATGTGCCGCATCAGGGCGAGATAACTGAACTTGCCTCAGGGAAACATTTCCAAGAATCATCATGCTCTATCAGAGTCCACACCCAATCATCCACGTAAGTCTTTAGTATATCGACTCCGAGGTGATGCAGTATAGGATGAGGATCTTCGCCACTAAAATCGAGTCCCGACGGCTGTCACGAAACTCCCCTCCAATAAATCTTGCTCGAAGATCCTGTAGGGTAATGCGTTCCTGAACAAGCGACTCGAAGGTATACACCAAACGAAGGTGGACCATGAACCCCGGATGGACTGAACTCCGAGTCTCCAAATCTCAAGCCGGTGACAAGAAAGAACTATCTCCTGGAGAATCAGCACAAACAATCATCTTCGATCATGAAATATCTGTCTCCCAGTAACTGATGTCTTTGTCGAACCTCGTGACTCATCAGGACATGCAAAAACGACCTGCATGTCTCTGCGTCGGTCCACCACAACAAGAAGTGTCTGAAACATGTACGGAGAAATTTCGATACACAATCATCATCCACTGCACTCAGCTCCGTCCCAATCTCACCCAACACACTAAGCCACGTATATCCATTTATATACATGGCTTGGCGCTGAAAATCAATGCGAATCCACTCCCACCACGCTGTATTCAATGAAAATATAAGCTCGTACAATTCTACCGTTAAAGGTTACATATTTTTTTGCTTCTATTTAAAAAGGTATTATTATAATTTGAACCCTAATTATTTTTTCTGCTTCTATTGATTTAGATTTTTAGACAAATATCTTTTTAGAAAATGTAACCTTAAAAAACCACCGCAGAAAATTAGGCTTCTAACCGTAACCCTAACAATCTCGTTAACCTCTAAAAAATAATGAGTGTCAATACTCAAACACACAAAGATTGCCTAAGTAAACAAAGTTACACGAAAACCCTAATTACAGGAGAAAGATCATCTCTAGTCAGGAATTAGGGTTTTCGTGTAAGATGTACTTTCTGGGTTTTGTGTATAGGGTTTTCATGTAGCCCTATTTTCAAGGTTTTCGTGTAACACTTTGTTAAAGGGTTTTCGTGTAACCCTTTGTTAAAAGGGTTTTCATCTAACCCTTAATTTTCAGGGTTTTCGTGTAAAATTCACAGAGGGTTTTCGTTGTTTGGTGCAGTAGTTTTCGCCTAAACTAGCAGCAGTTTTTGTAACACATAAAATTGGAAATAAATAAAAGAGAAAAAAAAATACGTGTAAATCCATGAAAATCGAACACAAAAACTTCTTCTATTCAAACTTCGTCTCTGAAAATCGAACCCAAACTGTGTGAAATTCAAATAGAGGATTTTACACGAAATCAAACTTACAAGAAAAGATGTGAATCAACTTACACGAAAACAGTGAACCCGAAGACCTTCAATTCGAACACTTAATGTTTGCAGCAAAAAAATTGAGAAATAGAGAAGAAAGAAACAGTGAAAATGATGGCCAAGAGAGAGAGAGAAGAAAGAAGAGAGAAAGAAGAGAGAAAGAAAAAGAGAGGGCAACGGGTGTGTTGCCCTACACGAAAACCCTCAAGGTAGAGAGAGAGGCGCGCCTGCTGGTCAATCGTGCAGTCCAAGACCAATTTGTCAAAAAATTGCACAATTTGACATCGATTCCCGACAAGATTCCTTTCTATATTGAGTTGACAATCTCAATCAAATCAAAAAGTGGATATATTTGAGATAAAATTTAGGTTTTATGTTAAATATATCTTTGTATTATAGGGAGGATTTTTTTGTCGGAGGGTTTTTTTGTCCTTATTTATAGTAAATAGGCTATAAATAGCCTATTTCCCTTGAATATAGACCATTATAATATACAATGGTCCTGCTGTAAGTGTATTATTTTTGAAATTAAATACTATATAACTTAATTGATCCAATAAACTGCTTGACAACTAGGGATGGCAATGGGGCGGGGCGGAGCCGGGGGAGCAATCCCCATCCCCGTCCCCGCCAACTTCGCGGGGAATTTTTTTTCCCCATCCCCGCCCCGCGGGGAAAAATTCCTCCCCGTCCCTGCCCCGCGGGGATTCCCCACCCACAAAATATTTTTTTATTTAATTTTTTAATGTATAAAAAAATAATATTTTAATATATAAAAATAATCCACAAATTACATATAACTAAAATGTTAACAAAATCACCAAAAATTATCCAATTTGTATAAAAGATAGTATATTATATAATTATACTATCTTAAAAGTACAATGATAAATTATATTATTACATTTTCATTAATTTTTTCAATACTTAATGCATTTAGAAGAGCATGAGAAACGAGAGTTTTGTATTATTATTAATGTGTATATAAAAATATATTATTTATTTTATAATAATTTAATTAAAATATATTAATATATATATATAAATTGGCGGGGCCCCGCGGGGAATGGGGCGGGATCCCCGCGGGGCGGGGAGTATGATCCCCGTCCCCGCCCCGCCCCGCTAGTCGGGGAGAAAATTGCCCCCGTCCCCGCCCCCACGGAGGTATATTTCGGGAAATCCCCGCCCCGTTCGGGGCGGATCCCCGCGGGGAACGGGGATTCCCCGGCCCATTGCCATCCCTATTGACAACTAATCAAAGAATGATATTAAGAATTGATCATCTCTCTTAATTATCTCGGCCTAGTTATATTCAATCAATCAATCAATCTTGTGCATTTGATTGATGACTGCAAATATAGCGTGAGCTGATCATCGATCATCATCAAAATAAAAAATCTAATAAATTGATCAAAACTTTTTCAAAAATTGCAAATTTATCATCGCTTTAATTTCCAATAAAAGATATTAAGATCAAATTGTAAAATAAAATCACCTATCTTTTCAAGATTGCAATTTCATCCTAACTTTTTATACAACCAAAAAAATACACAATTTGAAAATTGCAATTAATTCTAACTTTGTATATGATAAGAAAAAGTTTAGCCACAATTTTCATTCATTGTTGCAATTCTAATTTATTCTTTAGTATAAAGTTGATGTTTCAAAATAAATTCCCGCGTGAAACATCACATTACACGATCTTAATTGAAAAATAATTAGAGTATATCTTATCTTAAATATCTTTCTTTAATTTAGGGATAATTAAGTTACCTCTCAATTACAAACATAACTCCTCCAGCATTGGAGCTAGTGGTAGTATTAGAGGTTTTAGTACAATAATACAAAAAATAACCAACATGGTAAAAGGGTTTATTGCGCGAGACCTCCTTGTGATATAGAAATTCGGCATCGGACCTCCTATAAGACGGAAAATGCATAATAAACACGTGTGATTTCAAAAAATCGACACACATCCCACATTTACTAACTATTACTTACGGCGTCAATTTTTACCACGTTAATACCATTTTGTCCCTGATATATCCTAATAGGTGATTTTTTTTCTTCAATACATCCTCACTCTCTCTTCTTCTTCACCAAACCCTAATCCCTCCCTCATCATTACCAAACCCCCTTTAGAAACTCCCTCCGCCGCTCTCGGCTTCCCCCGCGATTCTTCCGATTCCGCCGCCTAAGGTAATCTCGCTGGAGATCTGTTGCAGTAAAATTATATATTGTCACTACAGTGTTGTTATGTCGTCGCCCAAGAGTCACCGGAAAGTGGGCCACGAGAAGAATCGCGGTTGTGTCTCAGATGCTTCCTAGAATGAGGACACTGCCGGACTTGCTGGAAGGCAGAAGAGCCGGCGGAAGTGAGGCGAAGGAGGTGGTGGCGCCGCCGAGGCTCACCAAGTTGCTACTGAACGTGACGATACAGAGGAGCCCTGGCCCCATGCACGTTCTGATCTCGACTGATGCCACCGTGGAGGAGCTGATATCGGCGGTGCTGCGCCAGTATATGAAGGAAGTGCGGCGGCCCGTTTTCTCTTCCACCGACGTGATATATCGTGATATGTATTCCATTCTCTCCTTTTTGGGAATTTTAGTGAGTGATTGGAGTGGATCTTGACCAAGTAGACGGCGGCGGTGTTGAATCTTGTTTTTGGGGTTTGGAGTGGATCTTGTTTTGGAAGAAGATATTTTTTGATTTTGTTTTGATGAATCAGTTGGGTGAGCTTGAGACTGGGGACAGTTGGTGGAGGATTTCATTCTTTTTTATTTTATTTTAATGAATCATTTATATTTTTAAGATTATTTATTAAAACTTAAAATTGAGCTATTTTCTTCTCTACATTAATCTCTATGGATATAATATGAATAAGCTAGAAAGAAAATAAATAGCGGGGATATGAAATTTTATTCATCAATAATTCTTAATACAGTTGAATCTGAAAAGCACTTTTAGGATTTTTAGAATTAATTAAAAAATTAGGTACAATCATAAGAGTGTAAGACAATTTTTTTTTTAAATTTTAAAAATATTTTTACCAATTTTTTTTAAAATTATTATATATTATAAACAATAATATTATACAAAATTAGTGATAGTGAAATTATTAAACTGATATTAAAATTAAATATATTATTAGTATAATAATTTTTTTTTAAAAAATTGTACCTAAAAAGTGGTGGGGAATTCAATTTGAAACTTTGTTGAAGGGGACTTCATGCATGAACCACATTTAAACTTTTGCATACATATATACTCAACAGCAAGGGCAATTGTGTACTTTTGCCCACAAATAATGATAAAAAAAGATCAAAAATCGCATCTCGAGCGCGTCTGCTACACATCCGTCAAGTATGACGGATTTGGGTGATACGCGCTGAATTTATGAAAACCCAGGTTTTTTTCGTGCAATTTATTTAACACAAGAGGGTTTCGTGCGGATTTCGATAACACGAGGGGGTGTGTAGGATTTTACCCCATGGTAAAATAACGGCCACATAACGTAAGGTCGGTGAAATCATGCAATTGGGTGTGAGTGAGTGTTAATCGCAGGACATTGGTCAGAAATTTGAATTTCTGGAGAAAAAGATTTAAATTGGACAAAATTTTCAATTGTAGGACCAAAATTGATAATCGGAAATAAATAGAACTAAATTCGGATGACAGCTATAGGAAAGGACCAAAAATGAAATTTTCCCATCTGCAATATGATTTTGATCCAAATAAAAAGTATAATAATAGTAAGAGAAAATGGCCCTATTTAAAACATTTTGTTAAATTTTTACCCAAAATATCATAAAATTATAAGCGTTGACTAAATTACCACAATCCTTATAATTTGTGACCAAAATACAACAAATTGTCCTTTAGTGTTATGACATGACATGATGTGATTAAATCATGTACTTTCAAAATACTATTTGTACCCTAAAATAGATTTTTTTTTCGTCATGTGTAACAAAGTGATTCTCTTTTTTTAGTTACTATTTACTTTAATTCAAATACACTTCACATTTTGGTAGAAACACATTTCACAAATATGTAATTTCTCCATTTCACTCCAAAATTCTCCCTTTTACTTAATTTTTTGCTAGAAAATTTTAGCACCCTTAAGAAGATTTACGTCAATGAACTGACCTGTAAGTATAATTCTACTGGTTCTTTTCATGTACAATATTAAATTGTGTTTGACTGCATTAGTATATCATATTTTTCCAC
Organism: Scutellaria baicalensis; assembly: GCA_005771605.1. Classification (NCBI taxonomy): domain Eukaryota; kingdom Viridiplantae; phylum Streptophyta; class Magnoliopsida; order Lamiales; family Lamiaceae; genus Scutellaria; species Scutellaria baicalensis. Next base: position 16,038,706 of record CM016722.1, on the reverse strand, counting down.
GCAAAAACATGAATTTTTCATCTTACACGAAAATATTTGGCCCTTACACGAAATTCTTTAGGCACTACACGAAAATCATTAGGCATTACACAAAAATGATGTTGTTCCTTTGACTTTCTGGATGATCTTTGTTACACGAAAATGTTTAGGCACTACATGATAATGTTTAGGCACTACACGAAAATCCTCCTTTATGCTTACATGAAAAATTGGTTGATTCTTAATTGCATGAAGTAATTCCTGTTTCATTATTTTGACAGTTGAAAGATGAGTTTCTTGTCTGTTGTGGTTTGGTTTGATGGATATTGGGAATGCATAGAATACAAAAGTGGTTAGAGACAGGTGATTCAACTTCAAAAAATAACTTATCAAGATTTATTTGAATCAATTGATGAAGTTGTGCGTGCTGATGAGTGGTAGAGATATGTCATCCATTCAGTTGTGGAGGATGAATGTAGGGTGAAAAAAATCAAAATCAGGAACAATGCAGATCTTACAAGCGTGTTGTCTATGATCGATGACGTTCTTGTTGTTTTTGTTACCCTAAAAAGTAGAAATGTGGGAGCCTTTGGTCAGAGCAGCAACGCAGATGGTCCTTCATTTAATGTTGGATCCTCGTACCACGAACAAGTTTATGGAGATTATTCAAATATTCCAAGTGGGCTGCAAAATGATCAAGCATTTTATGTCAAATGGAGTATACTGAATGAGAATGAACAGTGGGGACATTTTGGGACACAATCTAATGATGATTGGCGGCCTTGGCTATCATTTAGTGGTCGGGTTAATAATAGAGTGGATTTGGAAATGGATGACCTTGACTTAAATATGTCTCCAATAGATTGTGCCCAAGAGGAATACCACAGAAATAAGATTTTCATGAACATGCATATTTCATAGTGGATTTCATGATGGTATGCATAAAAGTGTTATATTTATGAATGCAATGCATCTATTTCATATTCCTGAATAATATATTATATTTTAATTGATGTCGAATGCCTTTTGCAGATGTGAACAACGAGCAAGTTGGGATAGAGGATGTCGATCAAGATGCGGATAATGATTTTGAGCTGGATAATGAGGATGCACCATTGTTGGACGAGGAGCACGTGAGGTATTTTTGACATACATTGGGATGCGGAACCCCGATAATGTTGACGATACCTCTGTGACACACTTTCAGCCAGAAGGCAGTCATGGGGGTTCGAATGTTCATGGTTCAGCCTCTGCACCGAATTATGCTTCGGAGTGGTTTATCCCTGAGATTCCCTCTGTTGATCCATCTGTTTATTCCAAATCTGGTGCTCGCCAGTTGAGTACAGAAACGCTTCACAAAGGATCTACTTTTAGGTCCAAACTTGAGTTGAAGAAAGCAGTTGGTTTATACCATATTGAAAATCAGGTTGCATACCGTGTGGAGCATTCTGATAAGCATGGTTTGTTTTTGAAGTGTGTCCAGAAAAACTGTCTCTTCGTTATGAATGCTTCTGAAAAATATTGGATTTGGTGCATTTCCAAAATTGTTATCCCACATCTGTGTTCGTCGGAGTTGAACAGTAGTGACCCACATCGCCTTACTTCTACTTTGATCGAGGAGTGCTTTGTTGATGCACTACGGAAATAGAATTCCAAACTCAATCCTCGCAATATCATTCAGGAAATGAATGTTCGTCATGGTTTACAAGTGTCGTACAAATTGACATTGAAGGCAAGACGACATGCCATGATTAGGGCTTATGGGGATCCTAACTTGTCGTTTTCTATGCTTCCATCTTACCTAGAGGTTTTGAAGGCTACTAATCCAATGACATACACAACGTTGGAGACACATAGTGATGGGAAATTCAAATATGTTTTCTATGCATTAGCTACCACTATACAGGGATTTCAGGGTTATTCAAGACCTGTCATAGTTGTTGATGGTTGTCACCTAAAAGGGCAGTATAAAGGTATTGAGTTTGTGGCTATTACAAAAGATAGGAATGATCAGATTTTCCCGTTGGCAATTGGTATAAGCAATGTCGAAAATGATGCATCCTGGAGTTGGTTCTCAACTCATATGAGAGAAGCATTTGGAGCCCCTGCCCAACATTTATCGTCTCAAATCAACATGTGAGCATCACGAATGCCGTTGCACAAGTGTTCCCTGAGGCATCACACGGTTTATGTTGTTACCATTTGCAGCAAAATTTGGCTACGTATGGGAAGTATCTGGTTAGCTTCTTCAATAGGGCTGCATACTGTTATCATCCCAGTGAGTTCGAGAAGTACGTCACTCATTAATGCTTGCATTTTTTGTCGATTTTGGAATCAGCGCAGCAGAGGAGACCATGGCTGGAAGAAGGTTCGACGATGGCAGCAGATCAATTAGGGAGAGAGGGATCGAGCAAGAGAGATTGATCTGTGAGAAAGGGGGAGAGAGAGAGAGAGATGTGATGTGTCACACAATGGGAGGGTGAGGTAGATTTGAATGGTGACTCACCCTCCATTCTACACATAGAAAATGGGTCCTGATTTGTACTACGAATCGGGTCCGAAAATGAATCTTCTTAGCCCGATATTTTATTTTGTATACGGATTAAAGACAATTGAGTCCTTGTATAAGAAAAATATATATCGAGTCCAATTTCATTAATTAAAATTGGATCAAGCAATTTAACGATATATATAATTTCCTTGTGATAAAATTAATTGATATCTTAGACTAGTAAATGTTTATTATATGGCTTTTATAAATTTAAAATATTCTTAATTAATAGTTAATTTTAGGGTATTATAGTATTGTAATGACACATTTTATACTCAACCCTATTATCAGTTTAGTTTTCCGACTTAAATCTAAATTTCGAAAAGATGGATCGAACTTAATTTCTGGAATTAACTTATTAAAATTCCGATGAATTCCGATTAGAGGTTAATTTTATTAGGGGTGATACAATCATTGCTAACAATTAGTAACCCATGAAATTTTAATGTTTACATTTATTTTTTAATATTTAATATATATTGTCAATTTGTGGTTATTCCAAATTTTCACTCAATTTTTTTAATTTATATATATATATATACATATATAATTTATAGCTTAAATCAATTAATTCATTTAATGATAATTGATAACAATTAGTAGCCATGAAATTTTAATGATAATTAATAACAATTTGTAACCTATGAAATTTTAGTCAAGATATTTTAATATAAGAATTAATTGTTATTTTAATGAGGCAATCCATTTTAATATGTATAAATTAATTGCTAATAAATATAGTCATTACAAATTGGAAAAAAATTAAATCAAACATATCATGAATAAGAATATTATGTCCATATTATTTCAAGAACAAAAAAATAAGTAATTCATAAAAAGAATTATTGATTGTCCATATTATTTCAATATATGTTAATGTTAAGTTTTGATGAATATATATGTTAATACGAATATAGTAATATACATTAGATTAAATATTAATAGAAAGTGAGATGTTAATTTATGTTAATACAAATTAATAAGAAAATACTAAATATAATGTATTTTAATTTTACTTTAATTTTAATTAAAAATATGATAAAGTGTAAGTATTACCTACAAATTGACAATACAAATAATTTTTAAAGTCATGTGAATATGAAAATAGTTTTGATGCATTGTTATTTGTTACTCAAATGTATTGCATTTTTATATTAACATTTTGATGAATATGTAAATATTAATGTGATGGAGCCTAGGACGTGCATGCAAATTACAAGTATATATATGATGGAGGGTAGGACGTGCATTCATTAATGAATAAGTTGCTAGCCAGCCAGCCTAACTAATATATTATTTGCAAAGAAAGATCAGTAAATAATAACGTGGTAAATGTTGTTGATGAGTATAAATATAGCATGAGTTGATCATCATCAGGTTACTTTATTTCCTAAAACTCGATCACCACCATTTTCGTTGTGCATAAAACTCTAAGTGTTCAGCTGCTGCACCTGATCATTGCTGCAAGCATAACACACTATAGAACGAGTTTGCTGCAAGTATCGATAACTTACAGAAGAACTGTTTGATAGAGTTCAAAATCGGAAAATCAGTAGAGGTTCATTCACCCCCTCCCCCTCTGAACCTCTGCACCACTTAGGACCAACAATCACCAAAGACAACTTTAGGACCTTTACATACTTGGAAGTCTGTGAGTGTTCTTTTATTATCAGTCATGTAACTGGAGCAACTACTATCGATGTACCATACTTCGCTGCTACTCCCTGACAATTGTTCCTGTAAGAATTTCAAGCTTTCTTAGGTACCCATACTCGAGTCCTTCAGTGTTAGTTTCCTTATGGACCCAAACGTGCTTAACAACAATTGATTTGTTATCAGCTTTGTTTACTCCTCTGCAATTTTCAGTATGCAAAGGATATTGTCTGAAACTTGTATGTGTGTGGGTGTGTTTCCTATGATGCATAACAGATCTTCTACTACACCTCCCTTGAGTACAAACTCCTTTGGGTTTAGATATATAGATCTTGGTATCAGTAGGGTAGAATTTTTTCTTCTTAGCCATAAATGATTGTTGTTGTTTGCTCGTACTTGCAGCGAATTGATTTCGCTGAAGTTTGAAGCGTACTTCAAGCTTACCACCATAGGCTACAGTAAGGGGTTATTTCCCTTATCTTCTGAGCTTGCAACGTTTGTACTAGTAGTTCCCTCTGACTTGATTGTTACTTCTCGTACATTTAGGGTTTCTCCTTGTACAAACTAAGGTGCTCCAGAAGTGCTTGTTGTTGAGACAGAAGTATCCTCACTATAACTCAGTCCAGTATGCTTGCTTATTTTTTATTGTATATTTAGCAGAGCATCTAAATCTTTTGAGGACTTTTTAAATGTGTTTATAGTGGTGTGCAAACTTCTCTTTTCATTTTCAAGCTTATTCACCAGCAACTTGAGCTCGCTTACTTCAACTCTAAGGTCATTGAATGCTTTATTCTTTTCTTTTTCTATGGCAAGATCCATAGTGAGTGTACCATGCTCACTTTTAAGTTGAAGATTTTCTTCTTTAAGCTCTCGATGGGCTGAGTTTATTTGTTTAAAGTCACTTATGATTTGCCTAAAGTCTTTAATTATGTTCAACATTTTATTTTCCTTAAAAACAGAGGTTTTAGATGTTACCTCATCACTATCTTCCTCTTGTTCTTTTTCCATCAAGCAGATAAGTGCCTCTTCTTCTGATGTAGAGCTATCAGAATCACTGTCAGAAGATAAAGGTTGCTCATTTGCTTCTTTCTTAGTCAATGCAGCATCCTTTGGGGCTTTTGCCTCGCTGATTAGTGCTTTGAGCCTTTGTTTTTCAAATGGTTTCTTCTCTCTTCTCTATGTCCTATCATTCTCAGGATATTTGTGCACTAGAGGATGGGGACAATTCCTGGCATAGTGTCCAGGCTTCATGCAATAAAAGCGTAAGTCAGTGTCACTTACAGTGGTTTGTTCTTCCTTGATTTCTTGTAGGTGACTGTTTTATGAAGTTATTTGGTCTTGAGTTGTTGTTCACAAATATTTTAAATTTTTAACCAGAAGTGTCATGTCCTCCTCAACATCATTTTGAAGGTTACTGGTTGCTTGTTGTTGTTCACTTTACTAGTATCCTTTGAAGTTCTTATTGTCAGTGCAGTAACCTTTGAACTTGATTCATCGGCTTCCTTTATCATTCTGTTTATGTCGAATTTATAGGCTTTCAAATCTGAGAAAAGATCAAACATGTTCATGGGTTTCAAATCCATTGACACTTTCATAGTTGTCGTTTTGCTGTCCCATTCAATAGGCAAGGCTCTCAGTACCCTCATGTTTTTCTCTCTTTGGGTGTAATGTTTGTCCAGTGATTCCAACTCATTTGCAATGCCTTTGAATCTTAGATCCAGATGTTTCAAAGTCTCTCCAGGCCTCATTTCGAATAACTCGAACATTTGGGTGGCTGTGGAGACTTTGTTCTCCTTGGTGAGTTCAGTGCCGTCACATATTTGTTCAAGCTTATCCTATATCTCTTTAGCGTTTTTGCAAGTTGATAGGTAGAAAATTGGTGCATTTAATTGTGGTTTGATTTGAGATTTTATAATCTTTTATGTGATTGAATACACCGTTTTCATATCTATATATGTTTTTTGTATCAAAATACTTCATATATCATTTTCACTATTAATCAGGAATTTTGGAGTATATTTTGATTTACAGATATGTTCATGGGCTGAGAAATGAAGACAATCGAAGTTGGGGCAATTTGGGCCCATAAGCCCATCACACTGGATCACCCAATGTCATCCTAGTCTGCCAATGTGATCCGTCTGCAACCCAGCTCAGCGAGATTGTGTACGAGATTTTGGGCTGGAATAGGGTTAAGCCCATCTCCAAAAGGGTTAAAAAGATATGTTCACACACATAATTAGGGAGAGATCTTTCTTTTCTTTGTCTCCAAGCCACTCTAGAGAGAGAATTATTTTAATAGATTAGTTTCTTTTCTTATGGATTATTATTCTACTTTCATGGATTTGATTTCAAGGATGCTTGGATAATTCTTCAATTCCGGTTAGCAGGGATGTTTGAACCCATATATTTATTTATGTTTTGATTAATTCTGTTTCCCCTTCTCGATGTTTGATTGAATTTATTATGCTATCTGTGTTGTATGATTTCAATTATTGATGCTTGATTTAGATTGATCACCTAGGTTAAGTGTTTGATAATTGATTGCTAGAATCTTAAATCATGAATCCTAATTGTTGTGGTTTAATTTTCATTGGTAGTAAACTAGAGGTCGTGTATCTCTAGGGTAGCATAATCCTAGATTATCAAATCGAGTTTGTGTATTTGGAGTCTAGTTCATCCTATCGTCTTGGTGATTAATGCATTTGATGAATTAAATGTAGAGAGTTTATTCTAGGTTGTTCAATTGAATAGAGTTAATTAGTGATCTTATCCTAATTTAACTAATCTTAAGAGATCACGATTCGGTTTAACAGAGCTTGTTGTTAGACTGAGGGTGATAATTCCATGATAATCTGAGAGAGGGGTGTAACATTGATTAAAGCATAACTGATATTGGGGGATAATTGAACTGTTAACTGAAATGTTTTCCATCATTTGATTACTTGTTTAATTTGTTTTCTACGTTCTTAGTTAATTTTAGTGTTAGTTACCAATCAATCTAAAACCCCCAATCTTTTCTGTTTCTTGAATTGAACATATGTGACATAATTAAATCTTCACTCCTCTTGGGATCGACTCTGACTTGCCCTATCTACTAGTTAGTTAGGTTAGGAAGGTTTTTTATTTAATTTTATCGCGTCACGACAGCGCGGTCAAATTTTGGCGCCGTTGTAGGGGAGTGATTTGAATTAAATTGTGTCATCTTGTGTCTTTTATTTGAAAAAAAAAAAAGGAGTTCAATTTCGAATATTGATTCAATTTTGCTGCTTCCAAGTCTGCTCTGTTGTGCTCTGTTTCTCACACTGAACACCTAGTGTGAACTGATTCTTCCAGTGTCGTTTTGTGCAGTTTGTGTTCTGTAAATTTTAGGTGCTTTGAGGATCTTTTTCAGGTTGAGGATTTGTATCAAAGTGGGAAATGACTGCAAATCAAACGTTGAAGGAATTGGCTACTACATTTACTCCGCAATCATTTTGCATTAAGTTTCCTGATTTTGATGAGAATGCATATTTTGAGCTTACCTATGATTTCATACACTTATTACCTTCTTTTCATGGCTATGCAGATGAGGACCCATATAGATTCTTGAAAGAATTTAATTTCGTTTGCTCAAGTATGAAACCTTCAAGAGTGACCGACGATCAAATTAAGTTAAGGGCTTTTATATTTTCAGTGAAGGACTCAACAAAGGATTGGTTGCTTTATTTGTCAGAGTCTGTCACCACATGGGCCGAGATGGAGAGATTATTCTTAGAGAGATATTTTCCTCCATCTCGAGTAATCTACATATAAAAGAAGATTTATGGTATAATGCAAATGCATGGAGAGTCTTTTTATGAGTATTGGGAGCGTTTTGAAAGGCTGGTGTCAAGTTGTCCACAACATCAAATATCTGAAGCACTCTTAATCCAATACTTTTACGAAGGACTTTCATGGGTGGAGAGAAGTATGATTGATGTAGCAAGTGGAGGATCAATAGCCGATGTAACTCTAAAAGTAGCACAAAGACTTATTCTTAAGATGGCTATGAGTTCACGACAATTTGGTTTTCCACAAATGGAATCATACATCAATATGGAGGATCAGTCTATTTTGCCAAGTGAGAAGCAGCTGGAAGAGTCGAAAAACCCTGCAGAAATTCTGAAAAACGAAGAAGACGAATATTCTGCCGAACAGTCAGACACTGTGCCTCCAATGTCGAAACAATTATCAGTGTCAAAACTCCAGAATCTGCACAGGTAAAAAACGAATTTTCTGAAAAATGTCCTATTGACTTGGTTCGTTTCCCTTCTAGGTTAGCAAGGGCAGCGAAAGAAGAGCTCAAAAAGCCATAAAAAGTTCTGAAAATCAATGAAAAAAATGAATTATGCCCCGCTGGCCAATGTCAAATTGTTGAAGTACTCAATTTTGGAGGACAAAAGGAAGCACATTGAAGAAATATTCGTATTAGATGAAGTCCAAACACCTTTTCAAGCACTTCCCATCAATTTTCCAAAATTGAAAAGCATAAAAAGGAGAAAGCTCAATGGAGGGACAAACATTGTAGTTTCTAATGCGTCGTCTCGAAGACCACTTCCAAAACCTCCTTGGTGATCAGGTGACATCTATTCCATACTTATTATTTTTCTCTCATTTCTTTGCATGTTTGGATCTTGTGTTATCTTTATTTTGTGTTGTGATTTGTGTTGCTTGGGGATAAGCAAGATTCAAGTGTTGGGAGATGGGGAATGTTGCATAATTGAGAAAGTGTGGAATAAATTGTATCTTGCTTTTAGATTCATATAGTTGCATGTAGATTGTTCGTTTTCTTTTAGTTAGATTGCACGTTTAATTGCTTTAGCACGTTTAATTATTGTTTACATTTGTGTGTATATATATATATATATATATATATAAACAAAAAAATTGGAAAATGAAAAAAAATGACATTTTTTTTTTGAGTAAGTGAGCTTGCAATGATGATTCGAGTGTTATTGATTTTATTTTTTGGAATTCATTTGTGTTGGATGAAGTGTTGTTGAGCATTGCTTTCTGTTGGTTAAAATTGTTAAATGTCGTCTTGGGAAATTACTGTTAGATATGATAACATTGGATTGAAAATTGATCTATGATGGTGAATTGATTTGCTTGCTTACTTGTGTCTTAAGATATGCTTTTAATTCCTTGATGGAAGTAGTCTAAATTGAAATTTGTGAAAGTTTGATCACTTTTGATGAACCCATTGGTTGGAAAAAAATTATGGGTATGGAGAAAAGGTGATGAGTTGAAAAAAAATTGAGATTGGAAAAGATGATGGAGGTGTGGAATCAGCTGCCTACTCTTAGGGATCCGCGTTTGAAAGTTAGAATGTGAAAAACAATCACAATAAACGGACTAACCTAAGAGTGGTGTGGAGCTGCCAACCCCATCCAAAAAAAAAAAAAAAGACGAGAAGTGATCATCGTCTATGAAAAAAAAAGTGAAAACAAAAGGTTAAAAAAAAAAAAAGAGAAAAAATTGGAGTGAAAGGGGTGACTCATTATGTGTGAAGTCTTGATAAATTTTGATCTAAATGAAGGAAATCATAAAAGGAGTTGAAGTGTGTTGATTGATGTGGGTAGTGGAGTAGATCGATCAATTGTCTATGAAATTTTATATTTCCGATGTCCTGCCTAAATTTGTGATTTCTTGAGATAGTTGCATTTAGTCCAACATGTTTTTGCTTGCGTATGCTTTGTTTGACATGAATTTGAATTCCCACGAGTGTTAGTAAGGATTTGAGCAAGCGATACTCTCTTTCATTTTTTATTTCCCATATGCTTTAATTCTTTGTTGGTTGAGGACAATCAACAGTTTAAGTGTGGGGGGATTTGATAAGTAGAAAATTTGTGCATTTTATTGTGGTTTGATTTGAGATTTTATAATCTTTTATGTGATTGAATGCACCGTTTTCATATCTATATATGTTTTTTGTATCAAAATACTTCATATATCCTTTTCACTATTATTCAGGAATTTTGGAGTATATTTTGATCAAGAGATATGTTCATGGGCTGAGAAATGAAGACAATCGAAGTTGGGGCAGTTTGGGCCCAAAAGCCCATCACACTAGATCACCCAGTGTCAGCCCAGTCTGCCAATGTGATCCGTCTGCAACCCAGCCCAGCGAGATTGTGTACGAGATTTTGGGCTGGAATAGGGTTAAGCCCATCTCCAAAAGGGTTAAAAAGATATGTTCACACACATAATTAGGGAGAGATCTTTCTTTTCTTTGTCTCCAAGCCACTCTAGAGAGAGAATTATTTTAATAGATTAGTTTCTTTTCTTATGGATTATTATTCTACTTTCATGGATTTGATTTCAAGGATGCTTGGATAATTCTTCAATTCCGGTTAGCAGGGATGTTTGAACCCATATATTTATTTATGTTTTGATTAATTCTGTTTCCCCTTCTCGATGTTTGATTGAATTTATTATGCTATCTGTGTTGTATGATTTCGATTATTGATGCTTGATTTAGATTGAACACCTAGGTTAAGTGTTTGATAATTGATTGCTAGAATCTTAAATCATGAATCCTAATTGTTGTGGTTTAATTTTCATTGGTAGTAAACTAGAGGTCGTGTATCTCTAGGGTAGCATAATCCTAGATTATCAAATCGAGTTTGTGTATTTGGAGTCTAGTTCATCCTATCGTCTTGGTGATTAATGCATTTGATGAATTAAATGTAGAGAGTTTATTCTAGGTTGTTCAATTGAATATAGTTAATTAGTGATCTTATCCTAATTTAACTAATCTTAAGAGATCACGATTCGGTTTAACAGAGCTTGTTGTTAGACTGAGGGTGATAATTCCATGATAATCTGAGAGAGGGGTGTAACATTGATTAAAGCATAACTGATATTGGGGGATAATTGAACTGTTAACTGAAATGTTTTCCATCATTTGATTACTTGTTTAATTTGTTTTCTACGTTCTTAGTTAATTTTAGTGTTAGTTACCAATCAATCTAAAACCCCCCATCTTTTCTATTTCTTGAATTGAACATATGTGTCATAATTAAATCTTCACTCCTCGTGGGATCGACTCCGACTTGCTCTATCTACTAGTTAGTTAGGTTAGGAAGGATTTTTATTTAATTTTATCGCATCACGACAGCGCAGTCAAATTTTGGCGCCGTTGTCAGGGAGTGATTTGAATTAAATTGTGTCATCTTGTGTCTTTTTCTGTTTTTATTTGAAAAAAAATAAAAAAAAGGAGTTCAATTTCGAATTTTGATTCAATTTTGCTGCTTCCAAGTCTGCTCTGTTGTGCTCTGTTTCTCACACTGGACACCTAGTGTGAACTGATTCTTTCAGTGTCGTTTTTTGCAATTTGTGTTCTGTAAATTTTAAGTGCTTTGAGCATCTTTTGTAGGTTGAGGATTTGTATTAAGGATTTTTATTTAATTTTATCGCGTTCCGACAGCGCGGTCACAAGTCTTGACCTTGCTGAAGGTTCCTTTATTGAGAGTGATGAATAGAGCATTCTTTGAAACATTGTTAATATTAGCTCTTCTTCTCTCATCAGTTGTCTATTCATGGCCGACATTTTCGACAACAAATGTGGTATCACTGCAGCATCCACTTTATCTCCATCTGCTTCAATAATAGCTCTTGCGAAGATAAGATTAGGCTTGGTTATCACTAGTGGTCCTTCAATAATGACGTATCACATTTTGTCGTGTATAGCAAATAGATGTGCTTGTATCTTGATTTTCAAGTCATCGTACTCCTCTATGGAAAATATAGGTAGCTTATGGTTGGATGCATCCATGATATGATTAGTAAAATATGAGTTTTTTAAAAGTAAGGAATCGGGGAAAAGACCAGTGCAGATTGGTTTTTAGTCCAACCTGCTCTGATACCACTTGTTGGTCCCAAGTGATAAAACGTTTAGGGGGTGAATAAACTTCTTCTAATTTTTCAAACTTTTCTTAAAAGTAGATATAAGTTTTCGTTACTAAACTGGTAGCTAGCAAGCTTATTGTTCAGAGGTTGCTGTAGTAACCTAATGAAAAGGTTATTACACAGATAAAACTTTCTTAGAGTTTTTTGCATCGAAAAATATATAAACACTTTTGAAACTATATTCTTCTTTAAAGAGTATGCAGTATGCTTAGAATGATAAGGATGACAGGAAATATATGCAAGCGATCTGCAGTGGCTCAAGGGTGGAGTAATCCCTCTATGTCTACTATACTCCTTCTGTAGGAGAAACTTCGTTAAGGCTTTGATTTACATAGCCTAACTATTATAAACTTGTCCTAACAAAGAGTAGCAAGTTTCTACACATGTTGCTTTGCCTACTTGAGCAAATGACCCACACAAGGTTCTTACTCTTCCTTGAAGAGTGAAGACTTAGCAGGAATGCACTTCCTCGCACTAAGTACTCCTAAACAATTTAAGAATAAAAGTACATTTGTTTCTTCAACTTTTGTGCAACAAGCTTCTGTGAAAACCAAAGTCGAAGGTAGCTTGCTGGCTTACATTGAGTGACTGAAACTTAGAGCTTTGAGTTTGAAGATAGTGAGCTTGAGTTCACGTAGATTAGTTTTAGATCAACAGTTGTTTCAGTGTCCACTCATCTGTATTTATAAACTCGAAAATCTGCCCATTGAAGTAGGCAAATCTTCAGCATTTCTTGATCTTTATCGTACAGATGCATTTAATGTAGTTGAGTTTTTCTGATCTGTAGCATCCTTCATTTGTACACGTGTCTCCTTCTGATTTACTTCATCTTGTTTGATCCTTGTACTTAATTGACTCTTCCTCGGAGTGACATTGGATCATGTACTGGTATTCTCTTTAGATTGCTATATCCATTTTATCTGCAATGAGCTTCTACTTCAACATCATTCTATTCCAATATCCTACAACATCCTTTACTTTGCATAGTAACTTTTCGTCTTCTGCATTGGTGTTTCAAATTTGTTCAATACATATGGCTCAAAATAATAATATAATTTGTGCAGTACATATAAACATATATATGAATAGGAATTAATTTTAATTTCCACTAACTTAATATGTATATTTTGAGTTAAAATTTGTATTTTTATCCAATTACATCATAGTTACAAATGTACGTACTAAGTAAAATATAAAGTTTCGATAATTAATTAAATATTTCATCACTTATTTTTAGATCCTACAAAACATGCATATATAATGTATTAATGATATTGAATATATACCATTATTATATACAATGGTTCTGCGTCGCACATGAAGAATACTAATCAAATAATTATCATAAGAAATTTCATGTTTGATCCAAAATAAGTAATTACATGATAATGTACGACGTGCAAATAAGTGTATTATATTTGAAATTAAATACTATATAACTTAATTGGTCCAACAAAATGCTAGCTAGACAAACTAATGAAAGAATGAAATTAAGTGCGTGGGTGATCTCTCTTAATTGTGTCGGCCTAGTTAGAATCAATCAATTAATCAATCTTGTGCATTTGATTGTGATCGACGACTGCAAATATGGCGTGATTAAATAAAAAAAGTTATAACTTTTTCAAAAATTACAAACTTAATTAACTCCTCCAGCATTGGAGCTAGTGGTAGTTTTGTAAAATAACACAAAAAAGTAACCAACATGATAATGATGTGGTCGAACTGACCACATTCGAACTACCCCGGGAAACCAATCGACTTGAAGGCTAATCGATGCGAACAAAACAAAGAAGTATATAGAATGTATGGGCGAACAGGAAAGTTCGCGCTCTGTAAAGAGATATGGGCGAACTAATTAGACTTACAAGCTGAGATGTCGAACTAAATTTGGAACGAACTAATTCAAATTTGAAGCAACCGCCACGATCGCGAGTATCTCGCCCACTTCCCACTTTTTTTAGGAGAAAATCTAACTGCCACGTTTTTCAGGGAGTATTTATAACCCTTATCTTTCTATTCACACACACACACACAAAATTATACACAAAAATTATTGAGCAAAAGAGCAATAGCAAAGTTTTTCCCAGATTACTGACTTGAGCGTCGGAGTCCCTTCACCGGGAAAAACCCCCGGTGTTTTTTGTTTTTTTGCAGGTCTTTTAAATCGTAGAATTCCAATCGGCGTCGGAGAATTCCAATCGACACCGAGAAAAGAGAAAATTGAAGCGTGGACAAATCAATTGGCGCCGTCTGTGGGAAGTAACAATTTCTTTCGTAACCTTGAGTTATTAAGATGTTGAGTAATTGTGAAAATGGTGAATACCAGAGGATCTCGAAGGAGGTTGGAAGAAGGAGCGCAATCTGTGCGACAAGACGAGGACCAGAGTTCTGCACCGGTGAATCCTCCCGGCACTGTCACCTTGACACCGGAGGAACTTTCGGCTTTGATAGAGGCAGCTGTCCAGAGGGCTCTAGGTAAACAAAGGGCCGAGTCACAACAAGGCAACACTGATATTCATGCCCGAAAGGAGCCAGAAGGTGACAAATCTCGAACGGATGAGCAAGAGAGTCAATCTGATCACCCTCGAGGCCAGAAGCGAGGACATGTCGAACTGTCCGAGAAGGTGGACGATCTCAGAAAGGAGTTGAGAGAAGTCCAGAAGACTGTTCGACGGATTCCTCGGAGTTCCAGGGGAAATCCTTTTTCTGAAGAGGTTATGGAGGACGAATTGCCAGCCTCCTTTCGGCCGGTGAATTTTGATTATGATGGTACCACTGACCCGTGGGATCATCTATGTAGATTTGAGAATACTGCTCTGCTACATCGGTATTCGGATGGCATCAAATGTCGAGTGTTCGCAACTACCCTCACTAAGGCTGCTCAGACATGGTTTAGCCAGCTGAATGATGGGATGATCCACAACTTCGAACAACTGTCGGAGTTGTTTCTGCACCAGTTCGCCAGTTCGAGGAGGCAGAGGCGATCTACTCAAACCTTGTTCGGTGTGAAACAGAAGGGGGATGAGACTTTGCGGAACTATGTCAAAAGATTTACAGCTGCTACTTTGGAAGCTCCCGAAGCTTCGGATGATTTGGTTGTTAGTGCTTTCATCCAAGTATTGAAAGAAGGTGATCTCCATACTTCGTTGGTTAAGAAAACACCCAGCAATTTTGATGACTTGTTACAGAGGTGCACCAAATACATTAACTTAGAGGAGGCAGTTCGAATGAAGAAAGGTGAAAGTTCGAGTCGAATGAGTAGGCCGCAACAAGAGCATGAAGGAGCGAGAAAGAGAGATGGAGGGAAACAGCGAGCAAGGTTCGCTCCACCCCCCTTGAGAGATAATCGAACAGGACGGAGGTACGAACAGTACACGCCCATGATCATGTCACCCGGACAGGTGTTGATGGAAATATGGAATCTGCCCCAACTGAAATGGCCGTCGACCTGGAGTCCTAATCCGAAGAAGCTATCTACCTTCGGTAACGGTAAATTGTGTCGATTTCATAATGAATATGGGCATGGAACTGATGAATGTTTGCATTTACGAGATGAATTGGAAAGGCTAATCAGGGAAAACAAATTAGCTCGTTTCGTCCGTCGAACTCGATCGAACCGTGAACAGAGGAACGATCAGGAAGAGCCGAGACGGGAAAGAAGGCAAGAGCAGCAAGAATTACCTCCACCTCCACCTCCCCCAGCGCGAGCTAGACCCGAACGGGAGAAAAGACCCACTATTCACATGATTATGGGTGGGCCAACAGATGGAGATTCCAACAGAGCTCGAAAGGTGAGACTTAATTCTGTCAAGCAAGAACAGAATACGGTTCACTCGATTTTCGAGGAGGTAGCGATCGAGTTCGGAGTTCGTGATCGTGTTGCAATTCAAAGTCCCCAGTTCGATGCCATGGTGATCGTCGCTGAAATAGGAGGCTTCAATGTTGAACGGGTGTTCGTGGATACGGGAAGTTCAGTAGACATTATGTTCATGGATTGCTTCAAGAAGATGAGATCAACAGTTGAGGTAAAGACTGTAGAAACTTCACTTTACGGTTTTGCAGGAGAATCTATGACAGTGTACGGCAAAGTCCAACTTCCTATGGTGCTAGGAGACGGGGAATGGAGGCAGAACAAGACAATGAGTTTCCTGATAGTGGACGCACCCTCTTAATACAATGTGATCCTAGGTCGTCCTTCTCTGAGTTCGTATGCTGCAGTCATTTCACCTGCACATTTAATGATGAAGTTCCCTGTTGAAAATGAGGAAGGGCGAGTAGTGGGAGTAGGAGTTGTACATGGCGATCAGCAAACTGCCCGACGATGCTATGTAGCTGCGGTTCGACAATCTGAGTCTCGCAAACGCCATAGCGAACAGAGGGATGATGTTGATCGAAGAAGGGATAAGAGTTTAAAGAAGGGAGATGAAACACAGACTGTAGAATTCGAAGAAGGCGAACTGATGAGCGTGGAGTTAATCCCGGAACTGCTAGGGCATTCAGTTCGCCTAGGAAGTCAATTGTCAGAACAGGTTAAGGGAGAAATCGTAGCAGCTCTCCAAGATAATGTGGATCTGTTCGCATGGAAACCTGAAGATATGAAGGGTATAAATCCGGAAGTAGCAATGCACAAGTTGAATATCAAGCCTGATGTTCGTCCGATTAAGCAGAAACTAAGACATTTTGGGGATCAACAGAATGAAATTATCAAGAAAGAGGTTGAGAAGCTACTAGAGATCGGGCACATCGAGGAGATCCAGTATCCTCGATGGCTGGCTAATGTTGTGTTAGTCCCGAAACCAGGGAACAAGTGGTGGATGTGTATCGATTTCAGGGATTTGAATAAAGCTTGCCCCAAGGATCATTATCCTCTCCCGCGGATTGATAAACTAGTAGATTCCACCGCAGGATGCGAACTTCTGAGTATGATGGATGCAGCACAAGGATATCACCAAATCATGTTGCATCCAGAAGATAAACCCAATGTGGCCTTTATTACTTCTTCAGGTACATATTGCTATACGGTCATGCCGTTCGGTTTGAAAAATGCAGGAGCTACTTACCAGCGAATGGTGGACGAAGTGTTTAAACACCAATTGGGGCGCAACATGGAAGCATATGTCGATGATATGTTGGTGAAAAGCACACAGGCGAACACACATGCCGAGGACTTGAGGGAAACCATGGCGACGATCCGAAAGCACGGGATGCGATTAAACCCAGTCAAGTGTTCGTTCGGAGTAAGAGCAGGGAAGTTTCTGGGATATATGGTGACGAACAGGGGAATAGAGGTCAACCCCGGCAAAGTCCGAGCTATACAAGGAATGACGCCTCCTCGAACCATCAAAGAGGTACAAACACTAACTGGCCGCATCGTTGCTTTAAGCAGGTTTATATCCAGATTGGCGGATAGAGGTTTACCTTTCTTCAAAATTTTGAGGAAGAATGGTCGGTTTAGTTGGGATGCGGACTGTCAAAAGGCATTTGACGATTTAAAGGCGTTTCTCCTCACACTCCCTTTGTTGAAACAGCCTGATAAAGGTAGTGTGATGATTGTGTACTTAGCAGTCGGAGAAGAATCATTCAGTTCAGTTCTCATCCGTGAAGAAGGCAGAGATCAGTTCCCTGTCTACTTCGTTAGTAAAGTTCTTCATGACGCAGAAACCCGCTACACCGAGGTAGAAAAAGTCGCTTACGCCTTAGTCACTACGGCAAGGAGGCTGAGACCATATTTTTTGGGCTATGAGATCACTGTACGAACTAACCATCCGCTGAGTGTAGTGTTGGGAAAACCGGATGCATCAGGAAGGCTAGTAAAATGGGCCGTCGAATTGGGACAGTTCGATTTGAAGTATGAACCGCGAACAGCCATAAAAGGTCAAGCATTGGCAGACTTTATTCAGGAAACCACCAGAATACAAGACAAGAGAGAGTGGGAAGTATTTGTAGATGGATCGTCGTCCCGCCAGGGCGCAGGAGCGGGGATATTATTGATCAGCCCCGAGAAAGATGAGTTAGAATTTGCCATAAAATTTCAATTTAAGACGTCTAACAATGAGGCAGAATATGAAGCTTTTTTGCAGGGATTGAAAATAGCCGAACAAGCTGGAGCCCGAGAAATGATAGTTAAATCAGATTCACAATTGGTGACACAACAACTCCAAAACCAATGTGAAGTTAAGGAAGATCGTATGATTTCTTACGTACAGAAAATAAGAGAGATGAAGAAACGATTTGAAAAACTTCAGATCGAACAGATACCTCGGAACGAGAATCAGAAAAAGGATTATCTGGCAAAGATCGGGAGTTCGTTACAGGACTGTTCGAAGAGAAGTATTACGGTTATGGGAGTGGGAAAGGAAAACGAGGTGATGAATGTCGACCTGACCGAGCATGACTGGAGAACTCCTTTCTTGAATTTTTTAGGAGGAGTAAGAGAAGGACAGGCCAAAGACCTCGAGAAATTGGAAAAACAAGCTCGATTCTACTATACTCTTGATGGAGTGTTGTATCGAAAAACTTTTTTACCGACAGATGCAAGATGTTTATCCCAAGACAAAGAAATCAAGGTTTTGAAAGAAGCGCACGAAGGGGGATGTGCCGAACATGCGGGAGCTCGAGCACTTGCTCGAAAGGTCGCACGAGCTGGTTTCTATTGGCCTACAATGAAGAATGATGCTGAAGAATTAGTTCGGAAGTGCAACTCCTGTCAGAAACATGGATGGAGAATTCACACTCCGGCAACAGATATGCTTACGGTATGTTCGCCCTGCCCTTTTGCTAGATGGGGTATTGATATAGTTGGTCCACTCGTTAAAACCAGAGGAAATAAACAGTTCTTGGTGGTGGCCGTGGATTACTTTACTAAGTGGGTCGAGGCAGAACCTTTGGTCAAGATCGCCGAATCCGATATGATCCATTTTATATGGAAAAGTATTTGTTGCAGATTCGGCTTACCCAGGATTTTGGTATCAGATAATGGAGCTCAGTTCAGAGTCAAAAAGATCACGGGATGGTGTAAAGAAATGAAAATTTTACAAGTGTTTACTCCAGTGGCCCATCCTCAGGCAAATGGGCAAGTCGAAGTAGTTAATCGAATCATTCTAAACGGACTTAAGAAACGACTTGAATTCGAGAAATCGAACTGGGTGGACGAACTACCATCAGTCCTGTGGGCATATCGAACTTCATCCAGATCAACTATGGGAGAAACTCCTTTCAGTTTGGCATTTGGAATGGAAGCAGTGGTCCCAGCTGAAATTCAAGGAGAAGCTCTACGAATTACTAACTTTGATCCCCAGAAAAATGAAGAATTGATCCGAACAAATTTGTTATTTCTGGAGGAAATCAGAGATGAAGCTAGAGTTCGTCATGAATTATACAAAAGACGTATTCAAGCAGCCTTCAACAGAAAAGTTCGAAAGAGAGAGTTCCAAGTAGGAGATATGGTTTTAAGGCAATCTGATGCCTTGTTGGAGATCGGAAAATTGGATGCCATTTGGGAAGGATCGTATACTGTTACAAAAGTTTTGCCAGGTGGATCTTACGAGCTTGCTGATGAACGGGGAAAGGCGCTGCCTAGACCTTGGCACATCAATCACTTGAAGAAGTTTTATACTTGAAGTATCGAATGCCAGTATGTTGCTTTTTACTTTTTCTTTTAAGTTGTTGTCGCTTTAATAAATAAGAGATATTTTTATACTCCGTGGACGTAGGTCGATTTGACCGAACCACGTTAAACCCTTGAGTCTTTCTTTATTGATTTACACATATTTACGTACATATCTGTTCGAACTACATTGCGGAGCGAACTTAAAGTTCCCTCGGAACTCACTGACTAAACGAATTGAAAAAGTTCCCTCGGAACTCAATGATTAAGCGAATTGAAGAAGTTCCTTCGGAACTCGTTGATTAAACGAATTGAAGAAGTTCCCTCGGAACTCAATGATTAAGCGAATTGAAGAAGTTCCTTCGGAACTCGTTGATTAAATGAATTGAAGAAGTTCCCTCGGAGCTCAACGATTGATCATATTGAAGAAGTTCCTTCGGAACTTAACGATTAAGCGAATTGCAAGAGTTCCCTCGGAACTCGTCGATTAAGCATGCTGAAGAAGTTCCTTCGGAACTTAATGATTAAGCGAATTGCAAGAGTTCCCTCGGAACTCGTCGATTAAGCCAATTGAAGAAGTTCCTTCGGAACTTAACGATTAAACGAATTACAAGAATTCCCTCGAAGCTCATCGATTAAAAATTCCCTCGGAACTCGCTGAGTAAGCGACGAGCTGAAGAAGTTCCTTCGGAACTTAATGATTGAAACAGATTGAAGAAGTTATATTGAACTCAATGATTAAGTGAAGTGAAGAAGCCTCTTCGAAGTTCAATTATTAAGTAAGTTGAGGAAATTTTCTTGAAATTTTGTAGCTAAGTAATTAGAAGAAATTCATTCGAACTTCTGCGATTAAATGAATGGAAAAAGACTAAAGTATGCGAACTGTTTCATTTCGATTAATTCATCAAAAAATACAAGTAAGAAACTTTGAAAAAAGATATTACAACAGGAATGATTGATTAAGAACGATCGGGAGAAGACGACGATTCTGGAGTTAGCTGGATCGGAGCTGGGCGCAACGGATCGAACATATCCTCTGGCAAGTCAACAGTTGGGCCAGATGAGGGCTCAACAGGCGCTGGATAAGACGAACTCGGCCCAGGATCGCCGAACTGGTTGTCGGGAAGAACTTCCTTTACCGCTTCTTCTAAGCAGCCCGACCACCAGTTTGCATCAACATCCTCATCCGGATTCCCACGCCACCCAGGAGGAATGGAATGTGTTTGCAGCACCTTTTGGCCTAGTGCGTTCACATCGAGCTGGAACGCTTCCCCGACTTCCTCCTGGCAGAGTCGAACTGCCTCTTTAAAATACGCCAATGCCATAGGAGCTGCCTTCGAAAGGAAAATGACAGAGTCCCAGAGACGAGTTATGAGCCTTTCTCGGAAAGACTTCGATATTAACTCCATCTCCGAGCTTCGAGCGAACCGGTAAAAGCCCTCAGTATACATGGCTTTTCCGAATTCGACTCGGGAACTCTTTTCCTGTTCGAGTTCCGCCCGCAACTCTCGATTCTCCTCCTCCAGCCTCCAAACTTCAGCCTGTGCATCCGAGAGAGCAGACTGCTTTTCCATGGCAAATTTTTCCTTCGCCAGCAGTAGCTCTTTCCTTCTGGCCACTTCCGAGCGAGCGAGTGCCAACTCCATCTCCCGCTCTTCCAACTTAGTAGATAGGTTTTCGGCTTTGCCGGCATGAGTAGTCAGATCGCTCTCCAATGTTTTCTTTTCCTCTAGCGCCTCCCTTAGGCGATCTCGGCGACGGAAGGCCTTCTTACCCAAGAATTCGAAGTACTTGGCGATGTTTATCACACGAGACAAGTTCACCTTGAACTCCTTCATCTCCCTATCCTCTTCCTCTTTCGCAACCTTCTCGCCCGGAACAATCGCCCCCTCCTGAACGGGCTCTGCCTCAGTTTGTTCCGCGCCAGCCTGCGTGCCTCCCTCAGTTCGTTGTTTTTTGGCCGATCTTTGTGAACTGGAGGGCCCCTTTTTCTTTCGACGAAAAGGGATTGCAACCTCGACCACCTCTTCAGTCATCTCTTCGGTAGGGTTGGTAGCATCCGAAGCATGGGCAGTCAGCGGCGAAGCGGAAGCACGAACAACGGCAACAGCCGAGGGAGACGCAGCAGAAGTACTGCCTCCCTCGGCCAAGTCCGGGTTGGTTTGAGATGCCAGTTCGCTTAGGCGCCTCTCCTCCTTCTCGCGGAAGGCCGCAGCTTGCCTACCATTCACTGCTTGGTCGGCTGGAGAAAAGACATTCTTTTGGGCCTTCGGGATCGACGCGTCAAAGATAAAAAACTTGTTCATTTCCTTATCTGCAACACAATAAAGCGCGTGGTCAATATAATACAGTTCGATAAGTTGGAAAAAAGATAATGAGAAATGAAGGGAAAATTTTAAGCAACCTAGATCGAACTTGCAAGAAACTCGAGTGTTCGGATAGAACCCCCAGAAAGCTAACAATTGTTCGCATGAACTCATGTGAACTATGTCGAATGACCCCCTCCGAAAGAGCCTGTCCAAGGATGCAAGTTCGAAGTCCCTGGGCGGAGCAGGCTCAACTTGGTTCGAACTCTCAGCCCAGGGGATAGTTCGGAAAAACCTATTTGTAGGAGCACGAACGAAAAAATAATATTTTTCCCAGGAGCTGATTTTATCATCTCCTGAGGATAAAAATCGAGCCTGTTTTCCTCTGCTACGAGGGCTCAAATAGAAGCAGAAGGGGTTGGTATGTTTGCGTACAAAGCAAGAACGGAATCGATCGGAGGTCGGCTCGACTCCCATCCATTTGCACACCATGTAAAAAGCTACAATGTAGCTTATAGAGTTTGGGTGCAACTGGTTTGGACACACCCCAAATGCTGAATCGACCTCAAGAAAGAAGGGGTGGATAAGAGGAACTAAGCCTAGAGTGACATGTCTCAAGAACCATGTGTGGCAGCCGGTTGGGGCCCGATGAGGACGATCATCGGGGCCAGGAATAACAACAGAGTAGCCCGCCGCTGCCATGAGCGAACTAAGAAGAACAGTATGAATTTGGGTGGTTTTAGTAGCAGAGAAAACGTTATCTACAGTTTTCTTGCGAGATCGCTTTGGGGGAGAAGAAAGGGTTTGACGGCCAGAGGAAGAAGCCTTCGGAACTGGCAAATCAGAGGTAGGCCGCAAGGGGAATTCCTCGAAGCCCTCCTCAGATTCGCTCTCGTCCCTTAGGTTGATCAAAGAAGGGGAAGCCATTTGAAAAATACGAACGAAGAGAAAAAAGGAAATGAAAGGGTACCTGGATCTGTTTGAGGAACTTTGGAAATCACAGGAGAAGGATTCTTGCTTATGAGTGAAGAGTAATTTTTCGCAGATTCGCAGAAGAGTTTTATGGAAAAGAAGAGGGGGTATATATAGAGAAGCTTCTCGGTTTAGGGGGGAAAAGGCGAAAAGTCTTGAGATCTTAGCCGTTGGATGCAGTTCAATCCAACGGTGAAGACGAAAGGTCACAGATCTTAGCCGTTGGATGCAGTTCGATCCGACGGTGAATACGAAAAGGTGCCTCGGGACGGTGAAAACTAACAAGTCGGATCTCAACCGTTGGATGCAGTTCGATCCAACGGTGAAGACGAAAAGACGCCTCAGGATGGAGGAAGACGTCGCAAGCGGATGATTGATGGGACGCGATGCTTCTTGAAGAAGCGTCGTAATTGGCAACAATGCGAACTGCATCAGTGCGTGAACACACGCACTCCGAAAGGGGGGAGTACTGATGTGGTCGAACTGACCACATTCGAACTACCCCGGGAAACCAATCGACTTGAAGGCTAATCGATGCGAACAAAACAAAGAAGTATATAGAACGTATGGGCGAACAGGAAAGTTCGCGCTCTGTAAAGAGATATGGGCGACCTAATTAGACTTACAAGTTGAGATGTCGAACTAAATTTGGAACGAACTAATTCAAATTTGAAGCAACCGCCACGATCGCGAGTATCTCGCCCACTTCCCACTTTTTTAGGAGAAAATCTAACTGCCACGTTTTTCAGGGAGTATTTATAACCCTTATCTTTCTATTCACACACACACAAAATTATACACAAAAATTATTGAGCAAAAGAGCAATAGCAAAGATTTTCCCAGATTACTGACTTGAGCGTCGGAGTCCCTTCACCGGGAAAAACCCCCGGTGTTTTTTGTTTTTTTGCAGGTCTTTTAAATCGGAGAATTCCAATCGGCGTCGGAGAATTCCAATCGACACCGAGAAAAGAGAAAATTGAAGCGTGGACAAATCAGATAAAATAACACAAAAATATATGATGGCCCCTAGGACGTGCATGCAAATTACAAGTATATATATATATGATGGAGGGTAGGACGTGCATTCATTAATGAATTAGCTGTCAGCCAGCCAGCCTAGCTAATATATTATTTAAAAAGAAAGATTAGTAAATAATAACGTGGTAGATGTTGTTGACGAGTATAAATATAGCATGAGTTGATCATCATCAATATACATATATAGGAGTAAAAAAGAAAAGAAAATGAAGCAAGCATACTGTATTTTGATGATGGTTGTTGTGATAATAGGAATGATGAGCCATGAAACTGAAGCGGCGCGCCAGCTTCTACAAAACGGAATCGGGGATTTGTTGGGGTCGCTCCCCATAGTTGGCGACCTACTTAAGAGCATCCCTGCAATCGGACCCCTTGCGTCTGCCAAGCCCGCAGCTTCAACTTCGTCTGGTGCAGGCCTTGGCTGATATATCTCTTGATTTCATTCTCTATTTCTTCTGCTTCACTTCATGTTATCTAATTTGTTTGTTCCAAGTGGTAGTAGGCTTAAAGGGGAATGAATAAGTCTGAATTTTTCAAACTCTTCTTTAGAAGGATGTTTAAGTCACAGCAGGGAGGTAGCTAGAGAGTTTACTCCTTGTTCAAAATCTGGTTATAAAAGTCTGTCTTCTACATTCTTCTTGCATTATATAACATATATTTTTTTTTTGTGTGGAAGCTAATACGTACACGTGATCTCTAATTTGTTTGACTGATTAACTAGTATTTAATTTCAAAAATAGTTTTACACTTAATCACACGTTTGTTCCATAATATTTGAGATCTTCTCCAACAGAATTCGCCATTTTAGTGTGAATTTTGCACTATTTTGGTGGGAAAAAAATCCAATTTAAATATGCAATTCATCTATGACAGCTGTATAAAGAGTTTTTTTTTTTTTTTTGGATAATCCATACGATTATGTAGCTAATAAAAGAAATAAAGGTTAAAGGTTCAAAAAGGCTAACTAGTGAGAATTATTGAATTTGGTGGGAAATTATTTGCCTAAGTGACTTATAAAAGCGAAGATCATCTTAGATCATTTTCAAAAATTCACACATGTATGTAGTGTCTCGTAATTTCGTAATGGTTGAGTAGCTTGAACTAGAGCAGAAACTTATCTTGTGAGAGCTTATTGCTTAGTTAAAGATGCCAATTGATCATGACGATGAATGTTAACTTCTTTCTTTTGTATGTATTCATTTCACATGACCATTGATAACTGTTGATTTCATATTCAAGCACTACCTAAAAATTCAGGAAACAATATCAGATATTCCCTAAAAAAACAAAACTAATTAAAAAAACCTAAATTAAAATCAAAAGAAGATTCAAATATTGATTATCCTAAACTATAGTCTCCAGCAAAGGCACCAAAACCCTGTTCACTGATTTCTTTCAGCTACTCCCGCAAATGTACGATGTAGATTGTAGAAGTGGTGAACAAGGTCGATCCCACATAGATTATCAGTTAGGATCAATCAATTACCTAAATTCTACCCCTAATTGTATCTAGGTTGTCGAATATCAAAGATGTCAATTAATCTATATATATATATATAAGGAGGACAGTTAGCAAAATTTACAGTTTTGACACTTTCCCTACAAGAAATGTCTAATCAATGTTTAAGGTAATAAAATAATTAAAAAAAGAAAATTAATATGTAATTTACCTCTTTTTTTCAATGTACTATATTTGTTACCCTTTATACTTATTATTATTATTTTTTTGTTCATGACAATTGTTCATTTTTTGAATAATAATTTAATTCTTTCTCATTTTGTTAACTTTAATTATTTAATATCTATAATTATTCTAATTATCAATTTTACAGTTAAATAAATTTAATAATATAGTTTTGTAATTATGAGAAATTTTGTATACAAATAAATGTTTAACATTTATATTTTTAATCGGTTATCTTTTACCTATTTAAAAAATTATTAGTTTATCCTATTATTTATCGAATCATAAGAAAAAATCAACAAAATATAAAAACAAACACAAATACTCATATGTGATCGTCGCACATGCGACGACACTCGTACACGGTCGACCGTGTCCCAAGACACGACCTTGCGCAAATTTGGTGTTTTAGTATGTCTTTTTCAACAATAAGTATGTGATTTTTCACTACAAGTATGTAATTTATTTCCTCGCCACCACCGTGCCTCGCGCGAAAACTAAGAGCAATCTGTGGTTTTATTTCAATTTTATTTAAAGTTAAATGTTAGGATTTATAGTTGTTTCAATGAGACAAACATTTTAGTAGAAGTAAGCTTCTATAAAAAAGTAACCCAATACTTGAGCTTGTTATGTAATATTTTCTAAGTACGAAAGGTCGCTACAGTAAGCAGCAGTAACGCTATGGCAAGAAACAACTTCACTACAGCAAGCAGTAAGGCCATTCCAACAGGAAGCAAGGACTCTAGTAAAGTAGGAGCAACTAGGAGAAGAAAGCTTGCCAGCCGATAAGGTTACCCCAACATAAAGCAATGATAACTTCATTATTTGATGCATTTTAGGGCTTAATTTCATATCATTTTGTGTTGAAAAACACGGAATAGTGGGATTTTATTTAGATTTTATTATCATTTTAAAATTTCACGTTTTTGCTTGATTTGAAAGGAATTTGATAGGTTTTAACACACTACAAGAAATATGCAGAAAGACAACTCAGTAAAGACAACGCTTTCTGTTGTCTTTATAAAATTTACAACAGTTTTTACAAAAAGCGTTGTCTTTCTGTGTTGGATTGCGCAAAAAGACAACGCAAGTTTGCAGAAAGACAACACTTTTGATAAGGTGTTGTCTTTCAGCGCACTTTTGCGCTGATAGACAACGCTTTTCTGCAACGCTTTATAGAGGCGTTGTCTTTCAGCGCATTTTTTGCTCTGATAGACAACGCTTTTTGCAACGCTTTCGTGTGGCGTTGTCTTTGAGCGCATTTTTGCTCTGATAGACAACGCTTTTTGCAACGCTTTATATGTGTGTTGTAATTTCAGTGCTTTTTTTCGACGATTTCTACAACTACTATAAGAAATTCTAGTTTTACCCACACATAAATACCCTCACATTTTATGTGCGGTTATTTAATCACACTTAATTTTAATATGTGTGGGTGATAATGTAGACCAAATAAATTAATTACAAAATTAATATATTCTTAAATAATGTGATGTTATCACTTAATTTTAATATGTGTGGGTGATAATGTAGACCAAATAAATTAATTGCAAAATTAATATATTCTTAAATAATGTGATGTTATGAATATATATATGTATATCAAAAGTTTATAAGAAGGGGATAAGAAGGGGATTCAAACCAGAACCTAGGCAAGACTAGGAAAACCACTAGACTACACAATACTTTAATTTTGTTGTTATTATTACACAAATTATATTTTATTTAAACTGAGCGAGGCTTAAAATTTTTACCCTTAGGGCCCGTTTGGTACGAAGGTTGGGTTTGGACTGGATTGTAATAATTTCGGGCTTTTTACTGTTCATGGAGTATAATTTGGATGTTTGGTGTGGAGGTTTTTGGGATGAGTTTAGTTGTGTTATGTGTTTGGTATGTGTGTTTAAAAAGTGTAATGTTTATAAATTTGTGTTTGGTATATAGGCTGGGTTTGATATATTAGAATAAATGTCCAAAATACCCTTTTGTTCAAATAATGGAAAAGAAAAAAAAAATCTTACCCTTTCATGTTAACTAATACACATGATCTAATGTGTAATACACTTGTACACCTAATCAAGATTTGATACCATTCGTGTGAGAAATATCAAGTATTTTTTTGGCCTGCTTGTCTAAAATATGAAGACCATCACACCTATATATATTATTATGGATGCCAATAAATACAACAACTATTATGGATCTAATTGCAGGTATGATCAGTGACATTTAATTTATTCGAAAAACAAGAAAATTCCCCCTATGATGCAACATTTGCCATTAAATATACAGATTTGAAATATTTTCATAGTTGTGTTTAGAATAGCAAATTAATCCCACATGATGAAGAAGACTTTCCATCATAGAAATAATTGCAAACCTTCTCAATTAATTCATTTTCCAGCAATGAAGAGACATTGTAGGTGTAAATGATTCCTTCTGTTTCTTTCTCCATCTTCCTATATATACTTTAACCATTCATCATATTTTCTCAACAAAACAAATTGTACATATTCAGCCTTTTGAGTTCTAATTTCATTCAATAGAAAAAAGATGGCCAACTTCCATTCCAGATCAAACAGTCTTCCATCTCAATCTCATCCATTGATGGATGATGTCCAACATCTTTTGTGCCGTTTGAAGTCGTCTCAAAACACATCAACATCAGCCACTTGGATCTTTGTGGATTTTCAAGAGACGTTGTGTGTTCGACCAAGGAATATGTTCAAGAGCTTGAATCATCAATCAGGAGAAGCAGAGTTGAAGCAGCCAACACAGAAGAGATCAATGAATTTGTGGCCTCAAGGAAGAAGATGAATAAAATGGTGAACAAGTGCCTCAAGAACATGAAGAGCTTCAACCAGAATTCTAGAGAAGTCCCAGTAGATCTTGAGGCCATTGGTAAGCCAACTCTACAGCCTCGTCATGAGTTTAGATGTTGTAAAAGTTGTTCAACTTCCGGTTCCTCTTCGGCATCTTTTCCTGCAAACCAAAAACAACACCACCACCACTTGGCCATTAAACAGTGAGCACATTTTCATGTTATATTGGAAACAGAGTTGTTCGTATTAGCAAGAAACAATAGTGTTAATCATCATCAAGGCATCGAATACCTTGAGCATTCGCCTCTGCTACAATGCTCGCCTGAATCTCCCATTTCCTACAGCTATATATCTACAATCAAATCAAATGAACAACTCCCAAAAATCTCAAGAAAACTTATATCCACATAGTTGGAGATGAAGAAAACACCTACTTTGATCATGGATAAACCGACAGTGATGCAACTATACAGGACATGAGTGATACCAAGAACAAACAAGAAACGATGAAGTTGTTCAAGCCCTTCTGCAGAAACGAAAGGTTCTCGCCACTGAAATTACGAATAGAAACCATTTATTTATTTCAAAGATCTTGCATACAAAACTTGGGATTTCTTGGAAATTAGGGAACTAAACCAGATAGTGTACCTCACCACAGATATGAGATGCAATGTAGCTAATTCAATTTGCAAAAACAAAGTATGCAAAGATATCCAATTTGCCCATTGCCCCAATAACAAAGAAATAAGCCCAAGTAGCATAAGTTCCTTTCCAAAGTAATTATATTATAGAATAATAAAAAGAATGATGAGTTCAAATCAAAAGCCCAGATAAAGAACAACTTATATCAAGAAATTCTTTCTGCAAGATGTGTTCTTAAATTAAAACAAAGCAGGCTGATGTTGGGGCTGCCTAATTAATTCTTCTTCTTAAAACACATAAATCAAAACACACACCAATAAATCGGCTGCTTAAATCTTAAATTCTTCCCAAACAAATCAAAACACCTAACATAAATCTGCTAAAAAATTCTGCTAACAAATTATGTTTTCATTTTTAACCACATAAATATGCTTCTTTTTTTACCATATTCTGAAAAATCAGGACTACAAGGGAAATGAATCTTATACAATGAACAAAACTGACAACAGTAGACACCATAGATACGGATCGAATCACGGTTTAGTAGTGATTTGCTAAACACGTTAACTATTTCGAAACCGATAGCCCTTCGACAAAATCCAAACCCCAACCCGTTTATAGAAATCGAAACCCTAACTTCTTTATCAAAGTGAAGAAATTAACTCCTATCTGAACTGTTATTTAATTATATGTACATTAATCTAAAATAAAATATTTAATAATTCCATATGAAAAAACTATTTAAACATAATTAAATAACAATTTGCCTTTATATTTTCTAAATTATAAAGGATACTTGATATGATTAATTAGTTGTCACAGTTTATGTTGATATCATTTCAAATCTTAATCAAATTTATAAGGTGTATATTATAATTAAATATTTTGTTCCTCTATCAGTCCTGATCTTCACAATGTTGGAGTTCTTTTCATTCTGGATTCTTTTCATAAATTTTGGAAGCTTCGATTGCGTTTCTGACTTCTTTGCTAGGAATATGGTCCAGGAAAACCTTGAGTAATCATCAATGATTACAAGGGAGTATTTCTTACCACTCAAACTTGTAGGATCAATGGGTCCGAAGAGATCCATGTGCAGCAGATCCAAGATTTTGAAAGATGATCGCTGCAACTTCTCCTTAAAGGATACTTTGATCTGTTTTCCCTTCTGACACGCTCCACATATGCTCTCTTTCTTATATGCAATGTCAGGTAATCCTCTTACAAGTCCTTTCCTGGACAGCTTGTTGATAGTCTTGAAGTTTAGATGACTCATCATTTTATGTCATAACGAGCTTTCTTTTGGTGTCCCTTGGCAATGAAACAGATCGGTGTTGTTGATGAACTCCAGTCCACAAGATACACATTTCATTTCCTAGTTCCTGCAAGCTTGATTTCTTTGCTTGCTGTATCTTTGATTAGACACTGGTTTTAAAAGAATTCCACCGTATGCCATATGTCACAGAATTGATTAATGCTCAGCAAGTTGTATTTTAACCAATTTTCATATGAAACATCATTCATTTCTATATCTCCTCTGATCAATCTTCATGTACCCAAGTACTTCCTTTTGAGTTATCCCCAAACACCGCCCTTGGTCCTTTGCATTCCTTGAAGTTGCTCAGAGAGGATTTGTCGCCAGTCATGTGTCTTGAGCAGCCACTATCAATGTACCATGGATCTCCGCTGCTACCTGGCGACTGTACTTTTTCTTCTGTATCCTCCTTAGCTTGTGCCAATAGGCAGATCATCGCTTCATCTTCTGAGGTGGATACATTTGAGTCTAATTCAGATGAGGTTTCTTCTTCGACTTGGTGGATGTGCTCGCTCCTTTGGCTTTTTCTGCTTCTACTAGCAATGCTTTCAGCTTTTGTCTGTCGATCTTTGTTCTCTCCTTCCTTTTGGCTCTTATCTTAGGCTGATATCTGTGAACAACAGGATGAGGGTAGTTTCGATCATAGTGTCCCGACTTTCTACAGTTGTAGCACAAGTCTCTTGACTCTGATGTACCCTAGGTTTGTTGTGCTTGCTGTTGTGGCTGCTGCTGCAAGTTCATCCTTCGATGAAAGTTTCCCCCTGACTTGTTGCCTTTCCTCATGAACTTAGAGAATTTCTTTAGTAGCAGCGTCATATCGTCCTCTGCAACTGCAGCAAATTCTGCTGTAACTATTGGTTTGGTTGCAGCAGGGTTTGTTGGATACATTTGTAGAATGTTTTGATGAGACAAGCCCTTAAAGTAACTCTAAATATGCATAACCAATCTTAGGATAGGTTACTTCAATAGAGTTACTACAAAAGATTAAAAGAAATAGAGAAAGTGTCAAAAGGAAGGATACTAAAGAGAATGATTAAAAAGAATCTTGTGAACTCATAAGGATACTATTGACTTCAGGGAGCTACTAGAAGGGACCTCGTCAAAGAAGGATACAGCGAGACAGGAAGCTGTCTGAGAAGACCATGCCGAAAGCATACTGCAGGAGTCCACTCATCTGTATTAGATTAGTTTTAGATCAATAGTTGTTTCAGTGTGCACTCATCTGTATTTATAAACTCGAAAATCTGCCCATTGAAGTAGGCAAATCTTCAGCATTTCTTGATCTTTATCGTACAGATGCATTTAATGTAGTTGAGTTTTTCTGATCTGTAGCATCCTTCATTTGTACACGTGTCTCCTTCTGATTTACTTCATCTTATTTGATCCTTGTACTGAATTGACTCTTCCTCGGAGTGACATTGGATCATGTACTAGTATTCTCTTTAGATTGCTATATCCATTTTATCTGCAGTGGGCTTCTACTTCAACATCATTCTATTCCAATATCCTACAACATCCTTTACTTTGCATAGTAACTTTTCGTCTTCTGCATTGGTGTTTCAAATTTGTTCAATACATATGGCTCAAAATAATAATATAATTTGAGCAGTACATATAAACATATATATGAATAGGAATTAATTTTAATTTCCACTAACTTAATATGTATATTTTGAGTTAAAATTTGTATTTTTATCCAATTACATCATAGCTACAAATGTACGTTCTAAGTAAAATATAAAGTTTCGATAATTAATTAAATATTTCATCACTTATTTTTAGATCCTACAAAACATGCATATATAATGTATTAATGATATTGAATATATACCATTATTATATACAATGGTTCTGCGTCGCACATGAAGAATACTAATCAAATAATTATCATAAGAAATTTCATGTTTGATCCAAAATAAGTAATTACATGAGCCATGTACGACGTCCAAATAAGTGTATTATTTTTGAAATTAAATACTATATAACTTAATTGGTCCAACAAAATGCTAGCTAGACAAACTAATGAAAGAATGAAATTAAGTGCGTGGGTGATCTCTCTTAATTTTGTAAAATAACACAAAAAAGTAACCAACATGATAAAATAACACAAAAATATATGATGGCCCCAAGGACGTGCATGCAAATTACAAGTATATATATATATGATGGAGGGTAGGACGTGCATTCATTAATGAATTAGCTGTCAGCCAGCCAGCCTAGCTAATATATTATTTAAAAAGAAAGATTAGTAAATAATAACGTGGTAGATGTTGTTGACGAGTATAAATATAGCATGAGTTGATCATCATCAATATACATATATAGGAGTAAAAAAGAAAAGAAAATGAAGCAAGCATACTGTATTTTGATGATGGTTGTTGTGATAATAGGAATGATGAGCCATGAAACTGAAGCGGCGCGCCAGCTTCTACAAAACGGAATCGGGGATTTGTTGGGGTCGCTCCCCATAGTTGGCGACCTACTTAAGAGCATCCCTGCAATCGGACCCCTTGCGTCTGCCAAGCCCGCAGCTTCAACTTCGTCTGGTGCAGGCCTTGGCTGATATATCTCTTGATTTCATTCTCTATTTCTTCTGCTTCACTTCATGTTATCTAATTTGTTTGTTCCAAGTGGTAGTAGGCTTAAAGGGGAATGAATAAGTCTGAATTTTTCAAACTCTTCTTTAGAAGGATGTTTAAGTCACAGCAGGGAGGTAGCTAGAGAGTTTACTCCTTGTTCAAAATCTGGTTATAAAAGTCTGTCTTCTACATTCTTCTTGCATTATATAACATATATTTTTTTTTTGTGTGGAAGCTAATACGTACACGTGATCTCTAATTTGTTTGACTGATTAACTAGTATTTAATTTCAAAAATAGTTTTACACTTAATCACACGTTTGTTCCATAATATTTGAGATCTTCTCCAACAGAATTCGCCATTTTAGTGTGAATTTTGCACTATTTTGGTGGGAAAAAAATCCAATTTAAATATGCAATTCATCTATGACAGCTGTATAAAGAGTTTTTTTTTTTTTTTTGGATAATCCATACGATTATGTAGCTAATAAAAGAAATAAAGGTTAAAGGTTCAAAAAGGCTAACTAGTGAGAATTATTGAATTTGGTGGGAAATTATTTGCCTAAGTGACTTATAAAAGCGAAGATCATCTTAGATCATTTTCAAAAATTCACACATGTATGTAGTGTCTCGTAATTTCGTAATGGTTGAGTAGCTTGAACTAGAGCAGAAACTTATCTTGTGAGAGCTTATTGCTTAGTTAAAGATGCCAATTGATCATGACGATGAATGTTAACTTCTTTCTTTTGTATGTATTCATTTCACATGACCATTGATAACTGTTGATTTCATATTCAAGCACTACCTAAAAATTCAGGAAACAATATCAGATATTCCCTAAAAAAACAAAACTAATTAAAAAAACCTAAATTAAAATCAAAAGAAGATTCAAATATTGATTATCCTAAACTATAGTCTCCAGCAAAGGCACCAAAACCCTGTTCACTGATTTCTTTCAGCTACTCCCGCAAATGTACGATGTAGATTGTAGAAGTGGTGAACAAGGTCGATCCCACATAGATTATCAGTTAGGATCAATCAATTACCTAAATTCTACCCCTAATTGTATCTAGGTTGTCGAATATCAAAGATGTCAATTAATCTATATATATATATATATATAAGGAGGACAGTTAGCAAAATTTACAGTTTTGACACTTTCCCTACAAGAAATGTCTAATCAATGTTTAAGGTAATAAAATAATTAAAAAAAGAAAATTAATATGTAATTTACCTCTTTTTTTCAATGTACTATATTTGTTACCCTTTATACTTATTATTATTATTTTTTTGTTCATGACAATTGTTCATTTTTTGAATAATAATTTAATTCTTTCTCATTTTGTTAACTTTAATTATTTAATATCTATAATTATTCTAATTATCAATTTTACAGTTAAATAAATTTAATAATATAGTTTTGTAATTATGAGAAATTTTGTATACAAATAAATGTTTAACATTTATATTTTTAATCGGTTATCTTTTACCTATTTAAAAAATTATTAGTTTATCCTATTATTTATCGAATCATAAGAAAAAATCAACAAAATATAAAAACAAACACAAATACTCATATGTGATCGTCGCACATGCGACGACACTCGTACACGGTCGACCGTGTACCAGGACACGACCTTGCGCAAATTTGGTGTTTTAGTATGTCTTTTTCAACAATAAGTATGTGATTTTTCACTACAAGTATGTAATTTATTTCCTCGCCACCACCGTGCCTTGGGACACAGCCGTGCCTCGCGTGAAAACTAAGAGCAATCTGTGGTTTTATTTCAATTTTATTTATAGTTAAATGTTAGGATTTATAGTTGTTTCAATGAGACAAACATTTTAGTAGAAGTAAGCTTCTATAAAAAAGTAACCCAATACTTGAGCTTGTTATGTAATATTTTCTAAGTAGGAAAGGTCGCTACAGTAAGCAGCAGTAACGCTATGGCAAGAAACAACTTCACTACAGCAAGCAGTAAGGTCGTTCCAACAGGAAGCAAGGACTCTAGTAAAGTAGGAGCAACTAGGAGAAGAAAGCTTACCAGCCGATAAGGTCACCCCAACATAAAGCAATGATAACTTCGTTATTTGATGCATTTTAGGGCTTAATTTCATATCATTTTGTGTTGAAAAACACGCAATAGTGGGATTTTATTTAGATTTTATTATCATTTTAAGATTTCACGTTTTTGCTTGATTTGAAAGGAATTTGATAG
The DNA here is from genome assembly GCA_005771605.1 of Scutellaria baicalensis. NCBI lineage: Eukaryota > Viridiplantae > Streptophyta > Magnoliopsida > Lamiales > Lamiaceae > Scutellaria > Scutellaria baicalensis. Next base: position 16,003,415 of record CM016722.1, on the reverse strand, counting down.
GTTTTAACACAGTACAAGAAATATATAGAAAGACAACACAGTAAAGACAACGCTTTCTGTTGTCTTTATAAAATTTACAACGGTTTTTACAAAAAGCGTTGTCTTTCTGTGTTGGATTGCGCTAAAAGACAGCGCAAGTTTGCATGAAGACAACACTTTTGATAAATTGTTGTCTTTCAGCGCACTTTTGCGCTGATAGACAACGCTTTTCTGCAACGCTTTATAGAGGCGTTGTCTTTCAGCGCATTTTTTGCTCTGATAGACAACGCTTTTTGCAACGCTTTCGTGGGGCGTTGTCTTTGCGCGCATTTTTGCTCTGATAGACAACGCTTTTTGCAACGCTTTATATGTGTGTTGTAATTTCAGTGCTTTTTTTCGACGATTTCTACAACCACTACAAGAAATTCTAGTTTTACCCACACATAAATACCCTCACATTTATGTGCGGTTATTTAATCACACTTAATTTTAATATGTGTGGGTGATAATGTAGACCAAATAAATTAATTACAAAATTAATATATTCTTAAATAATGTGATGTTATCACTTAATTTTAATATGTGTGGGTGATAATGTAGACCAAATAAATTAATTGCAAAATTAATATATTCTTAAATAATGTGATGTTATGAATATATATATGTATATCAAAAGTTTATAAGAAGGGGATAAGAAGGGGATTCAAACCAGAACCTAGGCAAGACTAGGAAAACCACTAGACTACACAATACTTTAATTTTGTTGTTATTATTACACAAATTATATTTTATTTAAACTGAGCGAGGCTTAAAAATTTTACCCTTAGGGCCCGTTTGGTACGAAGGTTGGGTTTGGACTGGATTGTAATAATTTCGGGCTTTTTACTGTTCATGGAGTATAATTTGGATGTTTGGTGTGGAGGTTTTTGGGATGAGTTTAGTTGTGTTATGTGTTTGGTATGTGTGTTTAAAAAGTGTAATGTTTATAAATTTGTGTTTGGTATATAGGTTGGGTTTGATATATTAGAATAAATGTCCAAAATACCCTTTTGTTCAAATAATGGAAAAGAAAAAAAAAATCTTACCCTTTCATGTTAACTAATACACATGATCTAATGTGTAATACACTTGTACACCTAATCAAGATTTGATACCATTCGTGTGAGAAATATCAAGTATTTTTTTGGCCTGCTTGTCTAAAATATGAAGACCATCACACCTATATATATTATCTTAAGTGTAATATATCATGTGGATGCCAATAAATACAACAACTATTATGGATCTAATTGCAGGTATGATCAGTGACATTTAATTTATTCGAAAAACAAGAAAATTCCCCCTATGATGCAACATTTGCCATTAAATATACAGATTTGAAATATTTTCATAGTTGTGTTTAGAATAGCAAATTAATCCCACATGATGAAGAAGACTTTCCATCATCAAAATAATTGCAAACCTTCTCAATTAATTCATTTTCCAGCAATGAAGAGACATTGTAGGTGTAAATGATTCCTTCTGTTTCTTTCTCCATCTTCTTATATATACTTTAACCATTCATCATATTTTCTCAACAAAACAAATTGTACATATTCAGCCTTTTGAGTTCTAATTTCATTCAATAGAAAAAAGATGGCCAACTTCCATTCCAGATCAAACAGTCTTCCATCTCAATCTCATCCATTGATGGATGATGTCCAACATCTTTTGTGCCGTTTGAAGTCGTCTCAAAACACATCAACATCAGCCACTTGGATCTTTGTGGATTTTCAAGAGACGTTGTGTGTTCGACCAAGGAATATGTTCAAGAGCTTGAATCATCAATCAGGAGAAGCAGAGTTGAAGCAGCCAACACAGAAGAGATCAATGAATTTGTGGCCTCAAGGAAGAAGATGAATAAAATGGTGAACAAGTGCCTCAAGAACATGAAGAGCTTCAACCAGAATTCTAGAGAAGTCCCAGTAGATCTTGAGGCCATTGGTAAGCCAACTCTACAGCCTCGTCATGAGTTTAGATGTTGTAAAAGTTGTTCAACTTCCGGTTCCTCTTCGACATCTTTTCCTGCAAACCAAAAACAACACCACCACCACTTGGCCATTAAACAGTGAGCACATTTTCATGTTATATTGGAAACAGAGTTGTTCGTATTAGCAAGAAACAATAGTGTTAATCATCATCAAGGCATCGAATACCTTGAGCATTCGCCTCTGCTACAATGCTCGCCTGAATCTCCCATTTCCTCCAGCTATATATCTATAATCAAATCAAATGAACAACTCCCAAAAATCTCA